>CM056055.1:213634174-214047941 GCA_029574335.1 Rana kukunoris
AAACGTCAAACTATCTGTTGAAAAGCGATTAGCCATTTCCAAACGACTTTCACTTCAAGTACTTTTTAAGTAACTCTTTCACTGCCCGGCATTATAGTGCTTCCTGTACGGGCTCTTCTGTTATATTAAAGCTGAACTCCGGGATAAGCAAATATTATCTGATTGCTTTCATCATGTGTATTCTTCTTGAATCTCAATGTGCTTTGTGTATTTCTTCTGTGCAGTAATCCAGTGTGAGGCTTCCTGTAATAAAGACCTCTCACTGCTGCTCTCTCTCCTTGTGCAGGGTGACTGGTCTTGTCTCCGCCCCTTCCTGTAGTTTCCTGCAGACAGCTTGTAGTGGGTGGAGCCTGCTGGGTCCCTCCTACCAGTTACTGCTGTTCTCGCTCCTTGTGCAGGATGACTGGTCTTGTCTCCGCCCCTTCCTGTAGTTTCCTGCAGGTAACATGTAGTGGGTGGAGCCTGCTGGGTCCCTCCCACAGCTCTGCTCCCTCTCCTTGTGCTGGGTGACTAGTTTTGTCTCCAGCATACACATTATTACAACCCCCTCCTGTAGTTTCCTGCAGGCAGCGTATAGTGGGGGGAACCTGCTGGGCCCCACAGCTCTGCTCTCTCTCCTTGTGCAGAGTAATTGGTCTGGTCTCCACCACCTCCTGTGATTTCCTGCAGGCAGTCTGTAATGGGTGGAGCCTTTTGGGCCCCTCCCACAGCTCTGCTCCCAGTCTTGTCACCACCCCCTCCTGTAGTTTCCTGCAGGCAGTCTGTAATGGGTGGAGCCTTTTGGGCCCCTCCCACAGCTCTGCTCCCAGTCTTGTCACCACCCCCTCCTATAGTTTCCTGCAGGCAGCTTGTAGTGGGTGGAGCCTGATGGGTCCCTCCCACCAGTAACTGCTGTTCTTGCTCCTTGTACAGGAGGACTGGTCTTGTCTCCGCCCCCTCCTGTTGTTTTCTGCAGGTAACATGTAGTGGGTGGAGCTTCCCAGGCCCCTCCCGCTCCCTCTCCTTGTGCTGGGTGACCAGTCTTGTCTCCACCCCCTCCTGTAGTTTCCTGCAGGCAGCTTGTAGTGGGTGGAGCTGGGTCCCTTCTACCAGTTACTGCTGCTCATGCTCCTTGTGCAGGGTGACTGGTCTGGTCTCTGATCCCTCCTGTAATTTTCTGCAGGCAGCCTGTGGTGGGTGGAACCTGCTGGGCCCCTCCCACAGCTCTGCTCTCTCTTCTTGTGCAGGGTAATTGGTCTGGTCTCCACCACCTCCTGTGATTTCCTGCAGGCAGTCTGTAATGGGTGGAGCCTTGGGCCCCTCCCACAGCTCTGCTCCCAGTCTTGTCTCCACCCCTCCTGCAATTTCCTGCAGGCAGCTTGTAGTGGGTGGGTAGTGGGTGGGTCCCTCCGGTGGGTCCCTCCCACCAGTTACTGCTGTTCTCTCTGCTTGTGCAGCTTGTAGTGGGTGGGTCCACTAGTTACTGCTGTTCTCTCTGCTTGTGCAGGATGACTGGTCTTGTCTCCACCCCCTCCTCTAGTTCCTACAGACAGCTTGAAGTGGGTGGAGCCTGCTGGGTCCCTCCCACCAGTTACTGCTGTTCTCTCTGCTTGTGCAGGATGACTGGTCTTGTCTCCACCCCCTCCTCTAGTTCCTGCAGACAGCTTGAAGTGGGTGGAGCCTGCTGGGTCCCTCCCACCAGCTACTGCTGTTCTCTCTGCTTGTGCAGGATGACTGGTCTTGTCTCCGCCTCCTCCTGTAATTTCCTGCAGGAAGTCTATGGTGGGTGGAACCTGCTGGGCCCCTCCCACAGCTCTGCTCTCTCTCCTTGTGCAGGGTGACCGGTCTTGTCTCCGCCCTTGGAAAGACAGTAAACTTGGCCTTGGTTTAAAAAGTTTGGAGACCCCGGTCATGATGATGTCAGAACTTCAGACTGCTGCAGCATGGGGGAGAAGATGCTGTGGGGACTCGTCTAGCAGCACAGAGGATCAGGTAAGTAGATCTACATTTGCATAAAGACCACCCTAGGTAACGCCCACATGTGATGCTGAGCCTCCGTGGGTAAAAGAACTGGAAATCAATGAATAAAAGGGACAGGCCAGGGACAGTCAGTCAATCTGGTGAGGAAAGGCGTAGATGACACTGGATGATTGTCTTCCAGTAAAGAAATGAGGTGGGATCGATCAGGCTTGCTTTTGCTTCCAAAGCACATTGTGAGAAGATCACAGTGTGCAGTGAAATCAGATAACCAATCTTAGTACAAAAGAGGAGCCGGTACAACTGTGCAAGACTGAAGCAAAGGTTGGCTGTCAGCTTTAAGATAGCAAAAGAATTACTGCCCCATATATCTCTGTGGCCCTAGGCTGAAGCCCATACATCCCGTCCCCAAACCCATACCAGGCAACATCCATGTCCCTTGCCAAGGATCTAACAGAGCTTGCTTTCTCTTTAAACAAATAACTACTACAAGTAGCCGCTTCAAGTTTCATCTCTAAAGAGGAAGTCTGATTATGCAAACCTCTTCTCTGCCAGGCTGCAGTTTATTTAGACGCCAAGTGGAGATTGTTTGCATATAATAAAAAAAAAATGTTCCTATAAGCCTTGAAATGCCCGCCTGCTGAATGAATACACCTTATCGGAGATAAGCTTCCCTTTCACTGCGCTTCTCTATGAGAAATGCAGAAACGTCCACACCAGAGGTAGAAAGGAGTTCTGCATTTCATGGTATTGAGAACCCAACGCCGGCCGACGCGATTCTCATTGTGGATGGAGCGGGGAAGGGTTAGAGCCACTGCTAGGTGTCTATTAATGGAACATGGGTGGCTGGGGCGCCGGATTCATCAAAGGTATATTCATAGGCCTTTGCATTAGGGTGTGCACTCCAAAGCTCGAACAGTGTCAGTACCAATCACTCATTGTGTTCATTCAGAAAGGGAAGGGGCCAGTAAATTACTTATTTACAGGCCCCTTCCCCCACTCATCCTAAAACATCCCCCTGTGTGTGCCCACAGCAGCAGCCGGTGGCAGAGGCTGCGTTGCTGCGGGTGTCAGGGGGAAGCTAGGGCAGTAGAGGGAATCTGCGCTGCATGGGGTGATTAGGATGTCTAAAGGAGAACTAAGATTCGCACTCCAAGGACCACGGTTATGGAACGCTCTACCTAAAGACATACGGATGGAAGAAAACCATGGGCCTTCAGAAAAAAACGTAACCCATCTATTCTGAAGCGTGGCTGGACGACAACAATGGATACAGCTATTTAAGGCAATTTAGTTTGCATTTGTAGCGCGTTACTCACTTACTCACATCTGGCACACCCTGTGCGCACGCCTATGGGTATATACATAGGTATGCGCACAGGGTGTGTCGGGTGTGCCTGGGCACACCCTAATCACCTCATGTGGAGCAGATTCCCCGTTTAAACCCCTGACATTTCACCAAGGCCCCCTAACGAGGCTTCTAAAAAAAATTAAACTGTGCGGTTGCTCCAGAGCTTAATAAATGAGGTAAAGCTTCACATTCACGGGTAAGAAAAAAAAAAAAACATTGTTGCTTGCCCGTGAATGGATGATGTTGTTTACTAAGCTCTGTAGCACCTGCTTTTTGCAAAGTTCACAGTCTATTTGCCTTTAGTAAATAAACCCCAATGCCTCCCTCCCCCCCTGTCAAATGCTCTCTGAAGACTAAAGCAAATGTAAATGAGCCCTTACTTAGGTTCGCACCTTTACGTTTTCATGTTAATGCGCCTTTTAATGCGTGTTATTTTACATTGGTTGACGCGTAACTTTAACCACTACCCGGCGGCCGTACGACTTTGTACGACCGCAGGGTGGTTCTGCTTCTCTGGGAGGCCGTGTTTTTACGGCCTCCGGTCCTCCAGGCCACTGGGGGGCGCGCGCGTGCCCGCCGCATTGCTGAGATGCCGATGCGCGTGCCTTGCGCAATGCCAGTCACATTTATACAGTAATTAGTGCATTTTTATAGCACTGATCGCTGTATAAATGTGAATGGCGCCAAAAATGTGTCAAAAGTGTCCGATGTGTCCGCCATAATGTCACGAAAAAAAAAACGCTGCTCGCCGCCATTAGTAGTAAAAAAAATTAAATAATAAAAAATAATAATAATTCTGTCCCCTATTTTGTAAGCGCAAACTAACTTTTTACCAAAAATATGTAGAAGAATACGTATCGCCTAGACTGAGAAAAATAAAGTTTTTTTAAAAAAATTGGGCTATTTATTATAGCCACAAGTAAAAAATATATATATATATTTTTTTTAAATTGTCGCTCTATTTTTGTTTATAGCGCAAAAAATAAAAAACGCAGAGATGATCAAATACCACCAAAAGAAAGCTCTATTTGTGGGGAAAAAAGGACGTGAATTTTGTTCGGGAGCCACGTCGCACGACCGCGCAATTGTCAGTCAAAGCGACGCAGTGCCAGAAGCTGAAACTTCACCTGGTCAGGAAGGGGGTATACGTGCCCAGTAAGGAAGTGGTTAAAATCAGGCATCCCTTTAAAGAGGAACCCCCCGTTTTTTTAAGAAACAGTGTACCTCAATAAGTACAATTACCTATCTCCATGCTGCCTCTCGTCCTTTAGCCCCCGTTCACACTAAATCCAACTTTGGAATTGTGCAACTTCACCTGAAATCACACGGTTTCAAAGCCGGAGGTCAGTGCGACTTCCGGTGCGACTGTTATCTGTGCAGCTTCATGCACCAATGTCTGTGCGGGTTGTACCTGAAATCGCAAAAAAAAAAAAAAAATAGTGTAGGATCTTTTTTTTCCGCTGCGGCACTGTGAAGTCGGAATCACACTGATTTGAACAGTTCTATTACCGACAATAGGGTGCGACTTGTCATGCAATATGGACCTGTCAAAAGGCATGTAAACGGGGGATAATTTTTTTTTTTTTTTGGTGACTCTGGTGTGCCCAACGTATCCATTGAGAAACTTTCTTTCCAGGGTCAGCTCACAATATAGCCATACTGCACATTTGTGAGATGGAGCGCATGACATCATATGACATTGCATTTCAAAAAAGCCTTCCCCTGAGATCTTGCAAGATTCAAGAAGTCTCTATAAGTAAACTCTATGAGCCAAATGAAGAAAGAGATGAGAATTTTTCCTATTGGCTAAAATAAAAAAACTACAAAGTTAAAAAACGTCGGACAACGCTGCATTCAAACGCGCAAATACGTGTTAACACGCGCGACAAAACTAAAAAAAATTAGAGCATGTTCGAAATTTTTAAAGCCCATTTTTTAGATCGTAAAAAAAGGCTCTGGAGCCCACACTCCATCGTTTTTAACCACTTAAGCCCCGGAACAATATGCTGCTAAATGCCCAGAGGCGTTTTTATAATTCGGCACTGCGTCGCTTTAACAGACAATTGCGCGGTCGTGCGACGTGGCTCCCAAACAAAATTTGCGTCCTTTTCTTCCCACAAATAGAGCTTTCTTTTGATGGTATTTGATTGCCTCTGCGATTTTTATTTTTTGCGCTATAAACAAAAATAGAGCGACAATTTTGAAAAAAAAACCAATATTTTTTACTTTTTGTTATAAGAAAAATTGAATAAACTAAATTTTAATCAAACATTTAGGCCAAAATGTATTCAGCCACATGTCTTTAGTAAAAAAAATAAATCGCAATAAAAAAATAAATTGACACGGCGGAGGCTCAGGGGATTGGGGGTAAGATGCCCCGCGGCATGTATCGGGGGAGTCCCGATCGGACCCCTGACCTGCAAGAAGGCAGGGACGTATATGTACGCCCATCTGCCTGTACGTGCCATTCTGTGGACGTACATAGTCGTGCGGCGTACATAGTCGTGCGTTAAGCGGTTAAATGACATAAAAAAAATAAAAATTCTTTAGAACCCGAAAAACGGTCGTGTGTACGCGGCATAAGCATCGGAAGAAGTAATGTTTTGCAGCAAATGTGGAAGATGAGCCACATGATGCCATGCGATCCATCTCACCAATCTGCAGTATGACAGTCCTATGAGATCTTGCAGATTAGGTATGAGATCTCCCTGAAGGCACTGATGACGTTGCCTTCCCAGGGGCCAGTGCACCCGGGTTGACGTCATTAGTGCCTTCAGGGAAACCAGGAAGTGGGCACAAGAAAGGTAAGTCAAGTAATCTTAAAGCGGAACCTTACCCATAACAACTTGAAGAAAAATTATGTTCTTTAGCAAGGAACATCCATTCCACATTAATAATTATGTTACCAAAATCAGTGTGTGCTGTAAATTGCCTCCAGCATGGCTCCTGTTTCTTCTTGTTGGAGGCCACCATTTTGCGGAAGCCCAGAGCCCCTGAACAGCTGAAAATCATAAAGTGGAACTAAACCCATCGATTTAATGGTTTCAAAAAAGTTACATTCCTGAAATGCCGGGATTGCCAACTGTCGCATTTTCTTGTGTCCTCAACTAAATTGTCAAACCATCAAATTGCCAGGCAGAGCCCCCACCTCAAAGCATCCCCCCCCATGTTGAGGGCATGTGACCTATATGGCTCAAGGGGGATGGGGGGGCTCGCTCACACCCCCTCCTTTTTCCTGGCCTGCCAGGCTGCATGCTCGGATGCTCGGATATGGGTCTGGTATTGATTTTCAGGGGACCTCACGCTGTTTTCTTTTTTCTTTTGGCATGGGGTTCCCCTTGAAATCCATACAAGACCTAAAGAGCCTTGTATAGATGGGGGGGGGGGGGGGAATGGTATTTTATTGTCAGCAATTTAAAAGTATTTTTTTTTCCTTTATAAATTTCAGTTTTGCTGCAGTAGGTTCTATACACAGTTCAGAAGCGCCACTTTACAGGCAGACTAAGGGGACCGCAGTATATTTAAATGAATTTTTCATTTTTATTATTTCACTTTCACAGTTTTTTTAACATTTGTGTTTTTATTTGCCAGCAATGGTATTTTATTGCCAGCAATTTAAAAGTAAGGCCGTGTACACACGGCAGAGAACCTCGACGGGCAGAACACATCGTTCCGCCCGTCGAGGTTCTCTGCCGGCCGTCGAAATCGGCGACCCGCCCGTCGGGAATGGCAACCAGCCATTCATCCAGGCGGGCCGTCGAGCAAATAGAGAGCGTGCTCTCTATTTCTGCTCGACGGGCTTCCCGACGGGAAGCTCGCCGAGAGCGTACACACGGCCGAGGTCCTCGCTGGAATGCAGCTTCCAGCGAGGTTCTCGCTGGTTTCCAGCGAGAACCTCGGTCGTGTGTACACGGCCTAAGTTTTTTTTTCTTTATAAATTTCAGTTTTGCTGCAGTAGGTTCTATACACATTGTGTGCGTGGGATAGGGGTGCTAAAAAATTGAATAAATAGGTGAATAGATACAACCTATCCCAATATAAACATAAATCCTATTACAAACTATTTTAAAAAATGTACAATTACCGGTACATATAAAATCAATGGTAATGACAACACCTGCAGTGAAATAGTGTGCAATTACATATAAATAAGGTAATGTAGAACAATATACAATATACAGTGAACCGTATAGTGACCATAAATAATATTAAAGTGCTCAGTGCTCGAATATCCTTGTGATAGGTTCCACCTTCACCAATGGGACACCTCAAGTGGGGATGGATGGCTCCTTACCAGATGATGTTGACCTAAATTAAGGTCAATAGAGCTTGGGTAACAACACCTTTCCCATGGGGATTCCAATGTAGTTGGACGGGTACTTGCAGATATCATAAAGAAAAAGGAAGAACAGCTCCCATAGTGTAAAACTATTTATTAAGATGTAAAATTGCAAATACACAGTGCCAAGTGGCCTCTTACTTGAATAAGTGCCCGTGTCCCGGCACTGAGGCTGTGAGCTTGTATGGTATGGAGAGAGAAGCGAAAACCGGCGTGCGTTCCACTGCAGTGCGCGAGGAAACCAGATAACCGGATGTGAATAATCAATGCCTGCCCAGGTACCGCCTCGACGTACGTTTCGATATGATCGTCATCAGGAAGCGCTTCCTGAGGCCACTTGGCACTGTGTATTTGCAATTTTACATCTTAATAAATAGTTTTACACTATGGGAGCTGTTCTTCCTTTTTCTTTATGATATCTGCAAGTACCCGTCCAACTACATTGGAATCCCCATGGGAAAGGTGTTGTTACCCAAGCTCTATTGACCTTAATTTAGGTCAACATCATCTGGTAAGGAGCCATCCATCCCCACTTGAGGTGTCCCATTGGTGAAGGTGGAACCTATCACAAGGATATTCGAGCACTGAGCACTTTAATATTATTTATGGTCACTATACGGTTCACTGTATATTGTATATTGTTCTACATTACCTTATTTATATGTAATTGCACACTATTTCACTGCAGGTGTTGTCATTACCATTGATTTTATATGTACCAGTAATTGTACATTTTTAAAAATAGTTTGTAATAGGATTTATGTTTATATTGGGATAGGTTGTATCTATTCACCTATTTATTCAATTTTTTAGCGCCCCTATCCCACGCACACAATTGTTATAATTCAACCCATTGATTTATCCAGGGAGCAGCTTTTCTATTTTAATTTTCTCACCCCTCCCCCACATTGGCGCGAGATTCTCCACACAATGGGGCAGATTCACATAGATGTAATCTTCCGCTGCGTAATCGAAATACGCTACGCTGCCGTCTATCACCAGACTCTACGCCGAATTCAGGTAGTTTTTTTGCGCGTACGCTATTGTATCGTATTTTTTTTCCGCCGCGCAATCGAAATACGTGAGTAGGGGGCGTGAAGCATTTAAATTAAGCGCGTCCCCGCGACGATCGAACTGCGCATGCTCTGTTCAGGAATTTCCCGCCGTGCATTGCGCGAAATCACGTCGTGACGTCATTCGTTGTTTGAGTAGCGGCGTTTACGAACATTCCTATTCCCGGACGACTTACGTTAAAAATAATAAAAGAAATCGAAAAACGTTGAAATTCGACGCGGGAACGACGGCCATACTTAACATGGGCTGTCTAATATTAGACCAGCAAAAAGCTGGTATAGTGAAACGGAAAAAAAAGATGACTAAAGGTGCCGTAAGAGATTGCGTTTGAAGAGCGAAATTTTGTGGATTCCAGGCAAAAGCTCATTAGCATACCATGAAGGTGAAAAACAACAGGAAGTCCGCCCAGTGGCCGCAATTTTCAGGCAGCGTAGATCTGAAGGCGTACTAACACGTAATAAAGTCGAAATTTAGCACGCAGGTGTCTTTTCATGGTTTGAGGATTTCGACTAGCGTAAAAACGCTCGTAAATCGAAATTACTCCTGTCTAACAACATTTACACAGGCGTAATCGCTTTGTGAATCTAGGCCAATACCTTTATCAGGTTCTATACACAGTAGAGATGCACCACTTTACAGGCAGACTAAGGGCAGTATATTTAAATTCATTTTTCATTTTTATTGTTTCACTTTAATCATTAATAAAATCACTGCTTCTGAAAAAACTGTATTTTAAAAAAAATATTTTCATTGATACATGTCCCCCAGGGCAGTACCCTTTTTTATGGCCAATAACTTGCATATAAGCCTTCAAAATGGGGACTTTTGCCATTGACTTCTAGGGGCCACAAAACACATGAAAATTACCTGAGACATTTTCAAAAATGCACTGCAGTGCACCAATGTGGACAGGCTCGATCTACAATGTTGCTTTTGATGATACGTGGAATGCACATCCTGTGTTATAACACAAATATATGACTGGGGCCTCAGGACTTTATTGCTTTGGTGAAGTTTCTCTCTGTACACACAGGAAACTCCTAACTGGGGGGGGGGGGGGGGGGAGATTTTGGAAAGGCTCATGATAGAGCTGACACAAGGAACCGAGGGTCCAGAGTTCTTTAACCACTTGACCACTGGGCACTTAAACCCCCTTCCTAACCAGACTAATTTTCAGCTTTCGGTGCTCTCACAATTTGAATGACAATTACTCAGTCATACAACATTCTACCCATTTGAAATTTTTGTCATTTTTTTCACACAAATAGAGCTTTCTTTTGGTGGTATTTGATCACTTCTGGGGTTTTTATTTTTTGCGCTATAAAAGAAAAACGACTGAAAATTCTGTAAAGATAAAATAAAAAAACTTGTTTCTGTGATATTAGCAGGTTATTTCTCACACACAGCATATGCATACCACAAATTACACCCCAAAACACATTCTGCTATTCCTCCCGAGTATGGTGATACCCCATGTGTGAGACTTTTACACAGCGTGGCCACATACAGAGGCCCAACATGCAGGGAGCACCATCAGGCGTTCTGGAGCATCCAGGCCAATTCTGACATTTCTCTCCTACATGGAAAAATCATCATTTATTTGCTAGAAAATTACATAGAACCCCAAAACATTATATATGCTTTTTTAGCAAAGACCCTAGAGAATACAATGGCAGCCGTTACAACTTTTTATCTCGCATGGTATTTTCGCAGACATTTATTGAACGCGTGTTTTTAAAAAAAAACTGTTTTGTGCTTAAAACAAAACAAAACAGTAAAGTTAGCCCAGTTTTTTTTCATAATGTGAAAGATGAAGTTACTCTGAGTAAATAGATACCCAACATGTCACACTTCAAAATTGCGCACACTCGTGGAATGGCGCCAAACTTCGCTACTTAAAAATCCCCATAGGCGGTATTGCAGAGTATTGGGGTATTGCAAAGTATCATGCAGGGTATTGGGGTATTGCAGAGTATCGGGCGGGGTATTGCAGAGTATTGGGCGGGGTATTGCAGAGTATTGGGGTATTGCAGAGTATCGGGCGGGGTATTGCAGAGTATTGGGCGGGGTATTGCAGAGTATTGGGCAGGGTATTGCAGAGTATTGGGGTATTGCCGAGTATTGGGGTATTGCCGAGTACTGGGGTATTGCCGAGTACTGGGGTATTGCCGAGTACTGGGGTATTGCTGAGTATTGGGGTATTGCTGAGTACTGGGGTATTGCTGAGTATTGGGGTATTGTTGAGTACTGGATATTGCTGGGTATTGGGGTATTCCAGGGTACTGGGGTATTGCAGGGTACTGGGGTATTGCAGAGCTGGGATGGATGGAGGGATGGCTGGAACTGTGACTGCATTTGTCACAGATCCAGCCACAGCGCTGCTGCTGACACCCCGCTCCCCCCCCTCTCCTCGCACACTGTACCGAACGGTACAGAGAGGAGAGGGAGAGGAGGGAGGAACCGGCGTCATCAAATGACGCCAGTTTGTTTACAAGTGATCGCGCGGTCATACGACGGCGTGATCACGTGGTAAACCGCCACTAACAGCGGCAATTTACCGTGATCCGTGATCCCAGGGACGTCGTGTCACAGTAGCTCGACCGCGCTGTAGCAGTATTTTTGCTATAGCGCAGTCGGCAAGTGGTTAATATTGGTCTTCTTCACAATGATGCAAGTAACGCGTTTCAGAATGGCAACATCTCCCCATTCTTCAGGGCAACCAAAACAAAATGCTAAAATGCAAACAATCCTCAAATCCTACACTCAAGTGATTATTGGGAACACTTAATTGTTTGTACGTTAACAGTCATTGTACGTTAACAGTCATTGTTGTACATTAACAGTCATTGTTGTATGTTAACAGTCATTGTTGTATGTTAACAGTCATTGTTGTATGTTAACAGTCATTGTTGTAAGTTAACAGTCATTGTTGTACGTTAAAAGTCATTTTTGTATGTTAAAAATCATTGTTGTACGTTAACAGTCATTGTTGTATGTTAACAGTCATTGTTGTACGTTAACAGTCATTGTTGTATGTTAACCACTTAAGGACCGCCTACTGCACATTTACGTCGGCAGAATGGCATGGCTGGGCACATCAACGTATATATACGTTGATTTTAGTACCCAGCCGTGGGTCGCGGGCACGCGCCCGCGACCCGGTCCGAAGCTCCAGGACCGGGACCGCGGGATTCGCGGACCCGATCGCCGCTGCAGCGCGGTGATCCGTCCCTGGAGTGGAAGAACGGGGAGAGCCGTGTGTACACACGGCTTCCCCGTGCTTCTCTGTGGCCGTAGCATCGATCGCGTCATCCCTGTAATAGGGGGACGCGATCGATGATGTCACACCTACAGCCACACCCCCCTACAGTTGTAAACACAACACATAGGTCACACATCCCCTACAGCGCCCCCTTGTGATTAACTCCCAAACTGCAACTGTCATTTCCACAGTAAACAATGCAATTTAAATGCATTTTTTGCTGTGAAACTGACAATTGTCCCAAAAATGTGTCAAAATTGTCCGTAGTGTCCGCCATATTGTCGCAGTCACGAAAAAAATCGCTGATCGCCGCTATTAGTAGTAAAAAAATAAAAATAAAATAAAAATGCAATAAAACTATCCCTTATTTTGTAAACGCTATACATTTAGCGAAAACCAACCGATAAACGCTTATTGCGATTTTTTATACCAAAAATACGTAGAAGAATACGTATCGCCCTAAACTGAGGAAAAAAAATGTTTTTTTATATATTTTTGGGGGATATTTATTATAGCAAAAAGTAAAAAATATTGCATTTTTTTTTAAATTGTCGCTTTATTTTTGATTATAGCGCAAAAAATAAAAACCGCAGAGGTGATCAAATACCACCAAAAGAAAGCTCTATTTGTGGGAAAAAAAGGACGCAAATTTTGTTTGGGAGCCACGTCGCACGACCGCGCAATTGTCAGTTAAAACGACGCAGTGCCGAATCGCAAAAAGGGGCAAGGTCCTTTACCTGCATTTTGGTCCGGGTCTTAAGTGGTTAACAGTCATTGTTGTATGTTAACAGTCATTGTTGCACATGCAAGAAAACAAATGAATATATTAATAAAACCTATTCTTATCCAAAAAAATAAATATGAAGAAAAACATTTATGAAATTTACGATCACTGAAAAGGGGAAACAGACACAAGTACATTTTAGTAGAGCCAGGAAGGTTGAGGACTTCTGTTATTATTGCTTCCTGTGGCTTCCTGCCCTGGTGATAACCACCCAACCCCCCCCCCCCCCCACATTTCTTGTACGGGAGGTCACAGGGTGACAGAAAGTGGAAGAGGAACCTTCCTAGTCTTTATAACTATAAAAAATCAATACATAAAATAAAATATATATATACGTTGTATATAATTCTTCCTTTTGGGAGAAAGTCTTTTTAGAGGTCCAAGTGACATCCCCCACCTTCACCTGGCTCACAGATCTTGGGCATCAAACCACAAATACTGGTGGAATCACATAACATTGCCTAAAGAACTAAATGGGTGTGGGGGGATTCATTTTGTTAAAATACATAATTTTGTTCTGTTATATTTGTTATGCTACGATAATTTGTTTTCGGATAATTTGTTATTTCTATACAGCAGAGTGTCGATATTGGTTATACTGAATCGATTCGTTTTGGATATATATCGATTTGATTTGATGTTTATGTATCTATATATATTCGTGATAAGGATTCGTAGTTTGGAAAGTTGTTTGTTTATTGAATCCATTAACACACACAAACAATGACAACATCTCTTCTCCTCGGCTCAAATACAATACAACACCCTTCTCACTCACTTCTCAGGAATGCACTTTGCCGGTAATCCAACCTCCAGCACAAAACTAATCAGCTGACTGAACTGGAAGATTTACTCTGAGATGACCTTTTGTTTCCTTAGACCTTCAACGAATGAACGAATCATGTCAAATTCATTCGTTATTTTCACTTTAATTTCTTTCGTATTAGTTCCATCCAAAAGATGCAACATTTAAAAATTTGGCTGAATTTCGGTTTGTTTCTAAACAAATTGCACATGTCTGATGGCCACCTAGCACCACATCTCGTACCTGACCACCTATCACCACATGGCCACCTATCACTACTTCTAGAACCTGTCCACCTAGGACCACATCTAGCACCTGACCACCTATCACCTGTCTACACCTATCACCACATCTATCATGACATCTAGCACCCAACCCCCTATCACATCGAGCACCTGTCCACCTATCACCTCATCTAGAACCTGTCCACCTATCACCTCATCTAGAACCTGTCCACCTATTACCATATATAGCACCTGACCACACTTAGCACTATATCTAGCACCTGTCCACCTATCACCATATATAGCACCTGACCACACTTGGCACTACATCTAGCACCTGACCACCTATTACCATATATAGCACATGGCCACCTATCACTACATCTAGCACCTGACCACCTATTACTATATATAGCACATGGCCACCTATCACTACTTCTAGAACCTGTCCACCTAGGACCACATCTAACACATGGCCACCTAGGACCACATCTAACACATGGCCACCTAGGACCACATCTAACACATGGCCACCTAGGACCACATCTAACACATGGCCACCTAGGACCACATCAAACACATGGCCACTTAGGACCACATCTAGCACCTGACCACCTATTACGATATCTAGCACCTGGCCACCTATCACCACATCTAGCACCTCTCCACACTTAGCACTAAATCTGGCACCTGACCACCTAGGACCACATCAAACACATGGCCACTTAGGACCACATCTAGCACCTGACCACCTATTACGATATCTAGCACCTGGCCACCTATCACCACATCTAGCACCTCTCCACACTTAGCACTAAATCTGGCACCTGACCACCTATTACCATATCTAGCACATGGACACCTATCACCACATCTACCACCTGGCCACTTAGGACCACATCTAGCACCTGACCACCTATCACCACATCTAGCACCTGTCAACCTATCACCACATCGAGCACCAGTGCATCTAGGACCACATCTAGAACCTGTCCACCTAGGACCAGGGGCGGACTGACCATTGAGTCACTCGGGCACTGCCCGAGGGGCCCCATGCCACTAGGGGGCCCCATCAGGGTTGCCAGGCTCAGTAAAACCAGGGACAGTATGTAAAAATCTGTGTTTTTTTTTAAATCTGTCCCTGATATGTCCGAAACTGATATGCTTTTTATGTGAAAATCCTGAGTTCTGAGCTGCAGTGTCTGTTAGGAGAGCGCGTGAGACACAAATGAAGAAGGATTTGACTCAGTCAGGGAAGATAAGGGAATTTTCGGTTCACTATACAAGGTTTGTACATCACAAGATTTGCGACTTGTTCAGATTTCAGTTGGACTTTAAAGCTTTCCCTGCCCATTCTTCACCAGGTCATGTAACCCCATTTTTCCTCTCTGGGTCCACCTTAAATTTTACTGCGTGAAAATGCATTTCAAGAAAAAAAATTCTGTTCTTTCCAAGTGGCTGGTTCACATCTCTGCTGTGCTTTTAAAGGGAATCTCTAAAAGGGCCATTCACACCTACATGTGTGCGTTAGCACGCATGTTACAACTCGCACGCAAAGGTGTGAATGGGTCCTGACACACAGAGTGACAGCGCAGAATGGCAGGAATAAAATAGCGAGGTACGAGAATAACTGAGAATGGGTGGGTGGGGGGATGATGGATGTCAGCGGCAGAGTGACACAAGTAGGCCAAAGGCCAATAACGCCTGTTAAGTAAACCTCTAGCCAAACAGGCTACAGAACAGGTTTGTAAAGCACACAAAATAATCTATACATTGTGTTCATATGACGGCTGTCAGATGTACAGATCTGGATTAAAATGAGGTGGGAAGGGGATAATGCCTTCCCTATGACATCATCAATCCTGGGAAACATTGCAATATCAAGGGTGCAACCCTTATGTCATGCAGTGGGCGGCGGCTCTGGTCTTTCAGGTGTGATAAGAGACACCGGAATGACACGTTTCTGTAAAGGAAGTTTCAGATACATTTGTTAAAAGAGACATTTTCACACCTACAGTATATCTATGGAGTAATGACTGTTTATGTTGTACATCGCTGCTTGTGTTACAAGTGTTTATGTGTACTTTGGGCGCATTTTTGTTCTTGTGTTATACAAAGCCAATGAGAAACATTCCGTAGACAGATTCTCCATGGTACACACATGTTTACAACACAAAAAGACTTCCTGATCACTTACAATTTTTTGCAATTGACCTGCTTAATGTGTGTAAGGGCAGCCACGTTGCCCTAAAAAAGTATTCATACCCCTTGGAATTTTCCTTATTTTGTCACGTTACAACCAAAAACCTAAATGTATTTTATTGGGATTTTATGTGATAGATCAACACAAAGTGGCACATCATTGTGAAGTGGAAGAAAAATGATTTTGAATTTTTATTTGCAAATAAATATGTGAAAAGTGTGGTGTGTATTTGTATTCAGCCCCCTTTTCTCTGATACCCCTAACTAAAATCTAGTGGAACCAATTGCCTTCAGAAGTCACCTAATTAGTAAATAGAAGACTCCTGTGTGTGATTTAATCTCAGTATTAATACAACTGTTCTGTGAAACCCTCATAGGTTTGTTAGAGAACCTTAGTAAATCAACAGCATCATTAAGGCCAATGAACACACCAGACAGGTCAGGGATAAAGTTGTGGATAAGTATAAAGCAGGGTTTGGTTATAAAAAAATATCCCAAGGTTTGAACATCTCACGGAGCTCTGTTCAATCCATCATCGGAAAATGAAAAGAGTATGGCCCAACTGCAAACCTACCAAATCTGCCCTTTATGGAAGAGCGGCAAGAAGAAACACATAGCTAAAAGAAATCCATAAGAACTTCTGTTTGTAGTTTGCGAAAAACCATGTGGGGGACACAGCAGAAAGAAGGTGCTCTGGTCAGATGAGACCAAAATTAAACTTTTTGGCCTTAAAGCAAAATGCTATGTGTGGCAGAAAACTAACACTGCACATCACCCTGAACACACCATCCCCACTGTGAAACATGGTGGTGTCAGCATCATGTTGTGGGGATGCTTTTCTTCAGCAGGGAAAGGGAAGCCAGTCAAAGTCCAGACCCAAATCCAATAGAGAATCTGTGGCAAGACTTGAAAATTGCTGATAACAGACGCTCTCTATCCAATCTGACAGAGCTTAAGATATTTTGGAAAGAAGAAGAATGGGCAGAAATGTCCCTCTCTAGATGTGTAAAGCTGGTAGAGACATCCCCAAAGAGACTTGCGGCTGTAATTGTAGAGAAAGGCGGTTCTACAAAGTATTGACTCCGGGGGGCGCCATACTAATGTACTCCCAACACTTTTCACATATTTATTTGTAAAAAAAAAAAAAAAAAATATAATTTTCCTTCCACTTTACAATTATGTGCCACTTTGTGTTGATCTATCACATAACATCCCAATAAAATACATTTACGTTTTTGGTTGTAACATGACAAAATGTGGAAAATTTCAAGGGGTATAAATACCTTTTCAAGGCACTGTATTCTGTATTGTTGCTGGAGGTGATCTAGAGTATTTTTGTGTGGCAATTTATTGTTACTGTGGGGGTGTCAATTGTTACTTGAAGAGATCTACTGTTTAGGGAGAGGAATACTGGCTGGATTTGTTGTTGCTGGGGGGGGGGGTCTATTTGCTGCTGACTGTGGGGGATCTATTATATTGCTTTTCCTGTTATTATTATTATCAGATTCCATACAAATGACCTAGCACTACAAAATTATACTTGAATGAATGAAAACTTGTATAGCGCGGCACATGCGAACTGAATCGCCTCTGGGCGCTTGTTGTTCCTGTCTCTTTTGGTATCAAAAGAGATGAGTCTTGATCTTTCTCCTGAATGCTAAGTAGTTCTCCTCCAACCGAATACTGGTTGGCAAGGCGTTCCATAGTCTGGGACCTTGGACCGCAAATCTTCTATCTCCTTTGGATTTGTATCCGGCTTTCGGTATCTGCAGGAGATTTTGATTAGTGGATCGCAAGACGCGATTGGGGTTATGGGCTTTTATTTTTTCGCATAGATAATGGGGAGCATTCCCATGGATACATCTATGCGTTAGACAGAGAGCTTTAAAAGTAATTCTGTCTTTTACTGGTAACCAGTGAAGGACTCTCAGTGAAGGTGAGATGGACTCCCAAGGTTTTTTCCCAGTCACAAGTCTGGCGGCCGTATTTTGAACGACTTGTAGACGAGCGATTTGGTACCTTGGGAGTCCAAGGTAAAGGGCATTTGCATAGTCTAATCTTGAGTTTACAATTGTTCCCACCACGACCGCAATGTCATCTTTGGGAATAAAAGGAATAAGCCTACGTAGTAGACGCAGCAGATGGTGAGATCCGCTGACTACTGACCCTATTTGTGCGTCCATTGTCATGTAGGAGTCGAAAAAGAACCCGAGGCTTTTGACTTTGGCGCTAGGGGTGATGATTTTGCCCAGAATGGGCGGGGGTGTCCAAGTTGTTGCAGGTTGATTCTTACGTTTGGCGTGAAACAGAAGGAGTTCTGTTTTCGCTCCGTTGAGTTTTAGATAACTCTTTGTCATCCAGTCCTCTATCAAAGAGAGGCATGTCTCTAGATTGAGGTGGTGATCCTTTTTATTGCAAATGCGGAAATACAGTTGCGTGTCGTCTGCATATGAGTGATAGAGCAGTTTTTGACTGCTGATGATCTCAAATAGTGGACGAAGATAGATGTTAAACAACACCGGTGACAGAGGGGATCCTTGAGGGACTCCGCATGATACCGTGCGTTTTTCAGAAAAGAAAGGTCCTAACTTCACTATTTGCGATCTGTTTTCCAAAAAAGAGGAGAACCAAGATAAATCGCCTTCTGCGACTCTGGCTACTTCAGCTAGCCGGGTCAATAAAAGCTTGTGGTCTACTGTGTCGAAGGCTGCGCTCAGGTCTAACAGAACCAGAAGACAAGATTCTCCTTCGTCTGCGGCCTCGAGGGCGTCGTCCCATATCTTGAGCAATGCTGTTTCCGTCCCGTGTCCGGGTCGGAAACCTGATTGAAATGGGTCGAGTAGTTTGTGGGTATCTAGATGCTGTTGCAGCTGTTTCACCACTGCTTTCTCCATAATCTTGGAGAAAGTGTTTAAGCTTGTTATGGGGCGGCGGTGGAGTGGATCCTTGGGGTCCAGGGTAGATTTCTTCAGGATGGGTCTAATTATACCCTCCTTCAACTGGGAGGGCACTATGCCCCCCATGAAAGATTGGTTAATAAGCTGCGTGATAGGAGGTGCCAGGATGTCAGCACATTCCTTCAGCAGTTAAGTGGGGATGATATCATTCGGCGCAGTGCTGTTACGCAGAGTACCGATGATATGTTTTGTGGCTTGGATAGTGATAGGTTCCAGCGTGAACTTACCTGGTTGGGGTGAATTACTACAGGTGTTGTGTAAATTATTACCGGGGGGACTACGGGGGGAATTGTTTTGCTGAATGCTTTGCCGGATTCCCTCGATTTTATTAATGAAGTAATCCGATAATTCATTGCAAAATTCTTGTGTGTCCGAATTGGGGGCTTCAAGACAGCCTGGATTCATGGTCTGAGTGACCAGCTTGAAGAGTTCGCGGGGGCGGTTGAGGGCGCTGTTGATAGCCTCAGAAAAATAATTTTTCTTGGCTTTGAAGGTTTCTTTGTGATATTTCTTAGTTATTGCCTTGTAGATAGAAAGGTTCTCATCTGATGGGCTTCTCTTCCAGGCAGCTTCTGCCCTTCTGCGTTCTTGCTTCAGTAACGCCAGTTGGTTGTTGAACCAGCTGGAGTTTGTTTTCCGGATGTTGGTTTTACGTTTCGGCGCTATTAAGTCAGCTGACTGTAATAGGGCTGTGTTTATGGATTCCAATGTTTCTTCAGCCGTTTGGTGTGGCTGGCTTGTTTTTATTTTTTTCCTTAATGCAGTTTTGAAGAATTCCGAGTGGAGCTTCTTCTGGCATCTAGTCCAGTGTGTAGTCACTGCATTTGATGTTTTTGTTAAGGGGGGGAAGTTGGAAAGAATGAATTTGATGGCATGGTGATCTGACCATGGCAACGGTTCATTTTCCAAGATTTTTATTTCCAGATTTTGTCTGAAAATGAGATCAAGTGTGTGACCTGAAGCATGTGTGGGCCCACATACTAGTTGCTGAAGCCCTAATCCTTCCAGGTGGTCGATGCAGGCGTCAGCAACGGGGTCTTGTGGGGAATTGGCCCAGAGGTTGAAATCCCCGAGCAGCAAAAGGTGTTTGCTGTTAAGGGTATAGGTGGAGATAAAGTCCGTCAATAATGGGAGAAGCTGCGACTTGGGGCCGGGTGGCCTATAGCAGAGTAGAATCCGGACGGTCTCCTGGGAGTTTGCTTGCAATTGTAGAGTAAGGGTTTCCATGAATGGAAGAGGGTTTTGAAAGACTGGTTTTGTGATTGCCAGATGAATCTTATGGATCACCGCCAGTCCTCCTCCTCTTTGCCCTATTCTGTTTTCCGTAATAATACGATAATTTTCTGGCACCAATTCTCCTAGAATGGTGTTACAGTCGGCTGTGAGCCAGCTCTCTGTAATAAAGAGACAGTCTAGATCGTAGTGCAGGATGAAGTCATGGATTTCTAGTCGGTGTTTTACTGCCGATCTAGTGTTAATCAAAGCACATGATATGTGCTTCGGTTGTGGCAAACGGCTGCGACTCTTGATAGTCGATCGTCGATCGGTTCTAAAGAGACGCTCAGCTTGCAGGACTTTTTTGGTGATGGCTGGTAGTATTGCGGCAAATCGCCTCAGACCCCAGATGGTCTCTGCTGAGTATTGCAGATTTATCATGGTTGCCAAACACCGAGGGGGGGGGGGGGGTGATGGGAGGATAGTCAAGGATTAGCCGAATCCTCTATCCTGACTTGATCCAGAAGAAGGCAAAAAACCCTGATCATGCTATGCCAATATGCAGTGGTAGGGAAAAAAATCCTTCCTGACCCCTCGAGAGGCAATCGGACGAACCCTGGATCAAGTATTACGGTGTCCACCAAGGGGGGGGGCTGGGGCTGGGTGTAGTAGGGATGGCCGCTGAACCAGCAGCAAAGTCCAAGTTGGTGAACTCCCAGATTGGGTGGATCGGTGCTGCTGTAGGGGCCAGGACGGATCGAGTGGGGGTAGGAGCTACTTTCTAGGGCTATGGGGGGGTATCTGGGCCGTTTCAGGAGTTTGGGAGAGCTTGGGATGGCGAGGAGCGGCGCGCCACTAGGCCGCAGTTGAATCCGCGGCCTTTCCTAGTCACGGCTGCCGCGATTGCTTCCAGGCCGGCGCGGAGGGGTGAAAAACACCCGAAAACCACCCGAAAAGGTGCAACTGGCACCGGATGGGTGGCGGATGGGTGGCGGATAGGTTGCTAGAGTGGGGGAGATAGTGTGGGGGTACAGGAAAGGCGTTTATGGAGAGTTATGGCAAGGGGAGAGCCGAGGCATGGGGTGGGTAGCAGCGGCTATCCTGAAAAGGACGGCCGCCTGTATCCACAGTGGGTGGCTTACCTGCTGGTTGTGGGATCAGAAAAAGGAACCAGGGGGGTCAGGTAAAGCCGAGGGGAGCTGGATGGTGAGTCTCTGGAAAGAGCTGTGGAGAGCCTACCTAGCAGCCTGTCAGAATCACTGTCTGGTCTATCTGGTCCCTGGCGAGAGCAGACTCGAGCGAAAGGCCGGAGCGTCCTACTCTCCCACTGACTGACTGACTGACTGAGTGGCTCTACATTCTCTAAAAGGGGCCGTACTGGGAGCTGGGTAGGGGGTGAAACAAAGGGTTGGTGCTCAGCGGTAGGGATGAGCTGAACACCCCCCCCCGTTCGGTTTGCACCAGAACCTTCGAACAGACCGCCCGTTCGCGCGAACATTTAGAAACCCCATTGACGTCTATGGGACTCGAACGTTCGAATTCAAAAGTGCTAATTTTAATGCCCCTTATGCAAGTTATTGTCGTAAAACGTATTTGAGAACCCGGGTCTTGCCCCAGGGAACACGTATCAATGGAAAAAAGTTTAAAAAGCGGTTGTTTTTTCTGGAGCAGGAACTCCTGAAAAAACAATAGTTTTTAAAACTTTTTTTCCATTGATACATATTCCCCCAGGTTCTCAAAGACATTTTCACAGGCAAACTATAGACACCCAGCAGGTACAATATTTAACCACTTCCCGGCGGCCGTACGACTATGTACGGCCTGCAGGGTGGCTCTAATTCTCTGGGACACACGTCTTTTGACGGCCACCCCTTTCCTCGTTTCCCGCGCGCGCTCCCGAGCGCACATGGGGGAACTTCTGTGCTGGCCGTGTCCCTTGGACACAGCCAATCACAGAATGCGGTAAATAGCCACTGCGGCTATTTACAGCGCGATCTGTGCGGCCAATGAGAGATGATCTTCAAATGTAAACATATGAGATCATCTCTCATTGCCGGCTCACACAGAGACAGCGTTTTTGTCAGGGAGAGGAGACTGATGCTGTGTCCCTTGTACATAGGGACACAGATCGGTCACCTCCCCCAGTCACCCCCCCTCCCCCACAGTTAGAACACAATTCAGGGAACACATTTAACCCCTTCCTCACCCCCTAGTGTTAACCCCTTCAATGCCAGTCACATTTATACAGTAATTAGTGCATATTTATAACACTGATCTCAGTATAAATGTGAATGGTGCCAAAAATGTGTCAAAAGTGTCCGATGTGTCCACCATAATGTCGCAGTCCCAATAAAAATCACAGATCGCCGCCATTACTATTAAAAAAACGAACAAAAAAAAAAAAATTCTTTCCCCTATTTTGTAGGCGCTATAACTTTTGCGCAAACCAGTCGCTTATTGCGATTTTTTTTTTATTTTTTTTACAAAAAATATGTAGAAGAATACGCATCGGCCTAGACTGAGAAAAAAACATTTTTTTTTTAATTGGGCTATTTATTATAGCAACAAGTAAAAAATATTGTATTTTTTTTTTCAAAATTGTCGCTCTTTTTTGTTTATAGCACAAAAAATAAATACCGCAGAGGCGATCAAATACCACCAAAAGAAAGGTCTATTTGTGGGGAAAAAAGGACACCAATTTTGTTTGGGAGCCACGTCGCACGACCGCGCAATTGTCAGTTAAAGTGACGCATCGCCGGAAGCTGAAATTTCACCTGGGCAGGAAGGGGGTATATTTGCCCAGTAAGGAAGTGGTTAAAGGAATTTTTCATTTTTTATTTTTTTATTTAAGCATCATTAAAATCACTGCTCCTGAGGATGCTTTGGCCAATTATGGCTCTCCGTTTTTTGCAAGCTGTGATTGGCCAAGCATGCGGGTCATAGTGCATGCTTGGCCAATCATCAGCCAGCGATGCCGCAGTGAATTATGGTCTGTGAAACGTAACTCGAATTTGGCGCGAACGACCCGTTTTGTTCGTATTTCGATGAACGATCGAACATATGATGTTCAACTCGAACATGAGTTCGGCTCGAATTCGAAGCTCATCCCTACTCAGAGGTGGGTAGGGGCGGAACCAAGGGTCACTGCTTGGAGGTAGGTAGGGGGCGGAGACACCAATTGCCTTAAAAGGAAGGGCCCTGGTTATTGGTGTCTCATCTGCTCTTGTCTGCTTCACCACAGGTAAGAAGTCAGTGACACGGAAGATTTTCGGAGAGACCACCATTCTATAGGGGTCTTTATCCCAATACTAACCACCAAGGTAAGGGGGGGTCTTTATTCCACTGACCACCTACATATAGAAGCCTACCTATTACCGGGCAACGATAAATAGGATTCCTTCTGCCACTGACCACTTGTCCTCTGGAAGATTTACCCCCCTTCATGGCCAGGCCATGTTTTTGCGATACAGCACTGCAATTATCTTAACTGCGTGCAACGATGTACCCAAATAAAATGAATGTCCCTTTTTTCCCACAAATACAGCTTTCTTTAGGTGGTATTTGATGACATCTGCGTTTTTTTGTGTGCTATATACAAATCAAAAAGTCACAATTAAAAAAAAAATTATATATATATATATATATATATATATATATATATATATTTTTTTTTTTTTTTTTACTTTCTGCTATAAAACAATTAAAAAAAATCAACAATAAAAAAAATACCTAATTTCTTTATAAATCTAGTTCAATATGTATTCTGCTACATATTTTTGCTAAAAAAAAAAATCCAATAAGTGTATATTGATTGGTTTGCCCAAAAGTTATAGCGCCTACAAACTATGGGAAATTATTTATTTTTACTAGTAATGGCGCGATCAGCGATTTATAGTGGACTGTGATATTGCGGCAGACATTGAGACACTTTTTTTTTGGAACCAGTGACACTAACATATACCTCCCAACTTTTTGTGCCTTTTTATATACAACTATGTAGATTAGAGGGACAACTGAGGGACATTGCTCCAAATCAGGGACAGTTGGGAGCTATGCACGAATAAAGCGATCAGAGCTAAAAATATGCACTGTCACTGTACTAATGACACTGCCTGGGAAGGGGGTTAAAGAGGAAGTAAACCCAATTTTTTTTTCCGCTGTGACTGGCCGGACCGGCGATGACATCACTCCCGCGCATGCATGGGTTTCTATCACTGTCCCATTTAGAAAACCGGCACGCTCAGAGCACCTGCGCCATTGTCAGACATCGGTGCAGTGTTTTCTGCAAATATCTCCTTAACCGTGTAGGTTTAGGAGATATTTCTTGCACCTACAGGTAAGCTTTAATCTAGCCTGACCTGTAGGTACAAGTGGTCTGGTTGGGTTTACAACCACTTTAACATCAGGGGCCATCAAAGGGTTAACTGTGTGCCTAGCCAGTGTTTTTTTCTTACTGTGGGGGAGGTGCTTTCTCTAGGGGAAGACATGAATCCTTGTCCTTGCACAGGGCCGCCATGGAACTGGGGGGGGGGGGTGTGCTACCGCATGAAAATTGAGAAGCGGGGGGGGGGGGGGGGGGGGTGCTGCCGCGAATTGAGAAGCGGGGGGGCGTTTTACAAAAAGAAGAAATAAAGAAAAATATATGTAAAAAAAAGGGGGGTAGCCATCCGGGGCCCTGGGGACCTCTGTGCCCTTTATAAAATAAAAAGAAAAAAGAGAGAAAATATATATATATATTTTTTAAAATATAACATTTATATAAAAAATAAAAAAAACAAGGGGGTTGCCTTCCAGGGCCCTGGGGACCTCTGGGCCCTTTAATAAAAAATAAAAATATAAAAAAAATGTATAAAAAAAAAAACAATTATAAAAAAAGGGGGTTTGACACATGGGGCCCTGGGGACCTCTGGGCCCTTTAATAATAATATATATATATAGATATATATATATAGATATATATATATATCTATATATATATAATAAGAAAATTAAATAAATAAAAAAATATATAAAACATATTTTTATTTTATAAAAAAAGGGGGGGTTGTCATCTGGGGCCCTGGAGATCTCCAGGTCCCTGTGGACCTCCGGACCTCTAAAAAAATAAAAGAAAAAAAAATTGGCCCTTTAATAAAAAATAAAAGAAAAATATATAAAAAAAAAAATTATATTTTTTAAAAAATATATATTTTTTTTATTAAAAAAGGGGCTTGCCATCTGGGGCCCTTAGTGGCCTCCGGGCCCCTGGGGACCTTCGGACCCCTAAAAAAAAAAAAAAAAAAAAAAAAATGTTTTTTTTTTTTTTTTTAGGGTGGTTCCCATCCGGGCCCCTGGGGACCCCCGGGCCCCTTACAGGTGTAATGCCTGTACCCCCCTGATGGCGGCCCTGTGACCTTGCATTGCAGGAACACAGGATCCATGCCTTCCCTCCTGACAGAACAGTGATCTGCCTTGTTTACATAGACAGACCTCAGCTCCCGCTGTGTACCGAAGGATCGTTGGGTGACGGCGGACATTTGCACCCGCTACCCGGAAGTGCGGGATCAGGTATATACAGTATATATATAGGTGATCCTGCGCACAGCGGCCGCTCTGATCTGTGAATGGGCTGTATTTATTATGGATGTCAGTTGGTGATTCAAGCAAATTAGCACTTTGCACATGGGAACAGGTTTGTGAATATTTAGAGCACAATTATATTGCATGTATTTTATGACAGATGTTGTTATTTGAGCATTAACGTGTCATTTTTATTTGTCGCACAGAATCACTTTAATTAGCATTAAGTTGTGGCACTAATTAGCACTTTATTAATTGCCTATAGAAGGTCACATGCATAGAGTGTGGATATATGGATAAGTAGAGAAACAAATGAATTATTAGTTCACATGCTGCACTATAATTGAGCATAGAGTTACACTAATTTGCGTTAGTGGTGTCATTATAGTATTTCTCATGTGGTTTTCTACAGACATAGCCTAGCGTGTGTGTATACAGGGAACCTCGAGCATAATCAGTTCTAGGAGAATGCTTGTAATCCAAAGCACTTGCATATCAAAGCGAGTTTCTCCATAGAAGTCAATGGAAACGAAGATAATTTGTTTTGCATTGACTTCTATGGCATGCAATACCGCATGTGGCCAGAGGTGGGGGGGCGCCGGAGAGCCTTGGAAATACTCGGCTGAGCATAGGTGTGCGCAGCCTATTGCATTAGGGTGTGCACCCCAAAGCTCAAATACACATGAATACCACCTGCTGTCAGGGATGGACTGGGACAAAAATTTGGCCCTGGACTTCATCCAGACCGGCCCACTTTAATTCAATAAAATGATGCCCCCTCCCAACAAAAAAATCACGCCCACCAAAAGGCCCCTACATCAATTATTGTATATCATGAGAGGATGAGAGAGAGAGAGAGAGAGAGAGGGGGGGAGCTGAGAGACAGGGGGAGCTGAGAGAGAGAAAGAGAGAGAGAGAGAGAGAGAGAGAGAGAGAGGGAGCTGAGAGAGAGAGAGAGAGAGAAAGGGAGAGAGAGAGAGCGCGCTGAGAGAGAGAGAGAGAGAGAGAGAAAGGGAGAGAGAAAGGGAGAGAGAGAGAGAGAGATAGAGAGAGAGAAAGGGAGAGAGAGAAAGAGAGAGAGAGAGAGAAAGGGAGAGAGAGAGAGAGCGCGCTGAGAGAGAGAGAGAAAGAGAGAGAGAGAAAGAGGGAGAGAGAGAAAGAAAGAGAGAGAGGGAGCTGAGAGACAGAGGAGGAGAGCTGAGAGATAGAGGACGAAAGTTGAGAGACAGAGGAGGGGTCTGAGAGACAGAAGAGGGGTCTGAGAGACAAAAGAGGGGTCTGAGGGACAGAGGGGGGGCCGTTTAAAAATTATTTTTTTATTTTAAACAGCCCACTGAGCCATCGGCCCACCGGGAAACTCCCTGTAGTCCCAATGGCCAGTCCATCCCTGCCTGCTGTCATAGGTAGGAGGCTCTGATGGTGGGATATAGTTAATTGGGAGCATATTATGTTACACCCTAAATACAGGTGAAATGGGTTCCTAAATGTGATCCTTTAATAGAAGGGGGGGGGTAGCTACACTGGCAACTGGCACCCCCAACCACACACCTGATGCCATTCCTGGATAATGCTAATGCACATGGGGTAATTAGGGTGTGCCCAGGCACACCCAGCACACCTTGTGCGCACGCCTATGCGGCTGAGGTTCGGAAACACTCTAGAACAGAGTATTTCCGAGTGTTTCCAAGTATTTTCGAGTGATTCCAAATATTTTCGAACCATTCTGAGTGTCACTGGCGCCCCCGCACCTCTGGCCAAATGTGGTACTGCACACCCAATTAGCATGAATTCTGCTTGTTTTGCGACACTCGCAAGCCGAGTCAAGATTAAAAAAAATAGTCGCTCGCTATTCAAAATGCTCGTTAACCGCGTTACTTGTAAACCGAGGTTCCACTGTATGTGTAAAAGAAAAACACAAAGGCATATTTTTTAGCGCAGCACTTTTTTCTGTTACTTTTTTTAACCACTTAAGCCCCGGATCATTATGCAGGTAAAGGACCAGGCCCCTTTTTGCGATTCGGCACTGCGTCGCTTTAACTGACAATTGCGCGGTCGTGCGATGTGGCTCCCAAACAATACTGACGTCCTTTTTTTCCCCACAAATAGAGCTTTTTTTTGGTGGTATTCGATCACCTCTGCGTTTTTTATTTTTTACACTATAAACAAAAATAGAGTGACAATTTTGAAAAAAATTCAATATTTTTTTTGCTATAATAAATATCCCCCAAAAATATGTATAAAAAAAAACATATTTTTCCTCAGTTTAGGTTGATACGTATTCTTCTACCTATTTTTGGTAAAAAAAAAATCGCAATAAGTGTTTATCGGTTGGTTTGCGCAAAATTTATAGCGTTTACAAAATAGGGGATAGTTTTATGGCGTTTTTATTAATATTTTTTGTTTTACTACTAATGGCGGCGATCAGCGATTTTTTTCGTGACTGCGACATTATGGCGGACACATCAGACATTTTTGGGACCATTGTCATTTTCACAGCGAAAAGTGCTATAAAAATGCACCGATTACTGTGAAAATGACACTGGCAGGGAAGGGGTTAACCACTAGGGGGCGCTGTAGGGGTTAAGTGTGACCTCATGTGTGTTTCTTACTGTAGGGGGGGCGTGGCTGGGCTTGTGACGTCACTGATCGTCGTTCCCTATGAAAGGTTTGTTTACACTAAGGTGACCAGATTTAATAAGCTACTCTCTGCCAGTCGCTGCCACTGCCGCCCACCTCACAGCCTGTCAAGTCTCACTCTCCGGGCCCCGGCTACTACAGGGTGGGGAGGGGAGGAAGATCACTCCACCAGGGAAGGCAAGGAGATAGGCAGGGAGGCAGCTGGCCGGGACTTGAGCCAATCAGAAGAACATGTGAGCGGAGCTGAATGGGCATGCAACTGAAACTGAAGGAACATTCCCTCCGCTCCGACCAGCACATGATCATCAGAAAGGGGCACAGATAATGACAAATTCAGATTTTTATTTTTTATTCTGCACTGACTGTGTTTGAAATTGCCCCTGTTCAAATCCAATCCGGGGACAAAACCAGGGACAGACTTGGTCCGGGGACAGTGTCCTCAATCTGGGGACTGTCCCCGGAAATCGGGATGTCTGGTCACCCTAGTTTACACTCACCTCTCCCCGATCGCGGGTCACAGCCGATCGCGTCCCGCAGGCGCCGTCACCGAGCTTCAGACCGTGTCGCGAGCGCGCCACCGGCGACACGCTTGCGGCCCATGGCTGTACGCCCTTGTGCCCAGCCGTGCCATTCTGACGACGTATATCGTCATGCGGCGGTCCTTAACCACTTAAGGACCGCCTAACGCCGATATATGCCGGCAGAATGGCACGGTTGGGCACAATCACGTACCTGTACGTGATTGTTTAATGCCCAGCTGTGGGTCCGGTCCGAAGCTCCGTGACCACAACCGCTGGACCCGCGGACCCGATCTCCACCGGAGTCACGCGATCGGTCCCTGGAGCTGAAGAATGGGGAGAGCTGTGTGTAAAAACACACCTTCCCCGTTCTTCACAGTGACACTGCCATTGATCGTCTGTTCCCTGATATAGGGAAAGGCGATCAATGACGTCACACATCCAGCCCCGCCCCCCTACAGTTAGAAGCACATATGAGGTCACACTTAACCCCTACAGCGCCCCCTAGTGGTTAACTCCCAAACTGCAATTGTCATTTTCACAGTTATCAGTGCATTTTTATAGCACTTTTTGCTGTTAAAATGACACTGGTCCCAAAAATTTGACAAAATTGTCTGATGTGTCCGCCATAATGTCGCAGTCACGAAAAAAAAATCGCTGATCGCTGCCATTAGTAGTAAAAAAATATTTATTAATAAAAATGCAATAAAACTATCCCCTATTTTGTAAATGCTATACATTTTGCGCAAACCAATCGATAAACGCTTATTGGGATTTTTTTTACCAAAAATATGTAGAAGAATACAAATCGGCCTAAACTGAGGAAAAAAATATTTTTTTTTATATATTTTTGTGGGATATTTACTATAGCAAAAAGTAAAAAATATTGAATTTTTTTCAAAATTGACGCTCTATTTTTGTTTATAGCGCAAAAAAAAAAAAATGCAGAGGTGATCAAATACCACCAAAAGAAAGCTCTATTTGTGGGAAAAAAAGGACGCCAATTTTGTTTGGGAGCCACGTCGCACGACCGCGCAATTGACAATTAAATCGACGCAGTGCCAAATCGCAAAAAGGGGCAAGGTCCTTTACTTGCATAATGGTCCGGGTCTTAAGTGGTTAAGTTGGAACAATGAAGAGTAGAAGTAGAAGCAAAGGGTGGGCCAACTCAATATTGAACCCTACGGACTAAGACTGGGATACTGTTAAAGGTCATGTGCGTGTAACAGCAGGTGTCCCAATACTTTTGACAATATAGTGTAGCTTTGGGGATTGTTCAGCTCTTGATTCGTACCTATAATCCTTCCTTATAGAGAACGCAGGGCTTGCGCTGCAGAGGATCCGGCACACTGATTGCCCTCCCCCGGGGGCCACAGGAAGACAAACCTCTCCCGTCTGCTTCCAGAACATTGTGACATCTTGATCACACATCGAAGTTGTGACAACATCTTGTTACTTTGGTGACTGCGAGGCATCTCTGTGTTACACAAGCAATTATGTTGGTGTGTTTTGTGAAGATTGTGCAACCGACGTTCCTGTTTTTCTATATTGTGTTGCACTAAATTGGTGTCTTGGGTATAAATGTAAATAGCGGCGGAGGTAAAGGCTGTACTTTCGATGTCATAGGGAAAGAAAAAACTAGTTATTATGTCACTGAGAAGTGTGATGTATATAGTTAGTAAAGCCACATACGCCACAGAAAGAGACTTCGGAAAAACATACATCGTTTATCACCGTGGCTCATGTCAGGAATCAACCCCAACGTAGCCGGCTGAGTAGCATGGAACAATGCTTCAATGAGTGGGGCGGTCATAATTACATGGCTGACAACATTTTTGAAACCAGTTTAGGCGTTGAATCTCAAACTGCTTCTTATGGAAAAACAAGAATCAGCACCGATTCTGAACGGCTAAATACACGAGTACAACACGGATCTAGGAACGGCGTCAGCTGGTAAAGGATTCTGTTCAGCCAGTCTTGTGTTCCAAGAGCCCCTTCCAGACAGCACAGCATGATCAAACACTGAAGAAATGACACTTTGCTACAATGTTGTGTAGTGAGTGCACAGCTTGTATAACAGAGTACATTTGCTGTCCCCTCAAAATAACTCAACACACAACCGCTGGCAACAAAAGTGAGTACACCCCTAAGTGAAAATGTCCAAATTTGTCCCAAAGTCAATATTTTCATTATTTTGCAGCACTGCCTTAACCCTCTTGGGCATGGAGATCACCAGAGCTTCATAGGTTGCCACTGGAGTCCTCTTCCCCTCCTCCATGACATCAGAGCTGGTGGATGTTAGAGACCTTCCATTTGAGGATGTCCCACAGATGCTCAATAGGGTTTAGGTCTGGAGACATGCTTGGCCAGTCCATCATCTTTACCCTCAGCTTCTTTAGCAAGGCAGTGGTGGTCTTGGAGGTGTGTTTGGGGTTGTTATCATGTTGGAATACTACCCTGCAACCCAGTCTCTGAAGGGAGGGGATAATGCTCTGCTTTAGTATATCACAGTACATGTTGGCATTCATGGTTCCCTCAATGATCTGTAGCTCCCCAGTGCCGACAGCACTCATGCATCCCCAGACCATGACACTCCCACCACCATGCCTGACTGTAGACAAGACTCACTTGTCTTTGTTCTCCTCACCTGGTTGCCCCCACACACACCTGACACCATCTGACACCACATAAGTTTATCTTGTCTCATCAGACCACAGGACATGGTTCCAGTAATCCGTGTCCTTAGTCTGCTTGTCTTCAGCAAACTGTTTGTGGGCTTTCTTGTGCATCATCTTTAGAAGAGGCTTCCTTCTGGGACGACAGCCATGCAGACCAATTTGATGCAGTGTGCGGCGTATGGTCTGAGCACTGACAGGCTGACACCCCCCCCCATTCAACCTCTGCAGCAATGCTGGCAGCACTCATAGGTCTATTTCCCAAAGACAACCTCTGGATATGACTCTGAGCACGTGACCTCAACTTCTTTGGTCGACCATGGCAAGGCCTGTTCTGAGTGGAACCCGTCCTGTTATACCGCTGTATGGTCTTGGCCACCGTGCTGCAGCTGAGTTTCAGAGTCTTGGAAATCTCTTATAGACTCTAGGTCATCTTTATGTAGAGCAACAATTCTTTTTTTTAGATCCTCAGAGAGTTCTTTGCAATGAGGTGCCATGTTGAACTTCCAGTGACCAGTATGAGAGAGTGAGAGCGATAACACCAAATTTAACACACCTGCTCCCCATTCACACCTGAGACCACATGACACCGGGGAGGGAAAATGGCTAATTAGGGCCAATTTGGACATTTTCACTTAGGGGGGGGGGAACTCACTTTTGTTGTTTAGACATTAATGGCTATGTGTTGAGTTATTTTGAGGGGACAGAAAATTTACACCGTTATACAAGCTGTACACTCACTACACAACATTGTAGCAAAGTGTCATTTCTTCAGTGTTGTCACATGAATAAAATATTTACAAAAATGTGAGGGGTGTACTTACTTTTGTGAGATGCTGTATATAATCACTGTGTGGATGCTGCAATCAGCAGCCCCGTATATTTATTTGGAAATCATTATTTTATATTTTGCCATTCTCAGAGATGGGGAAGTTCACTATATAAGGTTTCCATAATTGTCAAGGAGCGCTAGAGTGACATGGCCGGTGAAGGTCGGTCCCAAGCCATTCATTGGTTGACATCCGACTCTTCGGCAGAAAGGTCGCCTTACAAAACTGTTGCCTTATTCCTGCAATTCTAGCGGCTCATATCTCCAGCCTGACAGTTGTGTATGTACATCTGTTTCTCTTCATATTTCCATCATCCTGTCCCTGCGTCCTCGCAGCGCACGCAAAGCAGAGAGAAAAGGAACGGGCCGATGATGATGGAGAGTATGCAAACACCGGGCACTTTATATCCCGCGCATGTAAATGTTCCTCCTGCAGATACAGAATACAAACATCCTATTCAAAGCCTGCAGAGTTAACCCCCTATGTTCCCCCTGTAGGGTATGTTGTGTGCTGAACAGAGGAGGTTACGATTCATAGGGGTTTATAAAAAACGTAGGCACTAATATCAACTAGAAAAAGGGTGAATAAAATCTTCTAGTACAGGGGTCTCAAACTCAAATTACCTGAGGGCCGCAAGACAAGTTTTCATATCCCATGGGGGGCCGCATGCAAACTTTCAAACTTCAAAAACAGTACTGGTGTCAGCGGACACTTTATTAACCCCCAGCACTGGTGTCAGCAAACGCATTATTAACCCTGACCACTGCACTGAACACGGACCACTGCACGCGGACCACTGCACACTTCATGGCGTGCCCACAGAAATGGCTTGGCGTGCCGGCAGTGCATAGGATGCATTAAGGTGAAAAAACACAAGGCTTTACAACATCTTAAAAGTGTTTGTTAACCCCAAAACAAAATATATGGATTCTGCTCCTTTAAAGCATTTTACACAGTGCTTGTGCTTGTGCTGTGTAATTTGGACCCCTGTAACACCTAAAAAACCTGGCTGATCCTGACAGTTTTTCCCCTCCCCTATGTAAACTGACCACGGTAATCATGGCTGCTGAGTCCCGACACTGTGGTCAGTTTGTAGCCTGCTCTTCTGTGTTTGTCTCCTCCCCCCTCCCCTCTCTGCGTGTCACCTAGTGACTATGTCGCCCCATCCCCCTCCAGCTCCAGGAATAACCAATATATTTGTATACTATCCATTTTGTCTCCTAATACAGTGCCCCCTGTCTCTGTGTTTTATTTTAAAAAATCCTCCTTTACTGTATCTCACAGCGGTCACGTGACCGCCTGTTGACCAGTCACGTGATCACTGACGTCAGCGGGGGAGACACGGCCGGTAACACAAGCGCCTAGATCAGTAACACTTTAAGTGACCCTTTTCCTTTGCCCTCCTTGGGCTGAATGGGCACTGCATACTAGCACATTATGGAAGGCTAATCTTTCAAATGGAGACTTACCTTTGAAACAGAGCCCTCCAGTGCCTCGCTGTCACCACTGCCGGTGCTTCCATGTTCACCCAGCCTTCCTTCCAGGTTTACGCACTCCATTTGTTTCAATGGCCGGGCTGCGATGATGTCACTCCCATGCATGCACGAGTCACTTTTGCATCCTGGCGCTCTGTAGTCAATGCAGCGCTCTGTGTGCCTTGAATGTAGAGCATCACTGTGCACACTTCAGTGACAACATTGGCGACTGCCAATATGAATATCTCCTAAATGGTGCGCGTTTAGGAGACATTCATTGCACTTACAGGTAAGCGTTATTGAAAGCCTATCTGTAGGTACAGTGATGTGAGAAATAAATGTAGCGCCAAAAATAAATAATCCACTTATGAGGTTGACCTCTTAAGTGGATTGTTTATTTTTGGCGCTACATTTATTTCTCACATCACTTTTGCAATTTTCTTTGTTGTGTTGGCTGCCTACGATTTTAGGTTTTGCGCAATATTTAAGCAAACACATTATCTGTAGGTACAAGTTTAAAGTTGTAGTTTACTATCACTTTAAAGGGGTTGTAAACCCTCATGTTTTTTCACCTCAATGCATCCTATGCATTGAGGTGAAAAAACATTTGACTATTACTGGTCCCCCCAGCACCCGTTTTACTTACCTAAGCCCTGGAAAGTCCGGTGTCGAGAAATCGCTCTTCCTTTGCCCAGACCTCTCAGCTCTTCATTGGATAGAATGATAGCAGCGCAGCCATTGGCTCCCGCTGCTGTCAATCAAATCCAAATGATGCGGGCACTGGGGGGCGGGGCCGAGTCCTGCACTCTGCGGCTATGGACGTTGACTACAGAACACAAGAGCGCTCCTGCAAGGTAACCCCTGTGGGAGAGCGGATCCCAGAGAGGGGTTATCAGAAGCGGGGAGGCGCCGAGAAACCTGCAGGGGGACCCCAGCAAACAGCATTCGGGGGCCACTCCGTGCAAAACGAGCTGCACAGTGAAGGTAAGTATGACATGTCTGTTATTTAAAAAAAAAAATTGAACCTTTAGTATCAATATCATTAAGACCACTTTCACACTGAGTCAGTTTTAAGGCATTTTAGCGCTAGAAATAGTGCCTGGAAAGCGCCTGAAAACTGCCTCCCATTCATTGCAATGGATGCGTCACACTGGGGTGGTGCGCTTGCGGAACGTTAGAAAAAGTCCTGCAAGCAGCATCTTTGGGATGGTTTGGGAGCGGGCAGCACTTCCGAAGCGCCACGACACAGAGTTTTTAACCCTTTTTTGGGTTTAAAAGCGGCCTGCTAGTGGCCGAAAAGCGCAGTTTAAACAGCGGTAAAACGCCGCCTAAACAAGCGCCGCTTTACCAAGAACGCACGAGTGGCCCCAATGTGAAAGGGGTCTTAAACAGTGGGTGGCGTCCCTTTCTTTTCCTAAAAAATGTATGGGATGGATTCTGACTTTAGCCGTTGGCCTGGAGTTAAGCTTTAACCTTACTTTCCGAATAACAGTCTGCACAGAATCCTGCAAGTTGCGTCTATATCAGGGACTCAGGATAGGAAATTTGTCGGTAGAAACGGTGGCTGGTAATGTAATACATCTACCTTCAAACCAATCCCCTGAGAAAATAATGGAGTTTTATATAGGAGAACAAAGGCAGAAGGCTTGGACACACCGTGCCGGAGAATTGCATTGTGTTATTGCCAATTTCGGCCGCGCCGTGTCATTCCGAGCAGATTAGGAAAATCAGAGGGACCAAACAGAGCTCTATAAAAGTTCGGAGAGCTCACATTCTGAAATACAATGAGCAGGCAACTTTCTGGAATATTGCGCTGTTAAAAAGTCGATTAACAGACCCCCCCCGAAGCGTCGGAGGAAAACATCTTGACCGGCAATTAGTGTCTTTGTGGAAACATTTTATATTTCAAATAGGCGACATACTGTTTTGCGCTTTATGTTAAGTAAAATCGTGACGAGTTCAGCTCAAATCACAATGTATTCATTCCCTGCTAAAGCAAGCATTGAGTAAACCATTCTGCTCCCACCGAGTGGCGGATTGTAATACATTTCAAAGGTGGTAAAGCAGGGCCCTTGGCAAGGGGGGCCCCCGATCCGCCCCGTTTATACTCAGCAGTGGAATAATGACCTTAATAAAAGATAAATGGTCCTTCAGAGTGACTTGGTACTTTATGTTCCAAATAATCGGCACACGTTCCAAATTGGGAAGCTTATTTTCAGAACGTAGGGAGGCCCAACAAATGGGGATAACTAGACCTGTGGGGGAGCTCATGGGGCTCATTACAGCCGAGCTGCTAGGAGTTTCTGCTTTGCACCCAGGCACCTGCAGAGGTGGGGGCGCCGAAGTGGCAGAGTTCTCCCCTCCCTCCTTCTCTCCTTGTTTGTGTCCGTCCAGAACTAGTGTTCTGAGCATAGGTGTGTGTCTGTCCAGAACTGATGTGTCTCTGACCATCTCCTGTACTAAGTCTGCAGTCTCTGACCATCTCCTGTACTATGTCTGCAGTCTCTGACCATCTCCTGTACTATGTCTGCAGTCTCTGACCATCTCCTGTACTATGTCTGCAGTCTCTGACCATCTCCTGTACCAAGTCTGCAGTCTCTGACCGTCTCCTGTACCAAGTCTGCAGTCTTTGACCGTCTCCTGTACTATGTCTGTGGTCTCTGACCATCACCTGTATCATGTCTGCAGTGTCTGACCATCTCCTTTATCATGTCTGTAGTATGTCTGGGAGTCTTTCTAAGAGACTCTCTAACACAGGGGTCTCCAACCCCCGGTCCGCGGCCCACTACCGGGCCGCAGCCCGTTTACTGGCGGGCCACGAAGCATGCAGTGCGGTGGTGGCGGGCGAGCAGAGAGATTGCCGCCATCACCGCACTTCCACCCACACAGCCCCGCCGCACTTCTGCCCAGACGGCCCAGCCAGCGTACCAAGAGAGGGGCGAGGGTGCTTTCTGCACTGGATGCCACACATTAGGGGGGATGTCAGCCCGGCGCCCCCTCACTCTCCGTGAGTGAAGCCAGGCAGCAGCGGCAGCGCTCGGCGCTGTGAGATCCAGGGCAGGGAGATCGAGAGGCACTGTGGCTTTCTGCATCTGGTGACAGGCACTGTGGCAATCTCCATCTGGTGACAGGCACTGTGGCAATCTGCATCTGGTGGCAGGCACTGTGGCAATCTGCATCTGGTGGCAGGCACTGTGGCAATCTGCATCTGGTGGCAGGCACTGTGGCAATCTGCATCTGGTGACAGGCACTGTGGCAATCTGCATCTGGTGGCAGGCACTGTGGCAATCTCCATCTGGTGGCAGGCACTGTGGCAATCTGCATCTGGTGGCAGGCACTGTGGCAATCTGCATCTGGTGGCAGGCACTGTGGCAATCTGCATCTGGTGGCAGGCACTGTGGCAATCTGCATTTGGTGGCAGGCACTGTGGCAATCTGCATCTGGTGGCAGGCACTGTGGCAATCTGCATCTGGTGGCAGGCACTGTGGCAATCTGCATCTGGTGGCAGGCACTGTGGCAATCTGCATCTGGTGGCAGGCACTGTGGCAATCTGCATCTGGTGGCAGGCACTGTGGCAATCTGCATCTGGTGGCAGATTCTGAATTATGATGAGTTTAACTATTTAATTTTATATTACAATATAATATTAAAAATAATGTGCTTCAATCATCCTGACACCATATTAACCATGGTGTTGTGATGATTGAAGTGCTAACACCAGCCATTTACTGACAAATTGGCCACGAAAAAACGCATTGTCGGCCCGCATCATCCGGCCTTGGCACAATTTTCATCCACAGTGCTAGTCCCTGGTGCCAAAAAGGTTGGGGACCCCTGTTCTATAAGAAGCCCTCTCTGTGTCCATCAGAGAGGCCCCCTCCAGGTCCCAATAAAGTACTCTGCTTCTCTTCCTGTATTTTGTTTAGATCATGTAAGGATCCCAGGGTAATGAAGACTTTCTGAAGGAGCATCGCCATAGAAACATTTGTAAAGGGGAGGAGTTAGTAAAAATGACCACGCCCATGTGGGGGCACCAGAAATATTTCTGCACCCAGGCACCTGTGACCGTAGGATTGGCCCTGGATATTGCAGACCACCGCCCCATTGCTAAATTCAGTTGTTGACTTCAACCTATGTAAGCAGTCCTGTTTAAGTTAAAGAGGAGGTTCACCCTAAATATTATCTCTCCCATGCGATCAGCATACTGGCGTCAGCCGGGTATTTCCGGCGCAATGCGGCGCCTGCGCACAGACCTAGGAGCTGACTGCGCAGGCGCCGTATTTCTCCGAGTCCTATGGCTATGGCGCGTCACGCCCTCCGAAAAAAGCTTGCATTGCGCCGGAAATACCCGAGTCCTAAATCGGGTATTTTCGGAAGCTTTGACAAGCTGTATAGGCGCCAGCCACCGCAGGGGAAAGAAATAAAAATGAAAGATTTCACAGTAAGTGGGAGATTTAAAAAAAAAAAAAACAGCATACTGGCGTCAGCGCCAGTATGCTGTTTTTTTTTTTTTTAAATCTCCCACATGGGAGAGGGTATATTTTAGGGTGAACCTCCGCTTTAACCATACACAACTACATTTTTGTTCGAACATTTATGCAAAAATTCTGGAAAATGTATTATTAAACCAACCAATTTCGTTCAAAAGCCCCTAAAATTTCATCCAGACTGGCTACTAGGATGGAATCAAACACGTATCAAACAGACTTCAATAAAATATATACAATTCAGTGGCAGCTCGTGGTTATTTGTTTGGGGAGGGGGTGGCAAACAACCCCCCTTCACGGAACCTCAAAGCCCCCCCGCTCGCTCTCTGCCAGCCGGTCCACTTACCCCATCTAGGGGATCAGGCAGTGGCGGACTTCAAGGAGTGTGGTGGGGATCAGGGCTATGGGTAGCGGCTCCTTTGTCTTCTCCTTCTACCTCCTTCTCGCTTCTGCCATGCGTCCCCTCCCCTTCTTCTAGGCATCTAATAGGATCGCCGGTCCTTTCAGCCAATTGGGTGATAGGTATCAGATTCGTTTCACCATTGGCCAGGAGGAGGATCAGTGTTGCAACAGCAAATATTCATTCGCTGTTGTAACACCTGGGTGGGCTCATAGCGCAATGCTCTGCGCCACAAGTCCATCCTATTTTGAAGCCTATTAGAGCCTCTAATCAGGTGTTTCAAAAAAACACCCCTTAGTCGCTGTAATTCAGGCTCCCAGTGGTTTGGAAGTGCCCGGACGCATGAATAGTGGATGTCGGCGGCGATGGATAGAGCATTGCATCACTGAATCACTAGAAGGTGAAGGGGAGGGGGGGCGGCCATGGATATAACTAACTGATAGACTCTGGCTCCTCTAATGGATTGGCCGCCACTGATACAAGTCTTCCTGAATGAAAACCACATTCATGGTTATATAGCATCCTCTAGCTAGTGTGCTAGTTGTACAGTATATAGTTGACTGTCGGTGTAGGTAAACTGGTTTGGCTAAGAGCAAGGCCTGGGTTGAATCTGGGTCAGGGTTGAGTGACTCAGGGAGGCTGGATGACTCAGCTAGCAGCATTTTTGGTGCCTCCACCTGTTTTCTGGAACCTTGGAGAAGCCTCCAGATATAGTGGGTGGAGGCTATGAGGAGCAATGTAGCAGGAGGCTTCTGCATCTAAGTAGGAAACCCTTGCACCAAAGTAGGAACCCTCTCAAAGTAGGAACCCTCTGCACCAAAGTAGGAACCCTCTGCACCAAAGTAGGAACCCTCTGCACCAAAGTAGGAACCCTCTGCACCAAAGTAGGAACCCTCTGCACCTAAGTAGGAACCCTCTGCACCTAAGTAGGAACCCTCTCAAAGTAGGAACCCTCTGCACCAAAGTAGGAACCCTCTGCACCAAAGTAGGAACCCTCTGCACCAAAGTAGGAACCCTCTGCACCAACGTAGGAACCCTCTCAAAGTAGGAACCCTCTCAAAGTAGGAACCCTCTGCACCAAAGTAGGAACCCTCTCAAAGTAGGAACCCTCTGCACCAAAGTAGGAACCCTCTGCACCAAAGTAGGAACCCTCTGCACCAAAGTAGGAACCCTCTGCACCAAAGTAGGAACCCTCTCAAAGTAGGAACCCTCTGCACAAAAGTAGGAACCCTCTGCACCAAAGTAGGAACCCTCTGCACCAAAGTTGGAACCCTCTGCACCAAAGTAGGAACCCTCTCAAAATAGGAACCCTCTGCACCAAAGTAGGAACCCTCTGCACCTAAGTAGGAACCCTCTGCACCTAAGTAGGAACCCTCTGTACCAAAGTAGGAACCCTCTCAAAGTAGGAACCCTCTCCACCAAAGTAGGAACCCTCTACACCAAAGTAGGAACCCTCTGCACCAAAGTAGCAACCCTCTGCACCCAAGTAGGAACCCTCTGCACCTAAGTAGGAACCCTCTGCACCAAAGTAGGAACCCTCTGCACCAAAGTAGGAACCCTCTGCACCAAAGTAGGAACCCTCTGCACCAAAGTAGGAACCCTCTGCACCTAAGTAAGAACCATTGGCAACCAGCTGCAGGTAACCAGGGAGAGACCTATGAAGTCAACACTCAGCAAGCCCTATAGGGACAGTGCTACATTAAGGAGGGTGGGGACTCTTGACTTTTGATGGTGGGGGGCTATAGATAGAACCATCCCTTTGAGGGCAATCATAATGCTAATGTGAAATGGAGTTTGACACCCCTGATGTAGTGCAAGGGCCTGCCCAATTGCATACAAATTGAAAGTATTTAGGTTTGAACCCATATTATATGGTTTTCGGAAATCTAAAGGAAGATTGTACAACATTGGGCTTTGTCCGTGACTGGAGGAGGAAGTGATACGGAGACCCGCAATGATATACTCCCCCAGCCACAGCATTTGTAACCATGAAAACTGCTAAAATGAGGTCTTCCTGAAGAATTTGTTGGGGTGTTGCTTGTGTGCCAGTGTATTGCTCCATGTGCAAAAAATGTTTGCATGTGAGGATTTACTAACTTTAGTTTCTAGCGGGTCATACAGAGGTTTGAGCGCGTCAGGAATGCAGCTAGGTTGCGATTTCCATGCTCCAGCTGTCACTGTTTTGGAAACAAACCCGCACCAGCACGCGCTTGGACCTCATCAGGCTGGGAATGCATGGCACCATTGTTCTGGTGGTAATAAAAACCTGTTTATGCTTTGGTGACAAATAGCAAACCGGTTGTCTGAGCCCCGTTTACACAAAAATAAAATTGTTTCATTACCAAATGTTTTCATCATGATGGCTCTCTTTCGCGTGTCATGTAATGAAGTATTATGTATTATTGGCATATGATATAATAGGCCAATTATTGTGTACCGCAATCAAGTGTGCAGACATGGTCTGTACAAAGGATAAGTGGCGTCACTCAGAACCACCAACCAGAGAAGCCAATGTTGTTTAATTTGAAGCTCAACTCTGGGTAATTTTTTATATTATAATGAATACAATATAATGCCCAAAAACAGCAGCTTTGACTACAATACTCACCTCCTCTCCAGCACTGTCCTCTGCAGTAATCTTGTTTACCACTAGGTGTCCTCAGTCTTGAATGATGTTCAGCCCTGAAGACTGGGGACATTATATAAGCTTTGCGTCTTAAAGTGGATGTAAACCCTCCAAAAAATGTTTTTTATGTCACAATGTAGAGTATAAGATTTCCTATCATCTGTGCCCAGTCTTACCACACAGAGTTAATCCAGCGCCGAGTAATCCTCTTTTAAAGTTCAGTGCAAATTAACAGAATTCCAGATAAAAACTTGCCAAATTCTAAAGTCCGTTTCTCTGTTATTGCTTTCAGTGACAGGTTATTTACATATCTAGCTTGGACGTGTTTATCATAACAAGAGGTGATCCAAAGTTCATTGTATATTACTAGGATGTGTTATGATGTTATTATATCACCTCATGTTATGATAAACATAACATAACATAACATATGATAAACATGTCCTAGCTAGGTATGTAAATAACCTCTCACTCAAAGCAAGAAGAGAGAAAACAGACTTTTGAATTTAGGCAGGGTTTTATCTGGAAGGCTGTTCATTTTCACTGAACATAAAAGAGGATTTCTCAGATCTGGATTAACTCTGTGTGGCAAGACTGGGCACAGATGATAGGAAATCTTATACTCTACATTGTGACATCAAAAAAAAAAATTTTGGGGGGGTTTACATCCACTTTAATGGCACTCTGTGCTTACAATGATGCAGAGAGCAATGCTCTCACCACATATAGTAGGAGATCTCAGAGTGGAGCTAAAGTGGATTTAAACCCCAACATTTTTTTTATGTCAAAATGTAGAGTAAAAGATTTCCTATCATCTGTGCCCAGTCTTGCCACACAGAGTTAATTCAGCTCTGAGCAATTCTCTTTTATTATTTAGTGAAATAAACGAACAACCTTAGTCCATTCCGCCCCCTTGCTGTGAGTGACAGGTTATTTACATATCTCATGCACTAGCCTGGAGACAGGCATTATTTTTTAATTCCCACCCCCACTCCTTTTCTGAAGTCATGTGGATTTTGACTGGATGTTAGTGATCATAGCAGAATTTAGTGTAAAGAATACACAGGAAAAAATGCATGTTGACAAGGGGAGTTTAGAGGAGGGCGGGCAGTCTACTGACATCACGACTCCACCCACCGAGCTCCAGACACAGATCCACCCACAGAATCTGCAGTTTTTCAGTTCTTATAACAGACAGAGGGGAGACATTTGACAGGTAAGGATACATGCAGGAGGCGTCTATATCCTTATAGATCAGCACTATGGCAGTAATTTAGTAAGGATGAGAGTGGCTTTACATCCACTTTAAGTTCAGGTTTACACAACAAACTATCAGTCCTAGCCACTTAACCCATTCTATTCTACCACCGCCCTAGTGACCAATGGCAGAGAAGATCTCAGAATGAAGGAAATCAACACTGAAGGAGACCACCACTGTTATGGAGAAGTAACCTAAAGGGTATGTGACTATCAGGCCTACCTATATAGTCAAAAGTATGTGGATTTCTCTTCAAATAATTGAGTTGTTTCTATTTAAGAGCACCGTTAATGCTACAGAATATAAAGACATTTTAGGCAACTGTACACGTCCAACCTTCCGGCCTACACAAAGGGGGGCTTTTTCATTACAAAAAAATGTGCTGAAAAACTCGGCTTATACTCGAGTTGTCAAGAAAAGCCTTTTACACTTATGAAATGTTTGTAATTATACCTCAGTATCCCATAGTAACATCTAAAAAAAAGATCTAAAAACACTGAAGCAGCAGACTTTGTGAAAATGTATATTTGTGTCATTCTCAAAACTTTTGGTCACGCCTGTACTTAGTCTGAAGAAAAAGAAAACAACTGCAGCCACCAAATCTAAGGAACTTTTAGCTTCAACATATTTCATTTTTGTTCATGGGTTTAGATATTGTTTAAGCTGACCAATTTTACATGTATATTCAAAAAGAAGAAGAAATAAAAGACTATTGTTATTCTTTAAGTGCTAAAATTTATCACTCTGCATTTTTATTTAAAAGCTGAAGACGCCTTTTAATCTGTTTGCTGTGTGCGCAGGAACACGTGAAAGCTCTTGCTTAAACGACAAGCAAGAGAAGTCTGTTTATATTAGGCTTGAATAAATGTCATTGTAATATAATAAAATCTTTTATAGCCGTGGCCCCGTTTTACTGGCAGTCATGTTTTAATTGGATCGCATTTTACTAGGTACATACCCTGTGGAGTGGCAGGATCTAACTGAAAAATAAATACAAACAGAACAAGGTCAGGTACAACACTCAGCTCTGTTATAAAGAAGAATGCTGTCTGTTTGGAAAGCAGGAGGATATTGTTTAAAGAAAAGGAGAAGGGTTCCTAACTCATTTTATTTTTTTCTGTTTACATTTACAAGTAAAAAAAAAACGATTTATACAATTTTTAAAACTGTATGTATAAAGTTATCTTTTATTTTTATATATATATATATATATATATATATATATATATATATAGGAGAGCGAGGACATTAATGTGGTGGTTCACCCTCCAAAAAAATTCTAGCAGGGCATGGAGCCCACCCACCCGACCGGCAGTATGCCAGAGTTTTTTTTTTTTTTCTGTAGATACCTTTTTACGGGCTCTCTTCCGATCCGGCGGCTGTGATTGACGTCCCCTCAGCCCGGCGCATACAGCGCGTCACGAGATGGCGAAAGAACACAAACGTCGGTGCGGCCCTATAGGGCGCCTGCGCACCGACGTTCGGGTTCCTTCGGCATCTCGTGACGCGTTGTATGCGCCGGGCTGAGGGACGTCAATCACAGCCTGTGATAGTAAATGCCCAGTACTGCGGGATCGCTGGAGGGGAAGAGAGCCCGTAAAAAAAAAAAAAACACTGGCATACTGCCGGTCCGGTGGGTGTTCTCCATGGCATGCTAGAATTTTTTTTGGAGGGTGAACCTCCACTTAAAGGTCAGGAAGAGAAGCTAAAGAAAAAGGAGAAAATGGGGAGGATTGGAGAAGAGAGGAAGAAGAAGAGGAGAGAGGAAGAAGAAGACGAGGAGAGAGGAAGAAGAAGACCAGGAGAGAGGAAGAAGAAGAGGAGAGAGGAAGAAGTAGAAGAGGAGAGAGTAAGAAGTAGAGGAGAGAGGAGGAAGAGGACGAGGAGAGAGGAAGAAGAAGACGAGGAGAGAGGAAAAAGAGGAGGAGAGAGGAAGAAGAAGAGGAGGAGAGAGTAAGAAGTAGAGGAGAGAGGAAGAAGACGACAAGGAAAGAGGAAGAAAAAGACGAGGAGAGAGGAAAAAGAAGAGGAGGAGAGAGGAAAAAGAAGAGGAGGAGAGAGAAAGAAGAAGAGGAGATAGGAAGAAGAAGAGGAGAGAGGAAGAAGTAGAGGAGGAGAGAGTAAGAATTAGAGGAAAGAGGAAGAAGAGGACGAGGAGAGAGGAAGAAGACGAGGAGGGAGGAAGAAGAGGAGGAGAGAGGAAGAAGAAGAGGAGGAGAGAGTAAGAAGTAGAGGAGAGAGGAAGAAGACGAGGAGAGAGGAAGAAGAAGACAAGGAGAGAGGAAGAAGAAGAGGAGGAGAGAGGAAGAAGAGGAGGGGGAGAGAGGAAGAAGAGGAGGAGGAGAGAGGAAGAAGAGGAGAGAGGAAGAAGAAGAGGAGAGGAGAGAGGAAGAAGAGGAGAGAGGAAGAAGAAAGAAGGAGAGGAAGAAGAGAGAAGAAGAGAGAGGAAGAAGAAGAGAGAGGAAGAAGAAGAGAGAAGAAGAAGAGAGAAGAAGAAGAGAGAGGAAGAAGAAGAGAGAAGAAGAAGAGAGAAAAAGAAGAGAGAATAAGAGAGAGAAGAAGAAGAGAGAGGAAGAAGAGATAAGAAGAAGAAGAGAGAGGAAGAAGAGGGAAGAAGAAGAGAAAGGAAGAAGAAGAGAGAAGAAGAAGTGAGAAGAAGAAGAGAGAGGAAGAAGAGAGAGGAAGAAGAGAAAAGAAGAAGAAGAAGAAGAAGAGAGAAGAATAAGAGAGAAGAAGAAGAGAGAGGAAGAAGAGAGAGGAAGAAGAAGAAAAAAGCTAGGGGAGGGGAGAAGATTGGAAACAAGTGGTAGAAGGGAGAAAGGAAAGGTGAGGGGAGGAGAAGGGAGATTAGGGGTGCAAATGGCAGATAAGAGGCGAGATGAGGGGAGGAAACAAAAAAGAGGAGGAGAGGAGAGAAGAGAGGGGAGGAGAGGAGAGGCGAGATGAAGTGAAAGGAGGAGAGTAGAGTTGAAAGCAAGAAGAAGGGAGATGAGAGAAAGAAGAGAAAAGATAAGAACAAGAAGAAGAGAGAGATAAGAAAAGGGAAGCAAGAGGGGGAGATTAAAGAGAAGAGTGAAGATGGAGCAAGAATCAGGAACAGGAGCAAAAATCAGGAACAGGAATCGGAAGGGACGTCAGCCAGGAAAAAGTCATACACAGGAACACAGTAAGGAAGCATTTAGGCTGGAGTCACATCTATGCATTTTGAGTGCTTTTTGCGTTTTGCAGATTTGCACTACAGTCCATTTAACATGGTTTCGTATGGAACACGTTCTGTAGTGCAAAACTGCAAAATTCAAACAGCACTAAAAATGCATAGGTGTGAATCCAGCCTTATAGACCATGCAAGGGCAAGGAGGAAATTAGCTAAGGCTGCTTAAATGAAAAAGGAAATCAGATAAATAGAACCAAAGATGGGTGTGCTTAAATAGCAAAAAAATGTCTGGCTGTAGGCTGGACTAATGAGGCAGATTAATGGTAACCAGGTGAGTCAATGTGGTATTAACGAGTGGCTGGCAATTAAACCACAGCTAAGCAGTGAAAGAAAAGAGCTACTCGTTAAAGCGGAGCTCCACCCATGAAAACAACATTTTACCATGTTGTTTAAAAAAAAAAAAAACCTGAAAAAAAAAAAAAAAATACTCACCCGAAATAGCTGTTGCTATGCGGAAGTCCGTAATCTGCCTCTTCCTGAACCGCGGTGTGTTTTCTTCTTGTTCTTCTCCTTGTGAATGGGGCGCGCTGCTTTCTGGGAACTGTGTGTGTTCTCAGAGAGCAGCGCGCCCATTCACAAGCCAGCGTGAGACTCGCGCAGGCACAGTAGGAAACGGGCAGTGAAGCCGTACGGCTTCACTGCCTGTTTCCCATAGTGTGAATGGCGGCGCGGGACTCGGAGCGATCGCGGGACCGGCATCGGGGGGGCCATTAGCGCGGGCGCCTAGGACAGGTAAGTGTCCTTATTTAAAGTCAGCAGCTACACTGTTAGTAGCTGCTGACTTTAAAAAAAAAAATTTTCGCGGCTGGAGCTCCGCTTTAAGTAGCAGGAGCCCAGCCCTGACAAAAACTTCCCCACTCTTCAAAATATTTATTTTGTCTGTGTCCACATTAGAGAAATTTCCCAACTTTTTCTGTTATGAAGCTGACTACCCAAATCCCCTCCTAGATAGTTGTCACTGGAATATTTATTTATTTTTTCTTAAGCCTATGTCGTGCAAAACACCCCCAAAAACTCTACCCGGTGCCAAAAAAATGTGCACACACATCAAGAGTGAAACACAAAAACGTGCAACGGGTGCTATGTCTATTCTCCATAAAGGAGGACCTGACCCTGATCCCCCAGGGCATTAGGCTCCGGAGGGGGACTGAGGTACTTCACATGGTCTGTGCAGCCAAAGCCACATGGACCCCATTTTTTGGAGGGTCTGCTAAAACAGAACCCACCCAAGTACTAGGTGGTGCTCCCCCGAAGGGAGACCCCATGAGATAGGGCGAACTAAGCCAGAAGGCCATGTCCACCCACTCCCAAGACGTTCAGGGCTGGCCCGAGGGTCGGCACCCTACTAATCACACTGTGACAAAACGTGACACCAAACAAAAACAATACATACAAGTGACAAACACGGGGGTAAATAAAAGTAAGTTGGGGAGAAGAAAGATGAGGGAGAGTGAAAGTGACCATCGTGCAATGCAATGGCCGGCCCTCCGGCCAGGAAACAAAAATTCCTCTGGTCCCAGCCAAAAGGCCCGGCCCTAGAGGCAGGTGTAAAAAAAGTGTGTATGGTGACGTGACCAAGGTCCCGCACTTGAAGTGCCCTCTCAAACACTTGTGTAAGTACGGCACCCCTGTACTGCCACTCCAGGGGCACAATAACCATAGGCTTTTCGTACAACCCTGACCAACAGCCCGGACAGTCATAGCTCCCTTCCCTACCAGGAAGGAATGAAATAAGTGCCCCCTCTGGTGATTATTAGATGAAGGTGGGCTTTAACAAATTTCCAAAACTGCAGCCAAGCCCCAATTGTATCAGAGTGCACAATATTTAGAGCATTATGGGATGACATGTAGGGATGCGGCCATCAGACTCTGGATTTGAAGACTGGAAAGGGCGAGGACTACATAAGCAAAGGCAGGAAAATGTCTGCAAATTGTCAGAATGGGAGAAAAATAAGTTTCAGCCACAGACATGAACACACGCCTGGGATTCGAATAAGTGCTCCCCTATGTGCATAATTAGCATGAAGGTAATTAGATGATAATTCCGGGCAGCGTCTTGTGTTGACATCCTCTGCTATGCGCTGATTGTCCTACGGCTGCCAGCCCCGCTCTCCGAGCTCATCAGACTTCCAGCACCGTCTACTTTTCTCATCCAGAATTCTATAATCTGCCTGGAATTCATTGTACGGAAAGGCTCGATTCGTTCTGAAAGCCAAAGGCCCGTCCTCGTGAGCCTCTAAACACCGCGTCTGTCTGAGTGCTGCTGTGTTCTCTGCCCCGGGGGCGCAGCATGTACAAAGTGTCTACCATAGAGACAGCTGTTCTCTGAACTGGATGTCAATACTCACTGACACTTCGCTTAGAAGTGGACGGGTCAAAAATACGGCCAGCAATGTCTATGCACCGAGCAAAGCGTTAGTGACTATCATCACCTCTATCACCCCAGCTGTTTTTCTAATGAACAATTTCACACGCTGCACTTGGCACTGAGAGACCCAGATATAGCTGGAAGGAAGAAAAAAAGAACAGGAGAGGAAAAAAGGAAAAAAGAAGGGAGATGAATAAATTATAAGGAGAGAATTGGGAAATGGAAAAGGAGATTAAAACCGTGAGAAGAGGGGCAAGGCAAAAAAAAGAGTAAAAGCAGCAATAAATTTAAGGAAAGGAAAAAATTAACAAAGAGAAAGGGTGGATGAAAAATGGAAGTTAAATGAGGGGAACAGAAAAAAGGAAAGGCAAATAGAAGAGAGGAGATAATAAATAATGAGAGAGGGAAGAACAGAGGAGTAGAGGAAAAGATTATAGAAGAGCAGAGAGGACAGGAAAATAAAGGAAGAGGTAAAAGAGAGAGGAGAGGGTAGAAGTGAAGAGTAATGAAGTCAGGACAGGAGAAGAATGGAGAGAAATGGAGATAAAAAGAAAAAAAAAGGAGAAAATAGGCACGTAAAAGAGATGAAAGATAACAAGGAAAAAAGTGGAGAGGGATTTAGAGGAGAAATGAGAAGAGATAATAGGAGAGGAAAAAGACAAGAGACGGGAAGAGATAAAAGCAAAGGAGAGGAGAGATAAAGGAAGAGAAGATAGATGGAGATGAGAGGAGAGAACAGGAGAGGAAAGAATACAAAAGGAGAGATGGGAGATAGGTAGAGGAAGGAAGAGAAGAGAGGAGAGGAAGGAAAAGGAGAAGAGAGTAGAGGAAGAGAAAAGGATGAAGCAGAAGCAAAAAGAAAAAAAACAAAGGAGATGGGAGGACAGGAGAGGAAAAAATAAAAATGAGAGGGATGAAGAGGAGAAATGGGAAGAGAGAATAGGAGAGGGTAGAATACAAGAGGAGAGATGCGAGGATAGGAAAGGAGAGAGGAATGAAGACATGAGGAGAGAGTAGATAAAACCAGAGGGGAGAGATTAAAGAAGAGAAGAGGTGAACAGAGAGGACAGGCAGAAGAAAGGAGAGATTGGAGGATAGTAGAGGAAGGAAGAGTAGAAGAGAGGAGAAGGAAGAGGAGAAGGAAGAAGAGAGGAGAGGAAGGAAGAGGAAAACAAAAGGAGAGGAAAGGAAAGGAAGAGAGGAAGAGAACAAAACCGAAAAAAGCAAAGGCAATGGGAGGACAGGAGAGGAAAGACGAAAAGGAAAGTAGAGGGGCGAAGAGAAGAAATGGGAGGAGAGTATAGAAGAGGAAAAAAGACAAGAGGAGAGATAAGAGGAATGGAGAGAAGAGGAGAAGAAAAAGAAATGAAGAGGAGAGGAAAAGAAAAAGAGGAATGAAGACATAAGGCCTCTCCTTATGTCTTCATGAAGAAAACAAAAAACAAAAGAGATGGTAGAACAAGAGAAAAAAAGGAAAGGAGGGGGAAGATGAGGAGAAATGAGAGGAGATAATAGTAGAGGGAGGAGAGAGTAGATAAAACCAAAAAAGAGGGGAGATTGAATAAGAGAAGGTAAGGGACGAACCAAGAGGGAGGACAGGAAAGGTAAGAAGACAAAATAAGAGATTGGAGAATAGTAGAGGAAGTAAGAGGAGAAGAGAGAAATAAAGAGGAGAAGAAAGGAAAGGAAGAAACGAGGAAGAGGAGAAGAAAGGCGAGGAAGGAAGAAGAGAGGAGAGGAAGAGAAGAAGAGGAGCAGAGAGGAAGAGGAGAAGAGAGGAAGAGAAGGAAGCAAAGGAGACAGGAGGACAGGAAAGGAAAGATGAAAAGGAAAGGAGAGGGGCGAAGAGGAGAAAAGGGAGGAGAGAATAGGAGAGGGAAGAAGACAAGAGGAGAGATGAGGGGAAAAGGGGAGGAGAGGAGAGGATAGAGGAATGAAGAAATTAGGAGAGGAGAGAGAAATGGAGAAATTCGGAGAGAGGAGAGGAATGAATAGATGAGGAGAGGTGAGGAGAAAAAAAAGCAATGGAGAGGGGAGGACAGGAGAAGTAAGAAGAAAAGGAAAGGAGAGGTTAAAGAGGAGAAATGGGAGAATAGAATAGGAGGGGGAAGAAGAGGAGAGATGAAAGGATAGGAGAGATGAGGGGATAGGAGAAGAAATGAGGGGAGAGAGGAATAAAGAGATGAGGGGAGGAGAGAGGAATGAAGAGATGAGGGGAGGAGAGAGTAATGAAGAGATGAGGAGAGGGGAATGAAGAGATGAGGGGAGGAGAGAGGAATGAAGAGATGAGGGGAGGAGAGAGGAATAAAGAGATGAGGGGAGGAGAGAGGAATGAAGAGATGAGGGGAGGAGAGAGGAATGAAGAGATGAGGGGAGGAGAGAGGAATGAAGATATGAGGGGAGGAGAGAGGAATGAAGAGATGAGGGGAGGAGAGAGGAATAAAGAGATGAGGGGAGGAGAGAGGAATGAAGAGATGAGGGGAGGAGAGAGGAATGAAGAGATGAGGGGAGGAGAGAGGAATGAAGAGATGAGGGGAGGAGAGAGGAATGAAGAGATGAGGGGAGGAGAGAGGAATGAGAGGAGGAGAGGGGAATGAAGAGATGAGGGGAGAAGAGAGGAATAGAGAGATGAGAAGAGTAGAGAGGAGGAAGAGGAGTGATAAGGAGAAGAGGAGAGGCGAGGAGAAAAGGCGAGGGGCGAAACGAGAGAAGAGGACACAGGAGAAAAACAGAAATCAGAGTGAAAGAGAAAAAAAAGACAAAGGAGAGAAGGGGAGGCAGAAGAGGAGAGAGGAGAAGTCAAATGAGGAAGGCAGCCAATTTAATTTAGGTAGGTCCTATTGCTACCTATCGTTTTTTGGAGATTGAAAAGGAAATTGGACAAAGGTTGCGGAATCAGATTGTGATTGTTTTAGTTCTATTATAACACACCAGTTGGTCAGCGAATCTCACCAGCCGAAATGTGTTGACAGAATGGCCACCACTGGGGGACGCAGTTGACAGTTGTAACTTTTCTTCTATGGCTCCGGCAGAATGACGTCTTGTGCTCATTGTTTTCCTGAGTTAAAAAAAAGTCCCACGCTTATTTTTCCTCACAGTGGAAGAAAATATTATATTTCATTACAATTTCCATGCTGACCCCATAACCTGTGTCTTATTTTTGGCTCCGAAGCAATAATCCCTGGCATGGGGGACTTCACCATGAAAGAACCTATTGCCCCGTGTCGTGTCGAGGTCTCCTGTCGCTGGGAGATTAACACTGTTGCTAGGCAACGTGACATACCAGGCCCCAGATTTTCTATCCATTATGATCCAGTCCATAAGGGAAGCGAAGACTAAAATACACATCTGGAGGACGTGATTACTGATAGACTATGGGTGAGTCGGAGAACTGCTGAACCCATCGTATGGGGGATTGGCTGATTTGTAGCTCAACAACAGTTAGAATACTACAAAACACCTATATATCATAAGCAAATATGGCTACCCCATGTCCAGGAGCACCAACACAGTTCAAAGAAATATAAGAAACTGTTAGATGGTTTAACTCCCTGAAATGTATCAAAGAAATGACATTGGGTGGAATGACCCTTGAACCCAACCTTTCTCAACCTAACACAGAGGAACCCTTGAAATAAGTTTCCGAGCAGGAATTTTGGAGACCCTTACACACCTTCTGGCATGGGCCCCCTGTGGCTTGGGCCCCCTTGTGGCTGCCGCCACAAATTAAGGGGCGGGGGGAGTGTCACAAGTTGAGGGGGGACGCCAGGAATCAACGGCGCAGGCGCACTGAAAGTGCCTTTTTTGTCAATGGCATTATCGGGTTAATGCCAGGATTTCGTGCGGGACTGGCGCAGGAGTGATGTCATCGCCGCTCCGGCCAATCACAGCGCTGGAGCAGCGAAAACAGGAAATAGCGACGAGGGGACATGGCAGGGGACGGGACCGAGGTGGACTTCGGGGGCTTTGTTCTCAGGTAAGTGACACATAATGAGCTAGTATGCTGTGCATATTAGCTCATTATGCCTTTCTCTTGCAGGTGTATTTAAAAAAATATTTATATTACCGAGGGTTTACTTCCTCTTTAACAGTTTCTATGTATGTCTCAGTGAGGTGAATCTGCAGCACTTACACAGAGAGTGCGCCCAGATTCACAGAGAGTTGGGCGCACATTACGCCGCCGTAGTGCAAACGCTGTACGCCACGCCGACACAGCGAGGAGAGGCAAGCACTGCATTCAGCAAGCTATTGCTCCCAACGCTGCGTAGGCGTGGCGTTTTTTCCGAAGCCGCAGGACAGCGTGACCCCATGCAAATGTCCAAGCATGGTGCAGTGTTTTATGCTCGGCGTATCATGAACTGCGCCGTGACGTTGCCGTGGACGCATGAAACTGCACCCTTATGCGCATGCTCACAACCACGCCGGCACAAATGCCTAAGCTACGCCGGATCACCTTGTACGCCGTGAACGTAACACACGCCCAATACGCCGGCCTGTGTTCTCTGGTGCAGACCTTTGCATATCTGTAGCCGGGTTCCACCTCATCTATGGGGAAAAACTTTACGCCGGACGTACAATTTACGCGCGGCATGCGTCGGGCGCAAGTACTTTCGTGAATCGCCGTATTTCCCTCATTTGCATGTTTGAATGCCTAATCAATGGGAGCAGCAACATGCGTCCAGATGAAAAGTGTGCCCACACTACGCCGCGGTATGTAAGCTACGTCGGCGTAGGGTGGCCAGTTTTTAGGATTATGTTGGTTTGTGGGTCTGGCGCACAGATACTCCGGCGCAAATTTGCAATTACCGACACACATTTGCACTTACGTCGGCGTAAGTGCTTTGTGAATCTGGGTATTTGTGTTCTCTTAGCAGGAATTCATTGTTCTATCTCTCTCCACATATCTGTCTCTCCACCAACTTACCCACAAAACCCCTTGCCATCCTCTGCTCTTCTTGATAACCTCAACCTTGGTGAGAGAGAGAGAGCATAGCAACCATATTGGAAAAGGGCAAACAAACGCTGCATAACAAGAGTATACACTTGGTAAATGCGCAAAGAAACAATCACATCACTACACTAGCAGCCCTGCCTAAACATCGGGGTGCTACACTAATGCCCCGTACACATGATCCGAATATCCTACGACAGATCGTACAACTTTTTTTGCTTAACAGTCGCAAGTAGAAATAATATAGGTCACGAAAATTCTCTTACGACAGAAAAAAAAAAATCGTAAGTGATGTCATGTGTTGTAATGTAGTTGTATTGTATTTTCGGACAACTGTACTGACTAAAACAAAAATCATACGATCTGGTACCGTACGAGAATTTTTTTCGTGCTTGTCCGATAAAATAATAACGGATGAACTGTCATGATCGGCTCTCGAAAGCTCTGTACCAATGATCTGATTCTTCCTCAAACGACATTTCATATGTGTTAGTATGCATTAAGATAAAAAAAAAAAATCTTCTGCCTTTACAATCCCTTTAAGCTGTGTATGGGGCCCCAAATTTCTGAAAGCTGCCCTGATCCTATACCCATACCTCCCAATCGTCCCGGACTTCGCGGGACTGTCCCGAGATTCTCGGTCAATCCTGCGGTCCCGCGATTAAAGCTGGAGTCCCGCAATTCCGCGGCGCCCCCCCCTGCGATTACCGCGAATCGCGGCAAATCCACCCCCCCCGCTCAACTACTCCGATCCGCGGAACCCCCCCTGCTTAACAAGGTGTCCCTCATTCCCATCTCAAAAAGTTGGGCGGTATGTATACCTGCTAATGAAGATGGCTGAAACCCGGCACACGGGAAGATGCCGATGCCCGCGAGGGAGTGTTGAGAAGGTGAGTATCATCCCTTTAATTCCACTTATACAATCGTAATTTATTGATCGCATCTTTGTCTCCACCATATAATCTCATCGTTTGATCAATTGATATACAATCATATTCATGAACAAAGTATCTCACTGCTGCCGATCATTGCATGGCAATCGTTCATTTTCTGCCCTGGCTGATCCAAAGCAGGTCAAAATCAATCGGTAGGGAAGTTCGATATTTTATGGATCCGCTCGTTTTGATCATATCGGATAATAAAACTGAAGCACGTATGGCCACCATAATGTGCAATTATTAGGGAACTACTTCCCTGTAATACAACATTAAAAATATAAAAAATAATAACAAATATTATAATATTTATTTATTGTTATTAATAATAATATTAATAATATTACTTTTTTATTAACTATTATTTAAATATATTAGAAAATGTTTAAATGATGTATGTGCATTTCCATGTATATCTTTGCAATGCGGTAAAATCATTACATACACTATGGCCCGGATTCACAAAGCACTTACGCCGACGTATACGTACAAATTTGCGCCACCGTATGCAGTGGGCGCATATTTACGCTCCCATTGATTTTCGATGCAAATATGCAAATGAGGGAGATACGCCGATTCACAAACGTACTTGTGCCCGGCGCATGTTTTAAGCAATTTGCGCAAGGGTTACGTCCGGCGTGAAGTTATTCCTCATATAGGAGGCGCAACTCATGCAAAGGTATGGACCAGGGAACGAACGCCGTCAAATTTTACGTAGTTTACGTAGTACGTGAATAGGGCTGGGCGTAGGTTACGTTCACGTCGTAGGCAGTGATTCGACGTATCTTAGCCAGTTGTTTCGACGTGATTGTGAGCATGCGCACTGGGATGCGTACGCATGCGCAGTTCATTTTAAGTACTTGTCTGCAGCTCAGCCCATCATTTGTATGGGGTCACGCTTCATTTAAATGTATCACGCCCACTTCCACTTACGCCCAGGAATATACGCTACGCCGGCGCAGAGTTGGGAGCATTTGTTTTGTGAATTCCATGCTTCCCTCTCTGGCAGCATAAATATGCGCCAATGTATGTGAATCCGGGCCATTATTGTTAAAAGTATTGGGACGCCTGCCTTTACACGCACATGAACTTTAATGACATCCCAGTCGTAGTCCGTAGGGTTCAATATGGAGTTGGCCCCGCCCTTCACAGCTATAACAGCTTCAACTCTTCTGGGAAGGCCGTCCACAAGGTTTAGGAGTGTCTATGGGAATGTTTGACCATTCTTCCAGAAGCGCATTTGTGAGGTCAGCCACTGACATTGGATGAGAAGGCCTGGCTCGCAGTCTGCGCTCTAATTCATCCCAAAGGTGTTCTATCGGGTTGAGGTCAGGACTCTTTACAGGAGGCCAGTCAAGTTCCTCCACCCCAAACACGCTCATCCATGTCTTTATGGACCTTTCTTTCTGTACTGGTTCAATTTGGTGGAGGGGGGATTATGGTGTGGGGTTGTTTTTCAGAGGTTGAGCTTGGCCCCCTAGTTCCAGTGACAGGAACTCTTAAGGTGTCAGCATACCAAGATATTTTGGACAATTTCATGTTCCCAACTTTGTGGGAACAGTTTGGGGACGGCCCCTTCCTTTTTTTTTTACATCCTTTTTTTAAAGTTTTCTTTACATCCAGGTTTTTTAAATGGAAGAAAAAACGAACCTGAACAGAAGCGGACGTAAAATGGATGTAAATGGGCGACGTTTGTTTACATGCGTTTTCCCATAGGAATGCATTGCTGTCCGTTTTTCCTTCGTCAATAGACAGATGAAAAAAAGGACAGATGGAACGACCATGTGAAAGACGACTCCAGGGCTGTCTTAATGAGAGGGCACACATGGGCACTGCCCAGGGGCCCCAGCTGCATGGGGGCCCCTGCACTTTCCCCCAAAGCAGCTGGCCCTTGAGCCCACGCTGCCCCAAAATTGTGGGCCCCATGATGGCACTGAGAGTGATAGATACACAGGGGAGGCAGTCTGCCTCCTACCTACTTGATGTCTGTTTCCTGCACTGTCATCATTGTAGGGGCCCCAGAGCATTACTTTGCCCAGGGGCCCATGATGCTATTAAGTCGGCCCTGGGCGCCTCACATAACCCACAGTACAAAAAACATAAGTGGGCCCCGAAAAAAAAAATTCTGCCTGTACCCCCCCCCCCCCCCCCCCCACCGACTTCCCCAGCCCATGGACAGGTGATCCCTCTGCGCCCATTGCCCATATCTGGTGCCTATTACCTGACAGCAGATTCTTACAATTTACTAGACGTCCTAGATGCGGTGGAATTTTCTTAAAAAATAAAAATAAAAAAAACGCAACAGAAAGCTTCTGTTACCATAGCAACAAACCCCTGTCACCTCCGCCGCTTAGAATCTTAAGCAAATGACAGATTTGTAGTCCGTCCCGCAGATCGGTCTATTTTATGAAGCTAAATTGTTCGTCGGCTTTTCTGGTTAACTTTGGAGATTGTGCTTTTAACAAAAGAGGGGGGAAAAAGAAAAGTACAACGCAACGAAAAATAGAAAAAGGGAGGATGGGCATAGGTACTAATTATGTCTGGTGAAGGGGAGGGGGAGGAATTTTTCAGCCGATGTATTAAACCGTATAATGTATTGGTATTATGTACAATCCACATTTATTATAGTTACAAAAATACACGCGTAGAAAAAAAAATATTAAATATATATATTTTTTAACCACTTCAGCCCTGGACCATATTGCTGGTCAATGACCGGGCCCCTTTTTACAATTTGGCACTGCGTCGCTTTAACTGACAATTGCGCGGTCGTGCAGCGTGGCTCCCAAACAAAATTTCACACAAATAGAGCTTTCTTTCGGTGGTATTTGATCACCTGTGCGGTTTTTATTTTTTGCGCTATAAACAAAAATAGAGCGTCAATTTTGAAAAAAATTATATTTTTTACTTTTTCCTATAATAAATATCCCCGAAAAATATATAAAAAAACATTTTTTTCCTCAGTTTAGGTTGATACGTATTCTTCTACCTATTTTTTTTGTAAAAAAAGATTGCAATAAGCGTTTATTGATTGGTTTGCACAAAAATTATAGCGTCTACAAAATAGGGGATAGTTTATGGCATTTTTATTAAGATTTTTTTTTTTACTAGTAATGGCGGCGATCTGCAATTTTTATCGGTACTGCAACATTATGGCGGACACTTCGGACACCTTTGACACATTTTTGGGACCATTGTCATTTTTATAGCGATCGGTGCTATAAAAGTGCATTGATTACTGTGAAAATGTCACTGGCAGTGAAGGGGTTAACACTAGGGGGCGAGGAAGGGGTTAATTACGTTCCCTGGGTGTGTTCTAACTGAAGGGGGGGTGGGACCGACTAGGGGAAATAACAGATCGCTGTACATATATTGTATGAACATACAATCAGGCATTTCTCCCCCTGACAGGACCGGGAGCTATGTGTTTACACACACAGCTCCCAGTTCTCCCTCTGTAACGAGCGATCGTAGGTGCCCGGCGGTGACGCGAATCGGTACCAGGGGGAGCAGGGGGCGCACGCCGGGCTCCCCTAATGGCTGCAATGCGAAGTGACGTATAGCTACGTGATTTCGCCTAGCTGAGCCGACCTGCCGCCGTATAACTGCGGCGGCCGGTCGGCTAGTGGTTAAATGGTACCCACAATTCTTTAATTGGCTGATTGGGGAATCATCTCGCTCTAGCGGCAATAGGGTTGCCACCTTTTCTTCAAGCCAAACCCAAACATTTTAGCAGCCTGGCAACACCTTTGTGTGCCCCAAAAAGAGTAGCAAAGTGGTGTGCATGGCATAGCCTAGTGAATAGTGGGCGTGGCCAAATTGCACTTGCTGACATCATCGCCCTCCCCCCCAGCCAGCCGCCCACAGCTCCCCGGACGGCAACAGATTTGTGTGTGACAATCTTGGTTCAGCCCAATCTGAATAATGTGTGGGGGTTTTTAGTCCAACTGAAACTCAGACACATGTTTCATAACCCAGACTGTCAGGGTGAATCCCAGACAGGTGGCAACCCTAGGCAGGAATTATGTCCCATCGGTGTCAGTGGGAGAAATAGTGCCCCAATGTTGGTGTCAGTGGGAGGAATAGTGCCCATTGTTGGTGTCAGTGAGAGTAATAGTGCCCATTGTTGGTGTCAGTGAAAGGAATAGTGCCCATTGTTGGTGTCAGTGAGAGGAATAGTGCCCATTGTTGATGTCAGTGGGAGGAATAGTGCCCATTGTTGGTGTCAGTGAGAGGAATAGTGCCCATTGTTGGTGTCGGTGAGAGGAATAGGGCCCATTGTTGATGTCAGTGGGAGGAATAGTGCCCATTGTTGGTGTCAGTGGGAGGAATAGTGCCCATTGTTGGTGTCAGTGAAAGGAATAGTGCCCATTGTTGGTGTCAGTGGGAGGAATAGTGTCCATTGTTGGTGTCAGTGGGAGGAATAGTGCCCATTGTTGGTGTCAGTGGAAGGAATAGTGCCCATTGTTGGTGTCAGTAGGAGAAATAGTGCCCATTGTTGGTGTCAGTAGGAGGAATAGTGCCCATTGTTGGTGTCAGTGAAAGGAATAGTGCCCATTGTTGGTGTCAGTGGGAGGAATAGTGCCCATTGTTGGTGTCAGTGGGAAGAATAGTGCCCATTGTTGGTGACAGTGGAAGGAATGGTGCCCATTGTTGGTGTCAGTGCCAGGAACTATGCCTCAAGGGCCAGATAAAGTCAAGCAAAGGACCACATCCGGCCTTAGGGCCGCAGTTTGGAAACCAACGATATATAGCATGGATTCCAATGCCTGTCATTCACACCACTGCAATGCGTTCCGGTGAAGTCAACTAACATAGAACATGCTGCATTTTTTCTGCATGGGACGCTTTCGGAATGCAACAAAACACACATAAAAAAAAGCAGCAGGGTACATCAAAATGCACCAGAACGCATTAAAGCAAAAAGCCAAAAAAAAACAAACAAAGAAACGGGAAAAAAAAATCAGAGGAAAAAACGCACCAGAACATAGTAATGAAAACTATTGTATTGAAAAGACACACCCACTGCCACGCCCCCTTAAAGGAGATTTATATATATTTATAAATTATGGGCTAGATTCAGGTATAAGAGCGTATTTTTGTATTCACAAAGCACTTGCTCCGTAAGTTGCGGCGGCGTATCATAAATTTGCCTGCGTAAGTGCGCGTAATTCAAATTAGGCATGTAGGGGGCGCGTTGTATTGAAATTAACCGTGACCCCACGTAAATGACGCGCCGAACGAACTGCTCATGCGTCGGCCGTGGACGTATCCCAGTGCGCATGCTCAAAATTACGCCGCAAATACTCATTGGTTTCGACGTTAACATAACTTACGCAAAGCCCTATTCGCGAACGTTTTACGCAAACGACGGAAAATTCTACGCCGGCCCGACGTCCATACTTAACATTACGTACGCCTCATATAGCAGAGGTAACTTTCCGCTTACGCAAACTACGTAAAAAAATACGACCGGCCGCAAGTACGTTCGTGAATCGGCGTATCTAGCTAATTTGCATATTCGACGCGTAAATTGACGGAAACGCCACCTAGCGGCCAGCGTAAATATGCAACTAAGTTACGACGGCGTAAGAGACTTACGCCGGTCGGATCTAAGACAAATCAATGCGTAACTGATTCTAAGAATCAGGCGCATAGATACGACGCCGCTCAGCGTTACGATGGAGATACGCCGGCGTAACTTGTACGTGAATCTAGCCCTATGAGCTAAACACACAAGTTTACCACTACTTTTCCTTTATATTGGCTTTTGAAATTTACAAATGAAGCAATTTAGAGATCACATGAAAGGTTTAGCGCTGGGAAACACTTTTTGAAAGATAAAAAGTACATTTTATATACAACTATATAGATCAGACCAAAATGAGGGACAAATGAAGAGGAAAGAGGGACAGAGGGACATTGCCCCAAATCAGGGACAGTCCCGCGAAATCAGGGACAGTTGGGAGCTATGCAACCCAGATTTTGGGGAAGTGGGTTGGCCATCAGACTGAGGACATCTAGTGGCAGGAAAAAAGTACTGTGCGGCAAGTCTTTGGATTGAAGGTGAATATTGCAGCCAAACGTGGTTTTGTTCTTTTTATCTTTTTCATTTTTATTTTGTGGCTTCAGGACGGCGTTCTGGTCAGGTCAGGGCAGAGGCTGTTTAGGAATAGCTCAGACACTTGTACTTCCCTTTATTCTTTTTACACGCGGCTGAACTCTTGCCCGTCTCCGGATCTTTTATCTTCCATACGTTTCTCCCCATCAATTACCCATCTGAGCTGCACTATAAATAGAGGCTGGCAGATAAAATACGGTAAATGTAGAATCTTCCAAGGCTTACACGGAAGGGAAGACGCGCGCTATGTAATACGATGTCGTGTTTTATATGGACAATGTGAAATGTTTTTTCCTCTTTCTGTAGCTGATCTAAAATTAGGATTCGGTTCCCTTCCTGTTCGGATCTCCTTCTCTTTGTGGGGAGTGGTGGAGGGCGGCCTGGCTGAGCTCAGTACGGCAAGGATCATGCTCGTTATTTCTGATGATTACAGGTGTGTGATCTGTTACAGGCCTGGAGTCAATCACTAAAGGAGTGACTTTCATGTCTTCAGGCTGACGGTTGAGAGGGCAGATAGTCTAGGCGGGTAGAGGGCTAATGAAATGTACTGCTGGCCAGGGGCGGACTGACAACTCATGGGAAAGATTATGGGGTCCCCAGGCTTACAGATGGCCCCCATGCCAGGAGGAAGTGCAGAGGTGGGGCAGCTAAAATATTGGGATTTTCACATCAAAAGCATGTCGGTTTTTGGACATATCAGGGACAGATGTAAAAAAAACACAGATTTTTACATACTGTCCCTGGTTTTACTGAGTCTGGCAACCCTGAAGGGGCCTCCTAGTGGCATGGGGCCCTCGGGCAGTGCCGAGTGCCTCAATGGTCAGTCCACCCCTGCTGCTGGCTATGGCAGGAGGGCGATGATAGCTGACAGCTCGGTCAGGAAAGGGGGTAAGGACGAGTGAGTGCCCCCCCGAACCATACGAGGCTGCATACCCTCAACATAAGGGGTAGGTGCTTTGGGGTAGGGGCACCATGTCCCCATGTTGATGGGGACAAGGGCATCTTCCTGACAACCCTGGCCGTTGGTTGTCGGGGGTCTGCGAGCGGGGAGCTTATCGGAATCCGGGAGCCCTCTTTAATAAGCAGGCCCCCAGATCCCGGGCTCCCCTTCCCTAGGTGAATGAGTATGGGGTACATCGTACCCTTACCCATTCACCTGGAGGGAAAAAAATGGGAAAAAAAACCCACACTACACAGGTTTTAAAAGTCATTTATTAGGCGGCTCTGGGGGTCTTCTTTCGACTTTGGGGGTCTCGTCTTCTGCTCTAAGGTGCCTTCTTCCTTCTGCCTGGCTTTTCCGCTGTCTTCTTGCAGCTCTTTTACCAGGGGGGGGGGGGGGCGTGGTCTTCTGTCTTCTACTTCCCTCTTTGCTGTCCCCTCAAAATAACTTATCAAAAGCAGCCACTGTGCCCATCAAATGCCACCACTGTGCCCATCGAATGCTGCCACTGTGCTAATCAAACGCAGCCACTGTGCCAATCATCAAACACAGCCACTGTGCCCATCAAACGCAGCCACTGGGCCCAACAAATGCCACAACTGTGCACATCGAATGCAGCCACTGAGCCTATCAAACGCAGCCACTGTGCCCATCAAATGCCACCACTGTGCCCATCGAATGCTGCCACTGTGCTAATCAAACGCAGCCACTGTGCCAATCATCAAACACAGCCACTGTGCCCATCAAACGCAGCCACTGGGCCCAACAAATGCCACAACTGTGCACATCGAATGCAGCCACTGAGCCTATCAAACGCAGCCACTGGGCCCAACAAATGCCACAACTGTGCACATCGAATGCAGCCACTGAGCCTATCAAACGCAGCCACTGTGCCTTTCATCAAACACAGCCACTGTGCCCATCAAACGCAGCCACTGTGCCCATCAAATGCCACCACTGTGCTCATCGAATGCTGCCAAGTATGGTGCTCACAGGTCACCTTTTTTGATGCCTAATGGAGACTATGGGCCAGATTCACGTAGAGGGCGCATCTTTTGGCCGGCGTAGCGCATCTCATTTGTGCTACGCCGACGTAACATAGAGAGGCAAGGCCAGTATTCACAAAGCACTTGCTCCGTAAGTTACAGTGGCGGAGTGTAAATGGGTCGGCGCAAGCCTGCCTAATTCAAAGTAGGCAGGTATTGGGCGTGTTTTATTAAAATGAATCGTGACCCCATGTAAATGAAGCGCGGGAGGAACAGCGCATGCGCGTGCATGCTCAGAATCACGTCGATTTGAACTGATGACCACAGTGCTGCCAGGTGGAAGTGCTAACCACTTAGCCACTGAGCTGCCCACATGCATACATGATCCGAATGGCTCCTTGTGCTGCTTCTTTCTCCCGCACTCCAGCCCTGCTGTACAAGAAGTTGATACTGGGTCACATTCAGGTACTTACACTGCATGGGCCGGATTCAGATACTATCTACGTCGGCGTATCAAGGGATACGCTGCGTAAATACTAAGAATAGCCGGCGTATCTTTTTTTGCTATTCAGAAAAGAAGATACGCCGGAATTCTGCTAAGATACGAGCGGCGTAAGTCTGTTACACCGTCGTATATTAGTTGCAGTTTTACGCTGGCCGATAGGTGGCGCTTCCGTCGTTTTACGCGTCAAATACGTAAATGAGGGATTTGCGGCGATTCCCGAAAGTACTTGCAGCCAACCATCGTAGTTTACGTTGTTTGCGTAAGCATTATTGCGGCGTAAGGTTACCCCTGATATAGGAGGCGTAGTCATTGTTAAGTATGGACATCGTGACAGCGTCAAATTGTGGGTCGTTTACGTCATTTGCGTAAATCGTTCGGGAATGGGGCGCGTGTGCCGTCCAAAAAAAACGTCAATTACGTGGGGTCATGATTCATTTACATGAATCACGCCCACAACATCCCCATTTGAATTACGCGGCCTTACGCCGCAACACATACGTTACACCGCCGTTAATAAGGGAGCAAGTTCTTTCTGAATACAGAACTTGCGCCCAAAGTTACAGCGGCGTATTGTATCGGGGATACGTTACACCAGCAGAAAGATCCGCTGATCTTTCTGAATCTGGCCCCTTGTATTTAGAAAAATAAATGTGATGATCTATTGATTTTTACAGTGCTGCATACATTTGTGTCTTTTACATCTGCCCCGGAATTCGATTTTAAGACCGAGTTTTAATATCAGTGTAGTCGTGACTGGTTCTCTTTAAAAAACTAACCAAAAAAAAAAAAAAACATATTTGTTATTTTTGTCTGTCTTATATGCAGCATCTTCCATAGAAAGCCAGGGAGGTAATTGGCGAGTAATAGCATCTCATTAGCATACAGCAGTTTGGCAGCAGGTCCCGAGTGTTCCAACTGATAAGGTATCTATGGTAACCGGGCAGCGCGGTGGTGACGGAACACAGAGGAAGGAGTAATCATCTGGACGCACAGAGGGACTGTGTCCTAAAACCTGCAAATGTCCATTATCATTGCAGGAGAGGTTAGAAAATGTAGGGGGGTGGGGGGGGGGTAAAAAAAAAAAAGTTAAAATGGTCAGCAATAAAACGTTACTTATTGGGGGGGCTTCTGTTGTTAGAGGTTTACAACAATAGGGGGCGTGTCCTGAAAGATGGAACTTCATCAAAGTTCACCGATACTTTTTTTTAAAATGTGTCACCAAATGCAGACATGTCCCCCCACGTATATCCAGCCATGTCCCCCACTAGTGTTGAGCAGAATATGCCATATTCGATTTCGCGATATATCTCGAATATATAGTCGAATATTCGAGATATATTCGCTAAATACGAATATTCGTGATATTTTTTGGAAATGAAATTATTGCGAATTTTCGCTATTGCGAATGCGAATGCGAATGCGAAATTTCGAGAAATGCGGAATGGAGCACTCTGATTGGCTCAGAATATTCGTGATATTTTACAATACAAAATAATTGCAAATATTCGAGAAATGCGGAAGGAGCACTCTGATTGGCTCAGAATATTTGTGATATATTACAATACACAATAATTGCGAATATTCGGCAAATGCGGAAGGAGCACTCTGATTGGCTCAGAATATTCGTGATATATTACAATATAAAATAATTGCGAATATTCGGCAAATGCGGAAGGAGCACTATGATTGGCTCAGAATATTCGTGATATATTACAATACAAAATAATTGCGAAATTTCGAGAAATGCGGAATGGAGCACTCTGATTGGCTCAGAATATTCGTGATATATTACAATATAAAATAATCGCGCGATATCGCTATTGCCGAATAATCGCATTGCGATTTTTCGGCAATATAAAATGAGCGCTGCAGCTACTCGGCCCAAGGTCTCTAATCATACCAGCAATGCTTTTAGACGTCAATGGGGATCTCTAGGATGTGATCTGTTCTAAAAAAAAAAATTGAAAACATTCGAATATTCGAAATAGCGAATATTCGCCGCGATATTCGTGTTATTCGCGAATACTCGAATATGCAATATTCGTAGCGAATATTCGCAATGCGAATATTCGTGAGCAACACTATCCCCCACGAATGCAGCCATGTCCCCCCACAAATGCAGCCATGTCCCCCACGAATGCAGCCATGTCCCTCCACAAATGCAGCCATGTCCCCCACGAATGCAGCCATGTCCCTCCACAAATGCAGCCATGTCCCCCCACAAATGCAGCCATGTCCCCCCACAAATGCAGCCATGTCCCCCACATATGCAGCCATGTTCCCCACATATGCAGCCATGTTCCCCACATATGCAGCCATGTCCCCATATATGCAGCCATGTCCCCATATATGCAGCCATGTCCCCCACATATGCAGCCATGTTCCCCACATATGCAGCCATGTCCCCCCATACCTAGATGCAGATGCTGCCGCCGACGCCTAGTTAATCAGCGCGGGGAACATTACAGCTTTCATTTGAATAGCTGTGTGTTTTCCGCCGCGCCGCGTATAGACATTCCCCCTTGCTCGGGCACTTTGATAGACAGATCACCCGTCCAATCCCGAGCAAGGGGGAGTGTCTTTACGCGGTGCAGCAGGGAACACACAGCTATTCAAATGAAAGCTGCAATGTTCCCCGCGCTGATTAACTAGGCGGCGGCGTTGCGGTATGCGGCGGCGTGGCGGCTGGGGGGGGGGGGGTTTGGGTAGTATCGGATCTGGCATCGGTGGCATTTGCGGGAGTACAAGTACTCTCACAAATGCTCGGTATCGGTCCCGATACCGATACTGGTATCGGTATCGGGACAACCCTAGTAGCGATGACATCACTGATTTGGCAATCACATGATCGGTAAGCTTTCCATTAGCCACTGGTAACTGTGCTGGGAGTGCACAGGGGCACATAGTACGCAAATATAAGGCCACTCTACGCTATGGCCCACTTTTTTCCTGCCACAGTCTTCAGAGTGATGGTCAGTATCATTAAACCCACTTCATCTAAACTCAGGTCATCCCGGACAAGCCCCCACCCCATGACAGGACAGTGAAAGGAGGAGCAGCACAGAAATGAGCTCACCTCTCTGTCACTCTGCTCTCTCCTCTTATTAGAATGCTTCTTGTCAGCACATGAGCCGACTGGCTCTGTGTGCTGCTTCTTCCCTGCTCTACAGGGCGGGTATCAGGTCACATTCAGTAACTTACACATTTAACTACTTAAGGACCGCCTAACGCCGATATACGTTGGCAGAATGGCACAGCTGGGCACAATCACGCATCTGTACGTGATTGTTAAATGGCCAGCTGTGGGTCACGGGCACACGCCCCCGGCGTGCGCCCGAGACCCGGTCCGAAGCTCCGTGACCGTGGCCACGGGACCCGATGCAATTGTCATTCTCACAGTAATCGGTGCATTTTTATAGCACTTTTTGCTGTGAAAATGACAATGGTCCCAAAAATGTTTCAAAATTGTCTGATGTGTCCGCCATAATGTCGCAGTCACAAAAAAAATCGCTGATCGCCGCCATTAGTAGTAAAGAAAAAAAATATTAATAAAAATGCAATAAAACTATCCCCTTTTTTGTAAACGCTATAAATGTTACGCGAACCAATCGATAAACGCTTATTGTGATTTTCACCAAAAATAGGTAGAAGAATACGTATCGGCCTAAACTGAGGAAAAAAATAATGTTTTTTTTATATATTTATGGGGGATATTTATTATAGCAAAAAGTAAGAAATATTGCATTTTCAAAATTGTCGCTCTATTTTTGTTTATAGCGCAAAAAAGAAAAACCGCAGAGGTGATCAAATACCACCAAAAGAAAGCTCTATTTGTGGGAAAAAAAGGACGCCAATTTTGTTTGGGAGTCACGTCGTACGACCGCGCAATTGTCAGTTAAAGCGACGCAGTGCCAAATTCACAAAAAGGGGCCAGGTCCTTTACCTGCATATTGGTCCGGGTCTTAAGTGGTTAATGATGTATTAATAATTACAGAGCTGGGAAATGTGTGTCTTTTTATTTGGAGTTCAGTCTTGAAAGTTGCCTTTTGTTATCACTGTCTTTCCATGCATCTCGGTGACAGGCGTGTTCCAGACTGGGTGAGACAAGGTCTTGGAGGGGGTCACCATCCTTGAGCAGGCGACGCAAGCAAACGTTACCTTCTTCGACAAATCCTGTCTGCTCCTCCTTCTCCACACATCGAGACTGAGATTTACGAGGACTGAATTAAAATGGAAAGCACAGCGTGAATAAAAGAGGCGCCGGGACAGTGGGTTGCTAAGCGGCGAGCGAGTTTCCTTGGAGGGGAAGACGCTGCCAAAGAGGTGGCTCTGGAGGTCGTTCATCTAGAAGACGACACGTTTGTAAACCTCATTAGGACAATACTTCTCCTGCCTGCAAAATGAAGCCTCTCCGGGAAGGAGAGCTGAGATTTCACAAACGAAGATTCATCAGCAAAACAACAAATTGATTGAAAAGTGCCGTTTTTTAGATTCCTAAATCTGACCCTACACTATACAATTTGATTGTACAATTTCACTTAGATCTACCATCAACTATGTAGTACAAGGGCCTGCTTGACTGGATACAAACAGAATGGATCTGACCATCTCTTGTATTATGTCCACAGTCTCTGACCATCTGTTGTATCATGTCTGCAGTCTCTCACCATCTCTTGTATCATATCTGCAGTCTCTGACCATCTCTTGTATCATGCTTGCAGTCTCTGACCATCTCTTGTATCATGTCCACAGTCTCTCACCATCTCTGTATCATGTCCCCAGTCTCTGACCATCTCTTGTATCTTGTCTGCGCTCTCTGACCATCTCTTGTATCATACATTCATTCTTTACCCATCTCTTGTATCAAGCCTGCAGTCTCTGACCATCTCTTGTATCCGTACCTCAGTGTCTGACCATCTCTTGTGTCATGCCTGCAGTCTCTGACCATCTCTGTATCATGTTCTCAGTCTCTGACCATCTCTTGTATCTTGTCTGCAGTCTCTGATCATCTCTTGTATCATGTCTGCAGTCTCTGACCATCTCTTGTATCATGTCTGCAGTCTCTGACCATCTCTTGTATCATGTTTGCAGTCTCTGACCGTCTCTTGTACCATGTCTGCAGTCGCTGACCATCTCTTGTATCATGTCTGCAGTCTCTGACCATCTCTTGTATCATGTCTGCAGTCTCTGACCATCTCTTGTATCAAGCTTGCAGTCTCTGTAATCGCCTTCTATCATTCTCAGTCCCTTCCAAATCTCCAGATTCCTTGTCTTTGTTGCTGTCATCTGACTTCCTGTCAGAGGGTGGCTTTATTCATCCTCCATGGTCCCACTGTATGCAGAGACAGAGCCCCCCCTCTCTTGCTCGCTCCCGACATAGACTATGGGATTTTTGTAGTGTACACGGAGCTTGTACATGACCACAACTAATGCGCACTGCTCATTCCAAACAAATGGAAGCGAGAGGGAAAATGAGAGGTTCGGGAGCTCACAGAGGACAAGGTAAAGGGGGAAGAGAAACACGGTAAGAGACAATTTCATGAAAAATAGATTACAGGGCCATTAAGGAGAGGATTGTTTTTCGGAGAATAAGGATATCATTAGAAGACGCCACATACGCCTTTCACATTGGTGCGCGGAGCGGGGACGCCTGTAGGTGGAATGAAAAGCTTCTAAGAGGCGAGATTCCATTTACAGGAGGACACAGCTGGCCGAATCCGGTAATGTTCAGATGACGGCTGTGGGGGAATATTTGTTGCTTCTCCTCTCCTCCGGTATAATACGTGATACCCTGAGCTTTCTAGGCCAATTTACTGTTAAACCAGGTGATGTGTGCCGTGCACTCTCAGACCTTCCCCCTCACCACCACCAGGGGGAGTGTGAGGTATGGAGGACACCTGCCGGGACCGAGGAGGACCAGTATATCACATCATGCACAGAACAGTCTGAGGATTCTTCTAGTAGGGATGAGCTTCGAGTTGGAGTAGAACTCATGTTTGACTCGAACATTGCCTGTTCGCCGAACAGCGAACTATTTGGGGTGTTCGCGGCAAGTTCGTGTGAACTTCAGAACCTTGTTAAAGTCTATGGGCCTCGAACGTTTGAAATCTAAAGTGCTGATTTTAAAGGCTAATATGCAAGTTATTGTAATAAAATGTGTTTGGGGACCGGGATCCTTCCCCAGGGGACATGTATCAATGCAACAAAAAAGTTTTAAAACCTGCAGTTTTTTTGGCAGCAGTGATTTTAATAATTCCTTTAACCACTTAAGCCCCAATATGCTGCTAAATGCCTAGAGGCGTGTTTACAATTCGGCACTGCATCGCTTTAACTGACAATGGCGCGGTCGTGCGACGTGGCTCCCACACAAAATTCGCGTCCTTTTCTTCCCACAAATAGAGCTTTCTTTTGGTGGTATTTGATCGCCTCTGCGATTTTTATTTTTTGCGCTATAAACAAAAATAGAGCGACATTTTTGAAAAAAAAAACAATATTTTTTACATTTTGTTATAAGAAGAATCAAATAAACTAAATTTTAGTCAAACATTTAGGCCAAAATGTATTCAGCCACATGTCTTTAGTAAAAAAAAAATGCAATAAAAAAAAAATTAGCTACCTAGCGGGAACAGCGACACTAATATAGCGATCAGAAAAATGATCGCTTAGTGACGCTGGCAATAGGGGGTGAAAGGGTTAACTAGGGCGGTGATCAAGGGGTTAAAACTTTATTAGGGGGGGTGGGGGGGGTACCCTGGACCTAACACTAACTGCCTGTCACAATAACTGCCACACTGACACTAAATGCAGTGATCAGTAAATATATGATCACTGCAATCAGTGACACTGACAGGGGGTGGGGGGGGGGTGATCGGAAGGGGTTAATGTGCCTATGTGTGTGGTGTCAGTGTAGTGTTGGTGCGACTTACTGTGATGTCTTCTCTCCTCTCGCCGAATTGAAAATACCGCCGAGAGGAGAGGTGACATCACTTCCTCTGCCTGTGTTTACATTACACAGGCAGAGGAAGTGCACTGCAGGGAGGACGCAGATTGGCTGGGGCAGGACCCGGGTCCCCAAACACTTTTTAGGACAATAACTTGCATATTAGCCTTTAAAATTAGTACTTTAGATTTCAAACGTTCGAGTTCCATAGACTTTAACCACTTAACGCCCGCCGCATGTATATATACGTCCACAGAATGGCACGTACAGGCAGATGGGCATATATATACGTCCCTGCCTTCTAGCGGGTCGGGGGTTCGATCGGGACCCCCTCCGCTGCGTGCGGCTTACCTTCGGGAGCGATCCGTCTTGAGGGGGCGGCTGTTCGTTTCTGTCCGCCCCCTCATGATCGCTCCCAGCCTATCCCGTCGTGTCCCGCCGTGTCACTTCCTCTGCCACTAAAATGTAAACACTGGCAGAGGAAGTGATGTCAGCTCTCCTCTCGGAGGTATTTTCAAACCGCCGAGAGGAGAGAAGAGTCACAGTAAAGTCGCACCAACACTACACTGACACCACACACATAGGTACATTTAACCCCTTCCGATCACCCCCCCCCTCCCACCCCCTGTCACAGTGTCACTGATTGCAGTGATCATATATTTACTGATCACTGCATTTAGTGTCAGTGTGACAGTTACTGTGACAGGCAGTTAGTGTTAGGTCCAGGGTAGCCCCCGTACCCCCCTAATAAAGGTTTAACCCCTTGATCACCGCCCTAGTTAACCCTTTCACCCCCTATTGCCAGTGTCACTAAGCGATCATTTTTTTGATCGCTGTATTAGTGTCGCTGTTGCCGCTAGGTAGCTAATTTTTTTTTTATTGCGATTTTTTTTTTACTAAAGACATGTGGCTGAATACATTTTGGCCTAAATGTTTGACTGAAATTTAGGTTATTCGATTTTTCTTATAACAAAAAGTAGAAAATGTCATTTTTATTCTCAATTTTCAGTCTTTTTCCGTTTATATCGCAAAAAATAAAAATCGCAGAGGCAATCAAATACCATCAAAAGAAAGCTCTATTTGTAGGAAGAAAAGGACGCAAATTTTGTTTGGGAGCCACGTCACACGACCTCGCAATTGTCTGTTAAAACGACGCAGTGCCAAATTGTAAAAACGTGTTTCGGCATTTAGCAGCATATTGGTCTGGGGTTTAAGTGGTTAACCAGGTGATGTGTGCCGCGCCCTCTCAGACCTTCCCCCTCACCACCACCAGGGGGAGTATGAGGTATGGAGGACACCTGCCGGGACCGAGGAGGACCAGTATATCACATTATACACAGAACAGTCTGAGAAATCTTCTAGCACTGCCTAGCGAAGTCCTGGGGAAGCGCAAACATTTCTGTCATATCCTGGAAGTATTTTATCCTGAAAAGGAATGTACAGGTTTTTTTTTCTATCCATTTTTTTAAATATATGTAGCAAGGTCCCAGGACTCCTTTGATCTAATGAGGACCTCCAGGGCCAGAGATAGCTGACATCCTTCTGTAGGCAGTGGATTGTGAGGCATTGTGGGTGTAGAGTAGTTACAATTATTGGGCGCCAGACACTTCTTAAATGCGAAATTTTTTATTTATCTTAACCACTTCCATACCGGGCACTTATACACCTTCCTGCCCAGACCAATTTTTAGGTTTCAGCGCTGTTGCACTTTGAATGACAATTGCGCGGTCATGCTGCACTGTACCCAAACTAAATTTGTGTCATTTTGTTCCCACAAATAGAGCTTTCTTTTGGTGGCATTTGATCACCTCTGCAATTTTTATTTTCTGCAAAAAAATAAATAAAAAAATGACCGAAAATTTTGAAAAAAAACAACTTTTTTTTTGTTTCTGTTATAAAACATTGTAAATAAGTACATTTTCTCCTTCACTGAGCACTGATAAGGCAGCACTGATGGGCACCGATGAGGTGGCACTGATGTGGTGGCATTGATGGGCACTGATGATGGGCACTCAAATTGCGCAGGGCTGTTTGAAGGAATTTGGGGGCCCCAAGCAAAATGGGGGCCCCCAAGCACCCCCCCTCCCAGCATGCAAACCCTACGCCACACAATTTGTTTTTCTATTCTTACCTCCCCTTCTTCCCTGTGGGCTGTCGCTGTAGCGTGGCCAAGCTCCTCTTCCCCTGCCTCTTCCCCAGTCCCCTATCAGATAGTGCCCGGGCCCGGGCCGGGCCGGGTACCGTGCGGTACCGTGCAGTACAGGAGATTCAGTTTCCTGTCTTCCCGGCTGGACTGAAAGGAAGTGAGCACTTAGTGTGCACTTCCTGTCAGTCTGGCCGGGAACAGGAACCTAAATCTCCTGTACCACACGCGGTACCCGGATGCACTGACAGGACTCCAGGTGGAAGTAAGAGGAGCTCAGCCACGCTACATCCTGGGAAGGGGAAGTTGGGGGCCCAGGCCAGCTCGGGGCCCCAAGCAATTGTTTGTTTTGCCTGTCCTGTAGCGACGGGCCTGAATATGCGGCACTGATGGGTACTGATGGGCGGCACGGATTGGGCACTGATGGGCAGCGCTGATGGGCAAGGATAGGCGGCACCGATGGGCACGGATAGGCGGCACCAATGGGCACGGTTAGGCGGCACGGATGGGCACTGATAGGCGGCATGGATGGGCACTAATAGGTGGCACGGATGGGCATAGATGGGCACTGATAGGTGGCACTGACATGTGTTGTACTAATGGATGCCAATCCGTGCAAAACAATGCCTGACAATCAGTGATGCCCATTGTGGGCACTGATTGGCATCCATTGCGGCACTGATTGGCATCCATTATTGTGTCATCCCTGGTGGTCTAGGGGGGCATAACTTTGTTTTACATCCCTGGTGGTCCAGTGGGCATCCTCGGTGGGGCTGTGCTGATAATCGATAAGCACAAACCCCCCCCTGTCAGAGGAGCAGCCGATCGGCTCTCTACTCGCGTCTGACAGACGCGAGTGAGGAAAAGCCGATTGCTGGCTTTTCCTGTTTACATCGTGATCAGCTGTGATTGGACACGGCTGATCACATGGTAAAGAGTCTCCGTTGGAGACACTTTACCTAGATCGGTGTTGCGGGGTTTCAGACTGACACCCTGCATCAGACGTACGCTGCGATGCGTGCCCCAGGGGGCGCGCAGCGGCTCAATATCCTGAGGACGTCATATCCTGTGGGCACTGATTGGCACATATTTGGCATCAATTTGCATATGTGAATAATAATGTTGGATGTACCTGGCCATCCACATGCTTGGGGCTTCCCTGGTGGTCCTGGCGGCTTCCCTGGTGGTCCAATGTGGGCATCTGTGGGGGGGGGGGGGCTGTGCTGATAAACAATCAGCGCAAACCCCCTCTGTCAGGAGAGCCGCCGATTGGCTCTCCTCTACTCGCGTCTGTTGGAAGCGAGTGAGGGAGAGCCGATCAACGGCTCTCCCTGTTTACATTGTGATCAGCCGTGATTGGATGCGGCTGATCGCATGGTAAAGAGCCTCCGCCGGATGCAGGGTGTCAGACTGACACACCGCATCACCGATCGCCGCGCTGCGCGCCCTAATGCTCGCCCCCTACCTTGGACTACAGGAGAGTCAGGACGCTCTCTACTTTACAGATAGAGAAAGGAGCTGTGTGTTAGTGGGCGTCCTGACTCTCCTGTAGTCCAAGGGAGGGGGCGAGCACTACAGTTTTTTTTGTTGGGGTGGGGGGTAGCAGGTGGGGGGTCCCCAGAAAGAGAAAGACTGAGCCACTGCCAGGGGAACAGACATGCTACACCACTGACCAGAGTCACCCCCGGGGAAGCCGGAGTGAGCGATGGTTTAGCCGGAGGGACTGTACTTTATTTTTACTTATCCTAGGGACTGTACTACGTCTGCAGTCTCTGACCATGATAATGTGATAATGACATTGTCGAAAAGGGGCGGTGCATGGGTGACCCTAAAATTATGCCCCCCCCCCCCCCTGAAAAACACATGTAGGGCTCAGAATTGAGGCGACGGAGGAAACAGTTAATTCCGCCACAGCTGGAGACGCCAACATCACGCCAAAGCTCATCTTCCCTTCAAAAGCAACAATTTCTCCTTCTGCACCGACTGAAAAGAATCCCCATTATCGGCCTTAATTCATCCGGCTGAAATTACCATCAGACAGCTGTTTAGAGCGCGACAGAGATGGCGGCTTGTCAGCGCCACACAAAATATGTTGTGATCAAAGGAGCCGCTAATTGTGTTTTTTTTTAAGGAGCAGAATTATCATCTGTTTGAACTATTTGAAACTAATTAACACTGGTCCATTTTTTTATTTTTATTTTATGGGGGGGGGGGGGGGGGGGGGTCTTTACTTATGTCTTACCACAGATGTTTTATTTACAAGTTTAGTGTCCGCAGGAAGGTGGTCGCTGACGGGGGCCACTTTTCTTTGATTTGGAATGAATGTACTGATAACACACTCACCGGCCACTTTATTAGGTACACCTGTTTAATTGCTTGCTAACACAATCACATGGCAGCAACTCAATGCATTTACGCATCTAGACATGGTGAAGACGACTTGCTGAATTTCAAAATGAGCATCAGAATGGGGAAGAATGGGGATTTAAGTGACTTTGAACGTGGCGTGATTGTTGATGCCAGACGGGCTGGTCTGAGTATTTCAAAACTGCTGATCTACTGGGATTTTCACACACAACCAGATCGGTTTTAAAGAGAATGGCCTGAAAAAGAGACCCAGTCCTATGTCCAGCTCAGGGCCGGATTTGTTCTTCCTGCTGCCCCAAGGCCAAGTTCCGCAATACACCCCCTCTCCGCCAACCCCCCCCCCCCCAAATCAGCAGAGAATGGCAACCGCATGGCAGGGGCGGCACGCTTAGTTCAAATATTTTTTGTTTCTTTTTACTTTTTTATCACTTTTTTATAATTTTTATTCATTTGTAGCTTGTCGTTTACTTTTTTGATTTTTGTATAATTTTCTTATTATTTTTAATATTATTTTCTTATTAATTACTTTTTTTAATTTATTAATTCAATTTTTACTTCTTATAAAAAAAAATTGTAATCATTTATTTTTCACTTAACTTTATTGCTATCACACAGGAGAAAACAATTGCCTGTGTGATAGCAATTGGAGGTGACAGGTTCTCTTTATTGACCCTGTCACCTCCAAAACAGGAGTCCTAGTACTGTGCTAGAACTCCTGTCACAGCTGAGATGGGAAGAGCACAGCTCACCCCTCTCACTATGTACATCAGTGGCAGGAGACAGACTCGACGACTGGGGGAAGGGCGGAGTCCCGAAGACAGAGCCAGCAGAGAGAGGTATGTGGGGGGGGGGGGGGGGCAGATGGCAGCACACATATTAGAAGTGATTTTGGTGCAACTTACCGCCCTTAACTGTGTGTTTCGGGCATCAGGGGACTCCATGCTGCTGTGCCGCCCCAAGGCCTTGCCTCGATGGCTTGTGGGAAATCCGGGCCTGGTCCCGCTGAACCCATCCTATGTCCCGTGACCCCGTCCTATGTCCCACTGACCCCGTCCTATGTCCCGCTGACCTCGTCCTATGTCCCGCTGATCCTGTTTTATGTCCCACTGACCCCGTCCTATGTCCGAATAAACCCCGTCCTATGTCCGAATAAACCTCGTCCTATGTCCCGCTGACCTCGTCCTATGTCCCGCTGACCCCGTCCTATGTCCGAATAAACCCCGTCCTATGTCCCGTTGACCCCATCCCATGTCCCACTGATCCTGTCCTATGTCCCACTGATCCTGTCCTATGTCCCGCTGACCTCGTCCTATGTCCCACTGATCCTGTTCTATGTCCCGCTGACCTCGTCCTATGTCCCGCTGACCCCATCCTATGTCCCACTGACCCCATCCTATGTCCCACTGATCCTGTTCTATGTCCCGCTGACCTCGTCCTATGTCCTGCTGACCCCATCCTATGTCCCACTGACCCCATCCTATGTCCCGCTGACCCTGTCCTATGTCCCGCTGACCCCGTCCTATGTCCCGCTGACCCCGTTCTATGTCCGAATAAACCCCGTCCTATGTCCCGTTGACCCCATCCCATGTCCCACTGATCCTGTCCTATGTCCCACTGATCCTGTCCTATGTCCCGCTGACCCCATCCTATGTCCCGCTGACCCCATCCTATGTCCCACTGACCCCATCCTATGTCCCACTGATCCTGTTCTATGTCCCGCTGACCTCGTCCTATGTCCCGCTGACCCCATCCTATGTCCCACTGACCCCATCCTATGTCCCACTGACCCCATCCTATGTCCCACTGATCCTGTTCTATGTCCCACTGATCCTGTTCTATGTCCCGCTGACCCGTCCTATGTCCCGCTCACCCCGTCCTATGTCCCGCTCACCCCGTCCTATGTCCCGCTGACCCCGTCCTATGTCCCGCTGACCCCGTCCTATGTCCCGCTGACCCCGTCCTATGTCCCGCTGACCCCGTCCTATGTCCCGCTGACCCCGTCCTATGTCCCGCTGACCCCGTCCTATGTTCCGCTGACCCCTCCTATGTCCCGCTGACCCCGTCCTATGTCCCGCTGACCCCGTCCTATGTCTCGCTGACCCCGTCCTATGTCCCGCTGACCCCGTCCTATGTCCCGCTGACCCCATCCTATGTCCCGCTGACCCCGTCCTATGTCCCGCTGACCCCGTCCTATGTCCCGCTGACTCCAGTCCTATGTCCCGCTGACCCTGTCCTATGTCCCGCTGACCCGTCCTATGTCCCGCTGACCCCGTCCTATGTCCCGCTGACCCCGTCCTATGTCCCACTGATCCTGTTCTATGTCCCGCTGACCTCGTCCTATGTCCCGCTGACCCCATCCTATGTCCCACTGACCCCATCCTATGTCCCACTGATCCTGTTCTATGTCCCGCTGACCTCGTCCTATGTCCTGCTGACCCCATCCTATGTCCCACTGACCCCATCCTATGTCCCGCTGACCCTGTCCTATGTCCCGCTGACCCCGTCCTATGTCCCGCTGACCCCGTTCTATGTCCGAATAAACCCCGTCCTATGTCCCGTTGACCCCATCCCATGTCCCACTGATCCTGTCCTATGTCCCACTGATCCTGTCCTATGTCCCGCTGACCCCATCCTATGTCCCGCTGACCCCATCCTATGTCCCACTGACCCCATCCTATGTCCCACTGATCCTGTTCTATGTCCCGCTGACCTCGTCCTATGTCCCGCTGACCCCATCCTATGTCCCACTGACCCCATCCTATGTCCCACTGACCCCATCCTATGTCCCACTGATCCTGTTCTATGTCCCACTGATCCTGTTCTATGTCCCGCTGACCCCGTCCTATGTCCCGCTGACCCGTCCTATGTCCCGCTCACCCCGTCCTATGTCCCGCTGACCCCGTCCTATGTCCCGCTGACCCCGTCCTATGTCCCGCTGACCCCGTCCTATGTCCCGTGACCCCGTCTATGTCCCGCTGACCCCGTCCTATGTCCCGCTGACCCCGTCCTATGTCCCGCTGACCCCGTCCTATGTCCCGCTGACCCCGTCCTATGTCCCGCTGACCCCGTCCTATGTTCCGCTGACCCCTCCTATGTCCCGCTGACCCCGTCCTATGTCCCGCTGACCCCGTCCTATGTCTCGCTGACCCCGTCCTATGTCCCGCTGACCCCGTCCTATGTCCCGCTGACCCCATCCTATGTCCCGCTGACCCCGTCCTATGTCCCGCTGACTCCAGTCCTATGTCCCGCTGACCGTGTCCTATGTCCCGCTGACCCGTCCTATGTCCCGCTGACCCCATCCTATGTCCCACTGACCCCATCCTATGTCCCACTGATCCTGTTCTATGTCCCGCTGACCTCGTCCTATGTCCTGCTGACCCCATCCTATGTCCCACTGACCCCATCCTATGTCCCGCTGACCCTGTCCTATGTCCCGCTGACCCCGTCCTATGTCCCGCTGACCCCGTTCTATGTCCGAATAAACCCCATCCTATGTCCCACTGATCCTGTTCTATGTCCCGCTGACCTCGTCCTATGTCCCGCTGACCCCATCCTATGTCCCACTGACCCCATCCTATGTCCCACTGACCCCATCCTATGTCCCACTGATCCTGTTCTATGTCCCACTGATCCTGTTCTATGTCCCGCTGACCCCGTCCTATGTCCCGCTGACCCGTCCTATGTCCCGCTCACCCCGTCCTATGTCCCGCTGACCCCGTCCTATGTCCCGCTGACCCCGTCCTATGTCCCGCTGACCCCGTTCTATGTCCCGCTGACCCCGTCCTATGTCCCGCTGACCCCGTCCTATGTCCCGCTGACCCCGTCCTATGTCCCGCTGACCCCGTCCTATGTCCCGCTGACCCCGTCCTATGTTCCGCTGACCCCTCCTATGTCCCGCTGACCCCGTCCTATGTCCCGCTGACCCCGTCCTATGTCTCGCTGACCCCGTCCTATGTCCCGCTGACCCCGTCCTATGTCCCGCTGACCCCATCCTATGTCCCGCTGACCCCGTCCTATGTCCCGCTGACTCCAGTCCTATGTCCCGCTGACCGTGTCCTATGTCCCGCTGACCCGTCCTATGTCCCGCTGACCCCATCCTATGTCCCACTGACCCCATCCTATGTCCCACTGATCCTGTTCTATGTCCCGCTGACCTCGTCCTATGTCCTGCTGACCCCATCCTATGTCCCACTGACCCCATCCTATGTCCCGCTGACCCTGTCCTATGTCCCGCTGACCCCGTCCTATGTCCCGCTGACCCCGTTCTATGTCCGAATAAACCCCGTCCTATGTCCCGTTGACCCCATCCCATGTCCCACTGATCCTGTCCTATGTCCCACTGATCCTGTCCTATGTCCCGCTGACCCCATCCTATGTCCCGCTGACCCCATCCTATGTCCCACTGACCCCATCCTATGTCCCACTGATCCTGTTCTATGTCCCGCTGACCTCGTCCTATGTCCCGCTGACCCCATCCTATGTCCCACTGACCCCATCCTATGTCCCACTGACCCCATCCTATGTCCCACTGATCCTGTTCTATGTCCCACTGATCCTGTTCTATGTCCCGCTGACCCCGTCCTATGTCCCGCTGACCCCGTCCTATGTCCCGCTGACCCGTCCTATGTCCCGCTCACCCCGTCCTATGTCCCGCTGACCCCGTCCTATGTCCCGCTGACCCCGTCCTATGTCCCGCTGACCCCGTTCTATGTCCCGCTGACCCCGTCCTATGTCCCGCTGACCCCGTCCTATGTCCCGCTGACCCGTCCTATGTCCCGCTCACCCCGTCCTATGTCCCGCTGACCCCGTCCTATGTCCCGCTGACCCCGTCCTATGTCCCGCTGACCCCGTTCTATGTCCCGCTGACCCCGTCCTATGTCCCGCTGACCCCGTCCTATGTCCCGCTGACCCCGTCCTATGTCCCGCTGACCCCGTCCTATGTCCCGCTGACCCCGTCCTATGTTCCGCTGACCCCTCCTATGTCCCGCTGACCCCGTCCTATGTCCCGCTGACCCCGTCCTATGTCTCGCTGACCCCGTCCTATGTCCCGCTGACCCCGTCCTATGTCCCGCTGACCCCATCCTATGTCCCGCTGACCCCGTCCTATGTCCCGCTGACTCCAGTCCTATGTCCCGCTGACCCTGTCCTATGTCCCGCTGACCCGTCCTATGTCCCGCTGACCCCATCCTATGTCCCACTGACCCCATCCTATGTCCCACTGATCCTGTTCTATGTCCCGCTGACCTCGTCCTATGTCCTGCTGACCCCATCCTATGTCCCACTGACCCCATCCTATGTCCCGCTGACCCTGTCCTATGTCCCGCTGACCCCGTCCTATGTCCCGCTGACCCCGTTCTATGTCCGAATAAACCCCGTCCTATGTCCCGTTGACCCCATCCCATGTCCCACTGATCCTGTCCTATGTCCCACTGATCCTGTCCTATGTCCCGCTGACCCCATCCTATGTCCCGCTGACCCCATCCTATGTCCCACTGACCCCATCCTATGTCCCACTGATCCTGTTCTATGTCCCGCTGACCTCGTCCTATGTCCCGCTGACCCCATCCTATGTCCCACTGACCCCATCCTATGTCCCACTGACCCCATCCTATGTCCCACTGATCCTGTTCTATGTCCCACTGATCCTGTTCTATGTCCCGCTGACCCCGTCCTATGTCCCGCTGACCCCGTCCTATGTCCCGCTGACCCGTCCTATGTCCCGCTCACCCCGTCCTATGTCCCGCTGACCCCGTCCTATGTCCCGCTGACCCCGTCCTATGTCCCGCTGACCCCGTTCTATGTCCCGCTGACCCCGTCCTATGTCCCGCTGACCCCGTCCTATGTCCCGCTGACCCCGTCCTATGTCCCGCTGACCCCGTCCTATGTCCCGCTGACCCCGTCCTATGTTCCGCTGACCCCTCCTATGTCCCGCTGACCCCGTCCTATGTCCCGCTGACCCCGTCCTATGTCTCGCTGACCCCGTCCTATGTCCCGCTGACCCCGTCCTATGTCCCGCTGACCCCATCCTATGTCCCGCTGACCCCGTCCTATGTCCCGCTGACTCCAGTCCTATGTCCCGCTGACCCTGTCCTATGTCCCGCTGACCCCGTCCTATGTCCCGCTGACCCGTCCTATGTCCCGCTCACCCCGTCCTATGTCCCGCTGACCCCGTCCTATGTCCCGCTGACCCCGTCCTATGTCCCGCTGACCCCGTTCTATGTCCCGCTGACCCCGTCCTATGTCCCGCTGACCCCGTCCTATGTCCCGCTGACCCGTCCTATGTCCCGCTCACCCCGTCCTATGTCCCGCTGACCCCGTCCTATGTCCCGCTGACCCCGTCCTATGTCCCGCTGACCCCGTTCTATGTCCCGCTGACCCCGTCCTATGTCCCGCTGACCCCGTCCTATGTCCCGCTGACCCCGTCCTATGTCCCGCTGACCCCGTCCTATGTCCCGCTGACCCCGTCCTATGTTCCGCTGACCCCTCCTATGTCCCGCTGACCCCGTCCTATGTCCCGCTGACCCCGTCCTATGTCTCGCTGACCCCGTCCTATGTCCCGCTGACCCCGTCCTATGTCCCGCTGACCCCATCCTATGTCCCGCTGACCCCGTCCTATGTCCCGCTGACTCCAGTCCTATGTCCCGCTGACCCTGTCCTATGTCCCGCTGACCCGTCCTATGTCCCGCTGACCCCATCCTATGTCCCACTGACCCCATCCTATGTCCCACTGATCCTGTTCTATGTCCCGCTGACCTCGTCCTATGTCCTGCTGACCCCATCCTATGTCCCACTGACCCCATCCTATGTCCCGCTGACCCTGTCCTATGTCCCGCTGACCCCGTCCTATGTCCCGCTGACCCCGTTCTATGTCCGAATAAACCCCGTCCTATGTCCCGTTGACCCCATCCCATGTCCCACTGATCCTGTCCTATGTCCCACTGATCCTGTCCTATGTCCCGCTGACCCCATCCTATGTCCCACTGACCCCATCCTATGTCCCACTGATCCTGTTCTATGTCCCGCTGACCTCGTCCTATGTCCCGCTGACCCCATCCTATGTCCCACTGACCCCATCCTATGTCCCACTGACCCCATCCTATGTCCCACTGATCCTGTTCTATGTCCCACTGATCCTGTTCTATGTCCCGCTGACCCCGTCCTATGTCCCGCTGACCCCGTCCTATGTCCCGCTGACCCGTCCTATGTCCCGCTCACCCCGTCCTATGTCCCGCTGACCCCGTCCTATGTCCCGCTGACCCCGTCCTATGTCCCGCTGACCCCGTTCTATGTCCCGCTGACCCCGTCCTATGTCCCGCTGACCCCGTCCTATGTCCCGCTGACCCCGTCCTATGTCCCGCTGACCCCGTCCTATGTCCCGCTGACCCCGTCCTATGTTCCGCTGACCCCTCCTATGTCCCGCTGACCCCGTCCTATGTCCCGCTGACCCCGTCCTATGTCTCGCTGACCCCGTCCTATGTCCCGCTGACCCCGTCCTATGTCCCGCTGACCCCATCCTATGTCCCGCTGACCCCGTCCTATGTCCCGCTGACTCCAGTCCTATGTCCCGCTGACCCTGTCCTATGTCCCGCTGACCCGTCCTATGTCCCGCTGACCCCGTCCTATGTCCCGCTGACCCCGTCCTATGTCCCGCTGACCCCATCCTATGTCCCGCTGACCCCATCCTATGTCCCGCTGACTCCAGTCCTATGTCCCGCTGACCCCTTCTGTGTCCCGCTGAACCCATCCTCTGCTCCACTGACCACATATGTGTCACTTGGACAAATCATATCTCAGGGTCTGATGGGAAAGCCGCAGGTGTTGACTGTGAAATGGCTGCAGCTTCCTCATCAGACCCTGGGATAAGACCGGTATACCACAGCTGGGGTGGCACAAATATAGATGAGGGGGGGCGCCCGATTTTAGTCTTGCCCCAGGCAGCACAAAACCAGAATACACCGTTATATAAACACAAGTTATAAAGTACACCTTTAATAAAGCAACAAACATTTCATTTCCAGCAGCGGGGCACCTGGCTGCCAGTTCTTCTGCGTTCGATCGATGCCGACTTTTCTAATAACAGATGGCCGGCCTGCTGGATGGCAGCCCTTTAATCCACTTTCCACGCGGGCACACCTCAGTGCTTTCTTATGCAGCCACATTGGCGTCTATTGACTACGCCGCATACGCACAGCTATCCACGCCGGACAGACACAAAGGAGAAAGTATTTTTACATTCAGCGCTATTTCTGTTTTGTGTTGCAGAAATGACAGAAATATTGGAAATTTCCTACGCTGAAGTGGGCTGCGATTGTGTAACTAGCCAGGTACCTAAGGTCCCTCTGTTCTGGGGTGGGGGGGGGGGGCAGGGGGAGGAGAAGAGTAGGAGTAAACAGTGGTTTTGGCATCTGTGTTAATCTTTATTAGTTTTATTACAGTAACTTGGTTAACCACTTAAGCCCCGGACCATTATGCAGGTTAAGGGCCTTGCCCCTTTTTGCGATTCGGCACTGCGTCGCTTTAACTGACAATTGCGCGGTCGTGCGATGTGGCTCCCAAACAAAATTGGTGTCCTTTTGTCCCCACAAATAGAGCTTTCTTTTGGTGGTATTTGATCACCTCTGCGGTTTTTATTTTTTGCGCTTTAAACAAAAATAGAGCGACAATTTTGAAATAAATGAATATTTTTTTACTTTTTGCTATAATAAATATCCCCCAAAAAGATATGCATATTTTTTTCCCTCAGTTTAGGCCGATACGCATTCTTCTACATATTTTTGGTAAGCTTTTAATCGATTGGTTTGCGCAAAATTTATAGCGTTAGCGATAGTTTTATGGCGTTTTTATTAATCTTATTTGTTTTAACTACTAATGGCGGCAATCAGCGATTTTTTTTGTGACTGCGACATTACGGCGGACACATCGGACACTTTTGACACATTTTTGGGACCATTGTCATTTTCACAGCGAAAAGTGCTATAAAAATGCACTGATTACTGTGAAAATGACACTGGCAGTGAAGGGGTTAACCACTAGGTGGCGCTAAAGGGGTTAAGTGTGCCCTAAGGGAGTGATTCTAACTGTAGGGGGGCGTGGCTGTAGACGTGACATCACTGATCGCCGTTCCCTATATCAGGGAACAGACGATCAGTGTCACTGCCACACAGAAAATTGGCCTGGGCAGGAAGGGGGGTGAAACTGCCCGGTAGGCGAGTGGTTAAAAAAAAAATAAATAATTGCGACGTGTTTCTGCTTTAAATTTGCACGTCAAGTAATTATTTGCACCCCACTGACCTGAAGTTGGCAGTGACCCCCGAGCGGCAGATAAAGCCTCCCAGCGGGACGCGTGTAGTTATTAACGGTACAGAGATTATCTATCATAGCGCAGCGTCTCTCTGTGATGTGCACGACGCCGTCCTCACATCTCACCGCCGCACAGAGCAGGACGATCGGCCTGACCTTTTCCGCGGCGCGCCTTTGTGGGAATTGCTGTCAGAGCGAAGCATTCACATGTCTGTGTAGCTGGAACCCCACTGACGGCCAGCGACCGCTAATTCACATTTCCAGGCTTTGTACTGTCCTGACAACGTTCACCTTATTATGTCCCAACCAATAATCAGCCACGTGAAAAGAGGGAAGATCTCGCCGCCGGAGAGTCCGACTGAACCATTGTCTTCATCAGCAAAGGAAAAAGCAGATTTCGAGGGTCCAGAATCCGTGGTGGCTGGTGCTCAAAAATGTTGTGGGGGCGCAAAGAAACAAAAAAAAAAAACAATTGCAGCCACACTGTGCCCATCAAATGCAGCCACTGTGCCCATCAAATGCAGCCACTGTGCCCATCAATTGTCACCACTGTGCCATGCCATCAATTGTCGCCACTGTGCCATGTCTTCAAATGCAGCCACTGTGCCATGCAACACAGCCACTGTGCCATCATTTATCGCCACTGTGCCCATCAATTGTCACCACTGTGCCATGCCATCAAACGCAGCCATTGTGCCATCAATTGCTGCAATGTGCCCATTAATTGTCGCCACTGTGCCATCAAACGCAGCTACTGTGCCATCAATTGTCACCACTGTGCCATGTCTTCAAATGCAGCCACTGTGCCATGCAACACAGCCACTGTGCCATCATTTATCGCCACTGTGCCTATCAATTGTCACCACTGTGCCACGCCATCAAACGCAGCCAATGTGCGATTAATTGTCGCCAATGTGCCATCAATTGTTACCACTGTGCAATGCCATCAATTGTCGCCACTGTGCCCTTTAATTGTTGCCACTGTGCCCTGTAAAATGCTGCCCCCTTCCTGCCCCCCGCCCGGCAATTACCTTTCTGATACGTCATCATTCACCCTAGACACTTCACCAGAGCCATGAGATAGCATGCCATCCCAAATATAACCAGCGGCTCCTGTGGGGGTGAGCGCTACATCTATATGGGGTGTCTCTTTACTATATGGGGTGTCTCTTTGCTTAATATATGGGGCTGTCAGAGTTGAGGCGGGCCCTGGGGAATGTTGGTGGTCAGGCTCCGGGGGGTGGGGGGGGGGCATGGCTGCATGGGATGGCATCAGGGGCGGACTGACAACTCATGGGGCCCCCGGGCAATAGAAGACTATGGAGCCCCTGGGCTTACAGATGGCCACCAAGCCAGGAGGCAGTGCAGAGGCGGGGCAGCTAAAAGTCGCATAGATAGGAGGGCTCAGAAACAGAGATACGACGGCTTATCTGGAGATACACCGTCGTATCTCTTCTGAGAATCTGGCCCCCTGTGTGTAGTTTCTGTAGAAGGGATCGTTTCTTTCCTAACAAAACCGGAAAGCCATTTTATTTACCGTGGCCCATGGGAAAAGCTGCGATTCTGCTTGCGGTCACGTTGGATTTGTAAACAATGCTCGGTGTTTGTGAACATTCCGCGGACTTTACATAACCAGACCCAGCTGTCCACATAGACCTAAGAAATACAAGATTTTTCGAATGTATTTTGAATGTAAAATGTTTTGATTTGTATATGTTGTTGTTGAAAACAATAAAAAATAAAAAAAATTCTGAAAAAAAAATAAAAGGGATAGTTTCCCATTGGCCACAGGGGGGCGATGTAAAATCCAGCACATTAACTACTTCAGCCCCAGAAGAACTGGCTGCCCAATGACCGGGCCATTTTTTGCGATTCGGCACTGCGCCGCTTTAAAGCGGAGGTTCATCCAAAAATCAACTTTCTGCCACTAGATCCATCATACTGCTGACATCTGCAGTATGCTGGATTTTTTTTTTCTTGTACTTTTTAGTGCTCTTTATTCTCCGGCACCGATCGGCGTATCCTTCCGGGTATAGGCGTGGCTCCCAAAAAAAATTGGCGTCCTTTTTTCCCCACAAATAGAGCTTTCTTTTGGTGGTATTTGATCGCCTCTGCGGTTTTTATTTTTTGCGCTATAAACAAAAAAATGCGAACATTTTGGAAAAAAAAGCACATTTTTTAACTTTTTGCTATAATAAATATCCCCCAAGGTCGATACGTATTCTTCTACATATTTTTTGGTAAATAAAAAAAAAAATCACAATAAGCGTTTGTTTATTGGTTTGCGCAAATGTTATAGAGTCTACAAAATAGGGGATAGATTTATGGCATTTTTTAATATTTTTTTTATATATTAGTAATGGCGGCGATATATTAGTAATGGCGGCGATCTGCGATTTTTATCGTGACTGTGACATAATTTGACGCACATATCGGACACTTTTGACACTATTTTGGGACCACTGTCATTTATACAGCGATCAGTGCTATAGAAATGCTGATTGGCCGTTCGCGGCAAGCTGTAATTGGCTGTGTCCAAGGGACACGCCCAACACAGGAAAGAGACGGACGTCAATTGACGTCCTGTTGGATATTTAGGTCCGTGCTGTAGCCGTCATTCGGCTATAGCGCGGGCCTCAAGTAGTTAAGACGCATGGGCGGGACTGACGTTTTGACGTCACTTCCGCCCTGCAGTGCTATGGGGACAGGTGGGGGCCATCTTGTCCTCACTCGCATCCCCACACAGCTAGCAAGAGGACACGATTGCCTCCGCCGCTACCGAAGGCTCCGGTAAGCAGCGGAGGGCGCGGGAGAGCGGTGGGAGGGGGGGCCCTCTCCCACCACCGATAACGGTGATCTCGCGGCGAATCCGCCGCGGAGACTGCTGTTATCGTTTAAAGGACCGCTCATGTTAAAGATGGATACCTCGATTGTGACAGCAGCTGCTGCCGTTACCGAGATATCCATCTTTAAAAAAAAGAAAAAGGACGTACATATACATGAGCGGATCCTTAAGTGGTTAAAATGAAGCTGATTGGTTCTGAGGGGTTTTAGACACACAGTAATCACACCTCCTTGATTAGTGACCACAGAGAGAAGCTCCCAGTACTTTTTTCATAAGGAAACAGAAAAGCAGGAAGTGTGCAGAACAGAGAAGGATTACAGCAAAAATGAACAATGAGGACATGAAACCAGGACTGCAGTAAGGTAAAGGAAGCTATTTAGCTTAAATTTTTTTTTCCTTTAGTGACCCTTTAAGGCCTCACAAAGCCTAGAGCCGCCTCTGACATCACATCTAACAATTGATAAGCTGCAATATAATAAATGTTTGCTTTCAGGTTTCATATCATTTAGTTACAGATCCCTCCTATTTCCTGAGAAGTATTAGCGGCATTGCACAGCAGTGGGGACGTGTCGGGTGACACGCGACCGGCAAGCAAGGCGTTAATCATGCTGGTGTCACGGAGAGGACACCCCCGATAGAAGCCGGGAGTTCACCAATCTGCACCCCTCTGTGAGGTTCTCATTCACCACGCCGAGATCTGAAGGCAGCGGCGCCAGGAATAGCAGCAAGAATTGGGTCAGCGTCATCCCACAATTGGCACAGATAGAAGAATGTGAGAAGCCTCATTACTGGAGGAGACACAATATAGAGATCAATACGCCTTCTTCTGTCTCCAAACATTCCCGCACCCACCGCCACAAAATCCTCATTGTGCCCCAATCTGCGCAATTTCACAATCAATTCAGTTTTCTTTGGAAATGACCGATCACATTTCCCAGCAGCCTCTTCTTCCAGAGGATTAACGTTTCCTCTCTTCCCCTCGTTAAAATAGAAAGTGATGATTGGGGGACGTTCCTGAGACAAATCGATTGCAGATTTATCAATTTCCCCATTGGGGAGGAGGAAACCGATCAGCATACCTCCCAACTTTTTGAGATGGGAATGAGGGACACCTTGTTGAGCGGGGGGGTTCAGTGGATCTGAGTTGTTGAGGGGGGTTCCGTGGATCTGAGTTGTTGAGGGGGGGTTCCGCAGATCGGAGTTGTTGAGCGGGGGGGTTCCGTGGATCTGAGTTGTTGAGGGGGGTTCCGTGGATCTGAGTTGTTGAGGGGGGGTTCCGCGGATCGGAGTTGTTGAGTGGGGAGGGTTCCCGCGAATCTAAGTTGTTGAGCGGGTGGGGGTTACGTGGATAGTTGTTGAGTGGGGGGGTTCCGCGGATTGGAATTGTTATTGTTGAGCGGGGAGGGTTCCCGCGAATCTGAGTTGTTGAGCGGGTGGGGGTTCTGCGGATAGTTGTTGAGTGGGGGGGTTCCGCGGGTCGAAGTTGTTGAGCGGGGGGGGGGGGGGGGGGGTTTCGCAGATCAAAGTCTTTGAGCAGGGGGGTTCGGAGGATCAGAGTTGTTGAGCGAGAGGGGTTCCTTCCGCGGGATCTGAGTTGTTGAGAGGGTGGGGGTTCCGCGGATAGTTGTTGAGCGGGGGGGTTACGCGGATCTGAGTTGTTGAGGGGGGTTCCACGTATCGGAGGAATTGTTGAGCGGGTGGGGGTTCCGCGGATAGTTGTTGAGCGGGGGGGTTCCGCGGATCGGAGTTGTTGAGCGGGGAGGGGGGGGTTTCGCACATTAAAGTCTTTGAGCAGGGGGGTTCGGAGGATGAGAGTTGTTGAGCGAGGGGGGTTCCTTCAGCGGGATCTGAGTTGTTGAGCGGGGGGGTTTGGCAGATATCAACGGGGGGTTGCAGGACCGCTGGATGGGTAATCGTGGGCAGTACTCCAGCCCTAATCGCGGGGCCGCGGGTTTTATCACGAATTGCGGGATATTCCTGCGAAATCCGGGACGGTTGGGAGGTATGCCGATCAGTCTGATCATCGGTCACTTAAAGAAAATCTTTAATATTTTTGTAAATGTATTTTTCTGTATGCGATCGTTATAAATAAAGTTGTAAATAAAAAAATTATTTTTGCTGAAATGACCATTTACAGGGTATAGAGACATAATGGTTAACTGATTCCTTTTAAAAATGATTAAACATAGATAAAAATCTATCATTTTTACCTGCAGTTTCAGTTTTGTTTTTGCATGCCGTTTCCTGCCTCTCTGCTGTACAGAGCCACAGAGCCAATACAGAGCAGTGATGGTTTGGAAAACGAAACTGATTGGTGCTGAGGGGTTTTAGACACACAGTAATCACACCGCCTTGATTAGTGACCACAGAGAGAAAGCTCCCAGGACTGTGGTGATCAGGAAACAGACAACCAGGAAGTGTGGAGATCAGAGAAGGATTACTTGAGAGCAAAAACGAACAATGAGGACATGAAAACAGCACTGCATTAAGGTAAAGGAAGCTATTAAGATTAAAAAAAAAAAATCCTTTACAAACCCTTTAAGCCCCGGACCATTTGGCTGGCTAAAGACCAGAGCACTTTTTGCGAATTCGGCAGTGCATCGCTTTACCTGACAATTGCGCGGACGTGCGATGTGGCTCCCGAACAAAATTGACGTCCTTTTTTCCCCACAAATAGCTTTCTTTTGGTGGTATTTGATCACCTCTGCGGTTTTTATTTATTTGCGCTATAAACAAAAATAGAGCGACTATTTTGAAAAAAAAAAATGCAATATTTTTTACTTTTTGCTATAATAAATATCCCCAAAAAATATATAAAAAAACATTTTTTCTTCAGTTTGGGCCGATACGTATTCTTCTACCTATATTTGGTATAAAGAAATCGCAATAAGCGTTTATTGATTGGTTTGCGCAAAAGTTATAGCGTCTACAAAATAGGGGATAGTTTTATGGCATTTTTTATTAATATTTTTTTTACTAGTAATGGCGGCGATCAGCGATTTTTATTGTGACTGTGACATTATGGAGGACACTTCAGACACTTTTGATACCATTTTGGGACCATTGTCATTGATACAGCAATCAGTGCTATAAAAATGCACTGATTACTGTAAAAATAACACTGGCAGGGAAGGGGGTTAACCTGTAGGGGGGCGCTGAAGTGGTTAAGTGTGTCCTAGGGATGTTTTCTGACTGTGGGGGGGATGGGCTACGTGTGACACGACACTGATCACTGCTCCTAATTTCAGTGTCCTGTCACTAGGAAGAATAGGGAAATGCCTTGTTTACACCAGTATTTCCCCTTTCTTCCTCTCTGTGAGACGATCGCGGGTATCCTCACCGACATCGAGTCTGCAGAACCCGCAGTCAGACTCACGGAGCTCGCGGCAGGCTCCGGTGGCTCGTGACCCCCGACAATGCCGCATCTTAAAGTGGACGTACCTGTACGCCCATCTGTCCAACCGTGCCATTGTGTCGACGTATATCGTCGTGCGCTGGTCGGCAAGTGGTTAATATATTTCCCCTAATTTCCCTTTCTTAACTTCCATTGCTATTAGTAAATCAACCCCAATGTATCATCTACAGAGCTACAGATACAATGTATCAATCTACAGAGCTACAGATACAATGTATCATCTACAGAGCTACAGATACAATGTATCATCTACAGAGCTACAGATACAATGTATCATCTACAGAGCTACAGATACAATGTATCATCTACAGAGCTACAGATACAATGTATCATCTACAGAGCTACAGATACAATGTATCCATCTACAGAGCTACAGATACAATGTATCAATCTACAGAGCTACAGATACAATGTATCCATCTACAGAGCTACAGATACAATGTATCATCTACAGAGCTACAGATACAATGTATCATCTACAGAGCTACAGATACAATGTATCATCTACAGAGCTACAGATACAATGTATCCATCTACAGAGCTACAGATACAATGTATCATCTACAGAGCTACAGATACAATGTATCATCTACAGAGCTACAGATACAATGTATCATCTACAGAGCTACAGATACAATGTATCATCTACAGAGCTACAGATACAATGTATCATCTACAGAGCTACAGATACAATGTATCCATCTACAGTACTATAGTTACATTGTATGCATCCACAGCACTACAGGTACAACCAGTGTCGGCCGGTCCACAAGAGGTGCCACCCCACTAGTTTGCATAATCTAATCATAGAACAATTAATTTCGAAATAACTAATATTATGACTAAAAAATGATAACATCTTAAAGTAAAAAAAATGTGCGGGGCGCCGGACTATTAGGTTTCTATCAGGTCCGTTGTTCTTTTACAAGCATGTGATTAGACCCTGAGGCTCTAATTGGCTTATAAAAGGTTGTCCCCGGGGTGCACAGCACTGCGCCCCGAATCCTTCTACTTGTTAGATTAGCGATTTAATATTCGCCACAAATTTTCGGCTTCTTTTCACGGCCAATCAGGACAGGAGGCTGCAGATCTGGAACCCGGAAAGAAGACCAGGTTAACACAGAAGCTGTGCCGGGTATCAGGGGAGCCGTGACCGCTGGGTGGCTCTGTTTGTACGGTGAGTGCAAACCTGAGGGTTTTTTTTTTTTGCCTCCACCACCCACCACAATTTCTTTAGCACCAGCCGTCACTGGTTACAACAGATCCATCCTCAACACTATGGCCCGGATTCACATACATCGGCACACATTTATGCCGGCGTAGCGTATCTGTTTTACGCTACGCCGGCACAGCGCAGAGAGGCAAGCATGGAATTCACAAAGCAAATGCTCCCAACTCTACGCCGACGTAGCGTATATTTCGTAGGCGTAAGTCCGCGTAAGTGGAAGTGGGCTGGAAGCGGGCGTGATACATTTAAATGAAGCGTGACCCCATGCAAATGATGGGCTGAGCGTCAGACAAGTACTTAAAATGAACTGCGCATGCGTCGTACCTTGGAGGCATCCCAGTGCGCATGCTCACAGCCATGTCGAAATAACTGCCTAAGATACGTCGAATCACTGCCTACAACGTGAACGTAACCTACGCCCAGCCCTATTCACGTACAACGTAAAATTTGACGACGTTCGTTCCCTGGTCCATACCTTTGCATGATTTGCGCCTCCAATATGGGGAATAACTTTACGCTGGACGCATGTCTTACGTAAATCGCCTATATTATGCGCCGGGCGTAAGTACGTTCGTGAATCAACGAATTTGCATATTTGCATCAAAAATGAATGGGAGCGACCAATGCGTCCAGCGTAAATATGCGCCCACTAGTAGGAAAGTTACGCCGGGCGGCTGAAGCCTTTTTTCCGTCGTATCTTAGTTTGTGGGTCGGCGCACAGATACGACGGCGCACATTTGTACTTACGTTGGCGAATCTGGAGATACGTGCTTTGTGAATCCGGGTGTATGACTTCAACGTCTGCATCAGAATGCTACAGCCAGATAATTCATCCAGCAGGGGGAGACAGTGAGCAGTGCACATATGGTGAGACCCAGCTAAGTGGATTTTGCAAATTATTACCCTCCCCCTACAAGAAGGGGACAGCGTTGTCTCGGTGTATGACAAGAGCTGCAATGAGTCTGAAGATATCACATTGCTATTTATACTCTGTGAACTTTACTGAGCCGGCTGTCTGAATAATGAAATCACTGCCTGTATGTGTTCCCTGCAATATCCATCTCTACAGAAGAATAGAATGGAATCCAGGAAAGTAGAATCATTACCAAGAATGGGTGAAGTTCTCTGCAGCATTAATAAAATGGACCTATACTCGTATGTTGGGGAAACGCGTTAGTAACAGCCTTGTAGCTATAGATAAATAAAGAGGAATTGAAGTGCTGGAAATAGTGGCGGCTGGTGCTCAAGATTTTTTGTGGGGGAGCAAACGAAAAAAAAAAAAAACAATTGCAGCCTTACTGTGCCAATCAAATGTAGCCACTGTGCCCATCAAATGCAGCCACTGGGTCCATCAAATGCAGCCACTGGGTCCATCAAATGCAGCCACTGTGCCCATCAAATGCAGCCACTGTGCCCATCAAATGCAGCCACTGTGCCCATCAAATGCAGCCACTGTGCCCATCAAATGCAGCCACTGGGTCCATCAAATGCAGCCACGGTGCCATCAATTGTCACCACTGTGCCATGCCATTAAACGCAGCCACTGTGCCATCAAACACAGCCACTGTGCCATCAGTTGTCACCACTGTGCCATGCCATCCAACGCAGCCACTCTGCCATCAATTGTCACCACTGTGCCATGCCATAAAACACAGTCACTGTACCATGCCATCAAAGACAGCCACTGTGCCATCAATTGTCACCACTGTACCATGCCATCAAACACAGCCACTGTGCCATCAATTGTCACCACTGTGCCATGCCATCAAACACAGCCACTGTGCCATCAATTGTCACCACTGTGCCATGCCATCAAACGCAGCCACTGTGCCATCAATTGTCACCACTGTGCCATGCCATCAAACGCAGCCACTGTGCCATCAATTGTCACCACTGTGCCATGCCATCAAATGCAGCCACTGTGCCATCAATTGTCACCACTGTGCCATGCCATCAAACGCAGCCACTGTGCCATCAATTGTCACCACTGTGCCATGCCATCAAACGCAGTCACTGTGCCATCAATTGTCACCACTGTGCCATGCCATAAAACACAGTCACTGTACCATGCCATCAAACACAGCCACTGTGCCATCAATTGTCACCACTGTGCAATGCCATCAAATGCAGCCACTGTGCCCTTTGTCACCACTGTGCCCATTGATGCCACTGTGCCCAGTATAATGCCTATTGATGCCAATGTGCCCAGTATAATGCCCCTTCCCCTTCCACGTCCCTCGATGTCCTCTCCCGCCCTCGATGGCGCTTCAGCCAATCAGGTTACCGGTAACCAGAACTGGCGAACCTGATTGGCTGAGACGCCTGTCAGTCTTATCTAAGGAACGCACCACCCGTACGTCCCTTAGATAAGCTTCCGAGAGCCGGAGGGCTGTACACGGAAAGCCTGTCAGAGCCGCTGGCCGCACAGCCAACAAGCTGCTGTTATTCAGGTGGCCGGCGGCAGGGGCCGGTAACAATAACATAGATTCATGCAATGCATGAATCTATGTTATTGTAAATGAGTGGCGGTGCGAGAGCCAGAGGGGGGACGGCGCTCCAGTGCCCTCTATAGACGCACAGCCACTGGTCATTTTTCCTGGAGAAATTGCTGCTCCACCTTTCCCTTCAGTGCTAGCCTTGTGGTTTCTAATGCATCTCCGCCAATCCTCCTCTGTAGAGATTACGGGACCCAATGCCAAGGTTGTGATTGTGTGACCGACACTAGAGGGAGCCTTAGGCGGCATTTTCTCTATGTCGGGTATTTTACCTTTCCAAATACTCTATTTATTCTATTAGTTTGATTGAAAATCAGTTTTAGGAAATATGCTTTGTATCCTTTCTAACTTTTTGTGTCACCTGCCTTAGTGTCACGAGTTAGTCATGTTACCGGGCTCTGGGTAACCAATAGGCTGTATTCTCAGTGATGTCACTGGTCTCTAGTTATTGGATAGGCTACATTCTCGGTGATGTCACTGGTCTCTTTTTAATGGATAGGCTGCATTCTCAGTGAGGTCATAGGTCTCTAGTGAATGGATAGGCTAGGCATGTGCATTTCGTTTCGTTCCGAATCGAAATTCGGACAAATTTTCCATTATTCGGACATTCGGATGCATACGAATTCCCGAATTGCAATATTAGCGAATTTACCGAATCAGAACGAACGTTTTCGATTCCGAATCGAAAACCCGCGGACTAAATTCGATCGGAATTCGAAAAAATAATTATTTTCGAATTTAATTCGAAAAAAATTCTATTCGAAAAGAGACTATTTGTTTTCTAATCTGGTTGAAATATTTTCGATTTCGACCGGATTTTTTCGAAATTCGGTCGAAAACGAACGAATTCCGAAAACGAATTCAACACATGTAACGAACCTAACTTAACAAAATGTATTAAATGACGAATTGAAACGAAACAAAAAAATGTTTTCACTTTTGCACATGCCTAGGATAGGCTGCATTCTCAGTGAGGTCACAGGTCTCTAGGCTACATTGTCGGTGATGCCACAGAATTCCAGTGAATGGATAGGCCACATTCTCTGTGATGTCACCGGCCTCTAATTAATAGATAGGCTACATTCTCTGTGATGCCACAGAATTCCAGTGAATGGATAGGCTACATTCTCTGTGATGTCACCGGTCACTAGTTAATGGATAGACTACATTCTCGGTGATCTCACTGGTCTCTAGTGAATGGATAGGCAGCATTGTCAGTGATGTCACTGGTCTCTAGTGAATGGATAGGCTGCATTCTCTGTGATGCCACAGAATTCCAGTGAATGGATAGGCTACATTCTCTGTGATGTCACCGGTCACTAGTTAATGGATAGACTACATTCTCGGTGATCTCACTGGTCTCTAGTGAATGGATAGGCAGCATTGTCAGTGATGTCACCGGTCTCTAGTGAATGGATAGGCTACATTCTTGGTGATGCCACTGGTCTCTAGTGAATAGTTAGGCAGCATTGTCAGTGATGCCACAGAATTTCAGTGAATGGATAGGCTACATTCTCAGTGATGTCACCAGTCTCTAGTGAATGGATAAACAAAAAGAAAACGTGTAGCACTTAACTGAAAATGAATAGCAAATAATAACATATGCAAAAAATAACACCGTAGGTGCACTTGAAGTGTCTCTAAAATGGTGATAAAGTCCAAATAGATCAAATACAGAGTGACTGGGTGCAGGTGTAATCTGGATAGTCCACCACCGTAGAAGAGACTGAGGGGGCTTACCAGATGGATAGCGACCAAGGTAGGTATACACCTAATTGGTCAACTAAGGCTTAAATGAGACATCAAGGATCGCTCACATAGGGACTCCGGTGGAAGAGAGATGATGAAGGTATCCAATCAGATGAAGGACCAGACACATAAAAGTTTCACTTCTCAGTATATGTAGCCGACAAGATGACTCAGATGGCCCATTGATAAAGAGAAAGTAAAAAAGCAAACATAGTGTAACTCTGATAAAAAAGTTTTACTAAAGAAAAAGAAATATTGCACTCACATTTGGTATGAACAATCATGGGCATATATGTATACAGGCAGTAGGATCAATCAATTCCCGACGCGTTTCGTTTCATAAAACATCTCCATGAAGATGTTTTATGAAACGAAACGCGTCGGGAATTGATTGATCCTACTGCCTGTATACATATATGCCCATGATTGTTCATACCAAATGTGAGTGCAATATTTCTTTTTCTTTAGTAAAACTTTTTTTTTATCAGAGTTACACTATGTTTGCTTTTTTACTTTCCTCTTTATCAATGGGCCATCTGAGTCATCTTGTCGGCTACATATACTGAGAAGTGAAACTTTTATGTGTCTGGTCCTTCATCTGATTGGATACCTTCATCATCTCTCTTCCACCGGAGTCCCTATGTGAGCGATCCTTGATGTCTCATTTAAGCCTTAGTTGACCAATTAGGTGTATACCTACCTTGGTCGCTATCCATCTGGTAAGCCCCCTCAGTCTCTTCTACGGTGGTGGACTATCCAGATTACACCTGCACCCAGTCACTCTGTATTTGATCTATTTGGACTTTATCACCATTTTAGAGACACTTCAAGTGCACCTACCGTATTATTTTTTGCATATGTTATTATTTGCTATTCATTTTCAGTTAAGCGCTACACGTTTTCTTTTTGTTTATTCTATGCTTGCTAAATTGATCATTTAGTTGTGTTAGCTGCTATATTTACTCAGTAGCGCGGTGTGTGTATATACCTAGGTATATACCGTTTTTCCCACATCTAGTGAATGGATAGGCTGCATTGTCAGTGATGTCACTGGTCTCTAGTGAATGGATAGGCTACATTCTCTATGATGTCACTGGTCCCTGGTGCATGGATAGGCTGCACGCTTGGTAATCTCGCTGGTGAATATTAGATTTCACATATAAAGAATTTGTCAATCTGCAATCTGCATGAACAGGCTGAAAATCATCTAGTAGAATGCCTGCCCCTCTATGAGTAGTATTGATGGACACAGCGGGCCAGCTGCAGGGTGAGATAGCGCCATGAACTCAATCTGTACGTCTGCGTCATTTTCCTATGAAGCCGCTTTCTGCAGCAATCACTTCTATTTCCCCAGCTTCTCCCTCTGAAATGACTCACGCCGAGCAGAACGCAGACACAGCAAAACACTGCGACATGCGGCGGCTGAGCTTATCATTTCCTTTCATTCCGCACACCCCGCCAATCGCGTCCTTATTCAGAAAAAGATCGTTTAGAAGTCTGCAAAAGTGGAAACTGTGTATCTTCCAACTTTACAGAGGCCGTCTCCTTCCCCTGCAAATCCAGACCCCATTATTAGGGCAGATGGTATGAGGATTACCGTGGAGGGGCACATATGGGAAATTTCGAGGAGTGGTCTGGTTGGGTATAGTACCCCAGCTTTTTCTTGAATAAAATTATATGTATAAGGATTTTTGTACCAACCGTATTAAAGTGATATTCAGCCCTGGTTCACATTGATGCAATGTGACATGTCAAATCGCATGCCAAATCGGCGGCTATTTCTGGCAATAGCGACACTCGAATCGGTGCGACGCTGACTTTGCGGCGCAGCACCGATTCCCAAAAGTAGTTTCTGTACCACTTTTGGTGACTTTTGGTGCAATTTCAATAGACGTCTGTGCAGGACCCCTCTGGAGCCGCGTACACACGGCAGAGAACCTCGACGGGCAGAACACATCGTTCCGCCCGTCGAGGTTCTCTGCCGGCCGTCGAAATCGGCGACCCGCCCGTCGGGAATGGCAACCAGCCATTCATCCAGGCGGGCCGTCGAGCAAAAAGAGAGCGTGCTCTCTTTTCGCTCGACGGGATTCCCGACGGGCGGGGCGAGCGCTCTGTGTACACACGGCCGAGGTCCTCGGCCGAGGTCCTCGCTGGAATGGAGCTTCCAGCGAGGTTCTCGCTGGTTTCCAGCGAGAACCTCGGTCGTGTGTACGCCGCCTCAGATGTCTCTGAAATCGCCCCCGAAGTCGGACTGACATGCGGGAATGAAATTGTGCGAGTTCAGCTGAACACAACTTCAATCCCGCAGCAGTGTAAATCTAGGCTAAAGTCTATTTTTTTATAAAAAAAAAAAAAAACATGTCATAATTACCTCCTCTGTGTAATGTTTTTTTGCACAGAGCAGCCCAGATCCTCCTCTTCTCTGGGCCCCTACCTGGTGCTCCCGGCCCCTTTTTTCTTGCCCCTGCAAGCAGCGTGCTATGGGGACACCCGAGCCGAACCGCAGCTCTGTGTGTCTATTGAGACATTGAGTTTTCGACTCAACCCCGCCCCCTCTCTCTCCTCATTGGCTCACTGACTTTGATTGACAGCGTTGGGAGCCAATGGCGCCCCCTGCTGTCTCAGCCAATGAAGAGGGAGAGTCCTAAACAGCCGAGACTCTTGTACAACATTGCTGGATCTAGATGGGGCTAGTATTAGGGGGGCTGCTGCACACAGAAGGCTTTTTATCTTAATGCATAGAATAAAAAACCTTCTGAGTTTAGAACCACTTTGAACCCAAAAAACTAAAATGTAATATTTTACAGTTTACCAATCCCTAAAGAGATAGTTCACATTTCCAGGTTTTGTGAAAAGGTGAACTTACTCACAACCAACATGCCATCTTGAGGATCTCCCCGCTCCCGACCAATAGAATCGCTTCTCCTCTCGCGCTCCTCCCACTTCCTGATTGGTTGGGAAGAGAAGCAGAAAGACAATATTGACTATTAATCGCTATTGCCACACAAGTGGGTGGGCTCGGGCGTCCAGAGCCCACCTTTTTTTAAAGAAAATTAGAGCCTCAACATTAGTTGCTGGCCGCACGCAAATATGTGATCTCTTGGTGGGTGGGCCTTGGCGTTACTGACAGGTAACGTAAAGTTCAGCAATCAGGAACTTTCCAGTCATCTGACCGCCGTGACATCGGTCACATGATCATAAATTTCGCCCCACCACCAGGCATTCCAAACCCCCTATGGATGGGCTGCCACTGATATGTAGATCAGGGGCCTGACACACGGATAGGGAGGCACCGCCTGTGCACCCTCTATGGACGGGCTGCCACTGATATGTAAATCAGGAGGCCTGACACATGGATTGGGGAGGCACCGCCCGTGCGAACCCTATGGACGGGCTGCCACTGATATGTAGATCAGGGGGCCTGACACATGGATAGGGGAGGCACCGCCTGTGTGCCCTCTAAAGACAGGCTGTCACTGATATGTAGATCAGGGGGCCAGACACATGGATAGGGAAGGCACTGCACGTGCGACCCCTATGGACGGGCTGCCACTGATATGTAGATCAGTGGGCCGGACACAAGGATAGGGGATGCAGCGCCCGTGCGCCTTCTATGGATGGGCTGCCACTGATATGTAGATCAGGGGGCCTAACACACGGATAGGGAGGCACTGCCTGTGCGCCTTCTATTGACGGGCTGCCACTGATATGTAAATCAGGGGGCCTGACACACGGATAGGGAGGCACTGCCTGTGCGCCTTCTATTGACGGGCTGCCACTGATATGTAAATCAGGGGGCCTGACACATGGATAGGGGAGGCACCGCCCGTGCGACCCCTATGGGTGGGCTGCCACTGATATGTAGATCAGGGAGCCGGACACAAGGATAGGGGATGCAGACCCCGTGTGCCCTCTATGGATGGGCTGCCACTGATATGTAGATCAGGGGGCCAGACACATGGATAGGAGAGGCACCGCCTGTTCGCCCTCTATGGACAGACTGCCACTGATATGTAGATCAGGGAGCCGGACACATGGATAGGGGAGGCACCGCCTGTGCGCCCTCTATGGACGGGCTGCCACTGATATGTAGATCAGGGGGCCAGACACATGGATAGGAGAGGCACCGCCTGTGCGCCCTCTATGGACAGACTGCCACTGATATGTAGATCAGGGAGCCGGACACATGGATAGGGGAGGCACCGCCTGTGCGCCCTCTATGGACGGGCTGCCACTGATATGTAGATCAGGGGGCCAGACACATGGATAGGGGAGGCACCTCCTGTGCGCCCTCTATGGATGGGCTGCCACTCATATGTAGATCAGGGGGCCTAACACATGGATAGGAGAGACGACGCCCATGCGCCCTCTATGGATGGGTTGCCACTGCCTAAACCCTGCGAGGTGCCGACTCCAAGGGGTTAAGAGCAGAAATAGGTAGGAATATGCAACAAAGTTTGTACATATATCACCAGGGGGGGGGGGGGCTTAGGATTGTTTTTTTGTCTAGGTAGGATGAAATTCCTGTTTATTATAGCAATGTTGATACACAGGAGATAAGTTGTCATTTTTATCACTTTTATGTGTGTTGTCGCACTGATGGCACTAATTGAGGTATTCATATTTGTTTGCTGCCTTATGCGGAATCTATATATAAGTCTATGCCCCGTCCTTGTATTTTGTGGGGCATTTTCAGCCCCATTACCGCACTGACAGGTGTACAGAAGCCGTATTTTCCCCTTTAAATAACAATCAGTTTGATTGTTCTCCAATGACAAGCTAGTTAGCAGCCTCTCTCTCCGTGTCAGAGCATTATCTGCTAACTGGGTAATCGCTTGCCATTGTGTCGGTCGTGCGATTATTATATTGTTGGAATATAAATATCGTGTTTACTCTCTGCAAGACAAGATGCTGCCGAGTTTTTCCCGCTGCTGCGTTGTCGCTGTGTGAGGGGAAAATAATTGGACCTTCCCACTCCTCCCAGGGGAAGTATACAGAGGAATTGTCAGGGGAGGCGATGTACGGCGATGACATCAAAGTGTCTAAGCTGAGGCTACATTCTGCCTTATATAAATAGATCCTGCCGTCTGCTCATTTCTCACTCTTCTTTTTTACAAAGGAAGATGGCATTTGGGGGCGGGGGGCTAAAATAATATATATCATTTTTTTAAATCCTAGTATTAGAGAAATATTCTTGCAGTTTATTTGTAAGTCAAGTTATATAAGGCTTGGTCCTTGAGATCGGAGTGGATATGGATATACCGTATATAAGTATTCCTGTTACTAATTGATGGCAAGCTATGTTTACACTAGAACACAATGCGGGAAACCTGGGTTTCCGTGTGTGTTTCCCGCACTTCATTTAAAATGCACTGCAGTTGCAATCTGCAGAGGGTGTCAATGTTAAAGGTAGGGTGACCAGACATCCCCAGTTTCAGGGGACAATCCCTGGATTGAGGACACTGTCCCCTGACCAAGTCTGTCCCCAGTTTTGTCCCCAGATTTAATTTGAACAGGGGCTGGGGCAATTTCAAAAACAGTCATACTAGCATAGGGGGGTGTATTTTTTTTCAATTATCTGTGCCCCCTTCTGATGATCATGTGCTGGTCGGAGCGGAGGGAATATTTCTTCAGTTTCGGTTGGATGCCCATTCTGCTCCGCTCGCATGTTCTTCTGCCTTGGCTCAAGTCCCGGACAGCCGCCTGCCTGTTTATCTCCTTGCCTTCCCTGGCGGAGTGATCTTCCTCTGCTCCCCACCCAGTAGTAGCCGGGGATCCGGGGAGTAAGGGTGTGACAGGTTGTGGGGCGGGCGGCGGCGATGGGCAGAGATTTGCTTATTGCCGCCATTACTAGTAAAAAAAATAAGTCCCCGGATTTCATCTTAAAAATCTGGTCACCTTAGTTAAAGGGGTTGTAAAACGTTGTGTTTTTTCACCTTAATGCATCCTAGGGGCCGAGGCATACACTCAGTGGGATTGCACGCCAAGTTAACCCCCTTGGTAGAGAGCTTCCCAACCCCAACCCTACGCTGCTCTCTTGCTTCTGGATAGGCCCTCAGACAGCCAGATGTCCCTGGGATAGGCCTTAGGTCTCTGGCCTAGCAGCCCTTGGCAGCAGGGATGTATTTAGGTTTTGTGCTGCCCTAGGCCTGACTAAACTTGTGCACCCCTAATTTAAATATGACCCACCCCTTCCTGTCAAGGCCACACCCCTTGCTGTTAAAGACCTGCCCTTCCCTTACCTTACTCTGTCCAAAATTAAATAGAAAAGTGTTCCTATAATTCTACTTTAGGCCCAAAATTCTGATAATTTTATGGAGAGGACTAAGAATATACAACCATGCCAATGGTGCAGCAGAAAACATAGAGCACAGGGAGGAAGGTTTGTGGTCCAGGATGATAGGACCGTCAAAATTAGAAGCTACGCCCCCCTACAGTTGCGGAATGCTTGCCTCTCTGCCCAGTCCACCCCATAAGACTGGCGCTACACTAATAGTGCAAGCCGGCGGAGACTCTTTCCGTGCTGCCCCCCTGCAACGTGCTGCCCTAGGCCTGGGCCTTGTTTGCCTAGGCCAGGATACAGCTCTGCTTGGCAGCACAACACATGTCCACCCAGACAGCCGTCCAGGTGGCACAGAACCCCAATCACCTGACCTCACCCAAATGAATAGCCACCCCCCCCCCAGCAGGCCAAAGGTAAGGTGACCAGATGTTTAAAATTAACCACTTAACGCCCACCGCATGTATATGTACGTCCACAGAATGGCACGTACAGGCAGATGGGCGTACATGTACGTCCCTGCCTTCTTGCGGCGGGGGTCCGATCGGGACCCCCCCCCCCTACATGCGGCGGGTGTCTTACCTCTGGGAGCGATCCAGGATGAGGGGGCGGCTGTTCGTTTTTGTCCACCCCCTCGTGATCGCTCCCAGCCAATCCGCAGAGCCTTCGCTCTGCACTTCCTCTGCCTGTGTAATGTAAACACTTGGCAGAGGAAGTGATGTCACCTCTCACCTACTAGCATTTGGCGAGTGGATTTAAGCTGGGGGCGAGTGATGACAGGGCTGCATGACCAACCTCCCTCCAAACTGTCCCTACACTTAGGCCTCGTACACACGAGGGGATATGTCCGCTGAAAACGGTCCGATGGACCGTTTCAGCAGACATCTCCGCTCGTGTGTATGGGCTAGCGGACAGATTTCTCCACCCGACAGATTTCAAAGCATGCTTTGAAATCTATCCGGTGGAATCTGTCCGCCCTACATGTCTGCTGGTTAGTACACTTACCAGCAGACATGTCGTCCCCCACCGCCGCCGCGCCGCCGCCAAATGGATTCGGCGCATGCGCGGAAGTGTTTAACTTCATGGTGCGGTGACGTGGCGGTGACGTGGCGGCGTCAACGTCACCGCCGCGTCACCGCGCCGTCCAGCGGCGGGGAATTTGATCCGATGGTGTGTACACGCCATCGGATCAAACTCCCGATCGGACATATCCGATGGAAATGGTCCGCGGACCGTTTTCATCGGATAAGTCCGATGGTGTGTACGAGGCCTTAGAGTCCTGATGAGATTGGTGGCTGAAGAGGAAAGGTGAGAGAGAGAGAGAGAGAGAGAGGGGATGGATGTAAGTTGCAGAGGAGACAGTTCTGAGAATGGGGAAGAGAAGCAGTTCTAGTGCCCTGTCCCTCTGGTCTTCCCCCAGTGCCCTGTGCCTCTGGTCTTCCCCCAGTGCCCTGTCTCTCTGGTCTTCCCCCAGTGCCCTGTCTCTCTGGTCTGCCCCCAGTGCCCTGTCTCTCTGGTCTTCCCCCAGTGCCCTGTCCCTCTGGTCTTCCCCCAGTGCCCTGTCTCTCTGGTCTGCCCCCAGTGCCCTGTCCCTCTGGTCTTCCCCCAGTACCCTGTCCCTCTGGTCTTCCCCCAGTGCCCTGTCCCTCTGGCCTGCCCCCAGTGCCCTGTCTCTCTGGTCTGCCCCCAGTGCCCTGTCCCTCTGGTCTTCCCCCAGTGCCCTGTCCCTCTGGTCTTCCCCCAGTGCCCTGTCCCTCTGGCCTGCCCCCAGTGCTCTGTCTCTCTGGTCTGCCCATTTTGTTAAAGTTGTTGTTGGTAATATTTAATTGTGTAACTTGATTCTGCATAAAACATTTAACAGTGTCATTCCATGAGATAATCTACGAGGGCGTGTTTACGGGTGCAATTAGGTGCAGGGCAGTGTATGAATTAGGTGGGGCAACTGGTGACGAGTAACTCTTGAGGCCTGGCTAGTAGCTCAGGGCTTGACATTTTGAGCCCTGCCATACACATAGGCACATTAACCCCTTCAGATCACCCCCCCTGTCACAGTGTCACTGATTGCAGTGATCAAATATTTACTGATCACTGCATTTAGTGTCAGTGTGACAGTTAGTGTGACAGGCAGTTAGTGTTAGGTCCAGGGTAGCCCCGTACCCCCCCTAATAAAGGTTTAACCCCTTGATCACCGCCCTAGTTAACCCTTTCACCCCCTATTGCCAGTGTCACTAAGCGATCGGTTTTCTGATCGCTGTATTAGTGTCACTGTTGCTGCTAGGCAATTTTTTTTTATATTGCGTTTTTTTTTTTACTAAAGACATGTGGCTGAATACATTTTGGCCTAAATGTTTGACTAAAATATAGTTTATTTGATTTTTCTTATAACAAAAAGGAGAAAATATATATATTTTTTAAAATTTTCAGTCTTTTTCCGTTTATATCGCAAAAAATAAAAATCGCAGAGGCAATCAAATACCATCAAAAGAAAGCTCTATTCGTAGGAAGAAAAGGACACAAATTTTGTTTGGGAGCCACGTCGCACGACCGCGCAATTGTCTGTTAAAGCGACGCAGTGCCAAATTGTAAAAACGCCTTCGGCATTTAGCAGCATGTTGGTCCGGGGCTTAAGTGGTTAAATCCGGGGACATATCTTTCTTTTTTTTTTTAACAAGTAATGACGGCAATCAGCGACTCTGCCCGCCGCCGCCCGCCACACAGCCTGTCAAGTCTAAAGCACGCCATACACGGGCGAATTTCAAATGATTTTTCTAAATCAAAAAGTTTTTTTTTTGGGATCCGATGATGCCACCATTGATTTTAAAAATTCGGCCAACCAAGCCTTTATGTTGCTACAGAAAATAATTTTCGTGACCAGGAATCTTCTTTTCTCTCCGGGAATTTTCTTTTCTTGCACATGCGCATTTTTTCTTTTACATTTCTCGCACGATTCTCCCATCACCGATTAGAAAATCGTTTGTTTTTCCAAAAATGTCCAACATGTCCGAATTTCTCAAAATTGATTGTCGCACGAAAATCGGCTGTTGCTGCAGCCCACTAATTCTTAGATACGATTTTTGAAATAATATTTTTTCAAAATTCGAACCGTGTATGGCCGGCATTACTCTCCGGGCCCCTGGCTACTACTGGTTGGGAAGCAGAGGAAGATCACTCTGCCAGGGAAGGCAAGGAGATAAACAGGCAGGCGGCTGTCCGGGACTTGAGCCAAGGCAGAAGAACATGCGAGCGGAGCAGAATGGGCATCCAACCGAAACTGAAGAAATATTCCCTCCGCTTCGACCAGCACATAATCATCAGAAGGGGGCACAGGTAATGGGAAAAAAATAAACCCCCTATGCTAGTAGGAGCGGCTGAATTTTTTTTTGTTATAAATTCTGCACTGACTGTTCTTGAATTTTCTCCAGCCCCTGTTCAAATCCAATCTGGGGACAAAACTGGGGACAGACTTGGTCAGGGGACAGTGTCCTCAATCCGGGGACTGTCCCGTCACCCTATGGTAGAGAGCTTCCCAACCCCAACCCTACGCTGCTCTCTTGCTTCTGGATAGGCCCTCAAACAGCCTAGCAGCCAGATGTCCCTGGGATAGGCCTCAGGTCTCTGGCCTAGCAGCCCTTGGCAGCACAACACATGTCCACCCAGACAGCCGTCCATGTGGGACAGAACCCCAATCACCTGACCTCACCCAAACATAACGCCCCCCCCATCCCCCAGCAGGCCAAAGGACCCAAGAAAACTCCTGCCCATTGGCTGAGACACCCCATTCATTCCTAGCCTGTCCTTGCAATGCCCTTGTCCTATCTCATTTCACCAGATACCTGGCCACCTAGTGACAGAAGAGAGAAGTGCAGAAATTCCAGAATTAGGGCAAAATCTATTGACCTCCTGACAATTGGCCGAGGCAATTATCACTTGGCAAAGAAATTTATTAGCAACCCTGCCTAAACATCAGGGTGCTACACTAGAATACAATTATTATTATTACTGCTAATAAAAAGAATGATAGTAATAACATTAGAATACATAATGAAAGTAAATACTGCACTTATTCTCCCCTTCCATATAGAAACTGTCCTCCTATTTTCGTCCTCCGTGAAGGTTGCAGCATCTGCTTGGCTATATTAAAGTATCCTATAATTTACTTTAAAATCTTCTGGCAGAGGCCCCACAATTATCCAGCACACAGTGTTCGTCATTTACATTTTGTGCCAATTTGGGGGTATAATTAACATTGTTGAGCAGCCAGTTGAGACAAATTAACATTGTTGATCAGCCAACAAATTGGCCAACACTCACAACCTCCCGTCTGTATGAGAACGCAAACATTTGCAGACTTCATCTGGGACGGAGCCGGACCAGACGGGTTCAGATCTCCAGCACAAAGCTCAAACTCACATGTGTCTATATACTGTATATATATATATATATATATATATATATATATATATATATATATATATATATACACAGTGTCAGTAAGGCAGAGATTGGTGTCAATAGTTTATTTTAATTATTTTTTTATTATTATTATTATTATTATTATTTTTTTATTAATTTGTATTCATATATATTTTTTTAGGAGCCCCATTGGGGGGGGGGGGGGGGGCTTTAGTGAAATATCAGGGATCCAAACAGACCACTGATGTCTCACTTTTGGCACAGAGAAAGGGACTGAGGTTAAAGATTCCCCAGTCTCTTTTTCTGCAGCAAAGCAGCAGGGAGAATCTGCGCAGCACAGGGTGATTAGGGTGTGCCCAGGCCCACCCTGTGCGCACAGCTATGCCCATACACACGATCTGACTTTTTTACAACAAATGACCGATGGACCTGTTTTATAGGACAATCCGACTGTGTGTATGCTCCATCAGACAAATGTTTTCGGTTTTTAATTGGAAAAATTTGACCAGGGGTGGACTGACAACTCATGGGGCCCCCGGGCAATAGAAGAATATGGGGCCCCCAGGCTTACAGATGGCCACCAAGCCAGGAGGCAGTACAGAGGTGGGGAAGCTAAAATCTCAGGATTTTCACATCAAAAGCATGTAGGTTTTGGACATATCAGGGACAGATGTAAAAAAAAAAAACACAGATTTTTACATACTGCCCCTGGTTTATTGAGCCTGGCAACCCTAATGGGGCCCCCTAGTGGCATGGGGCCCTCGGGCAGTGCCCGAGTTCCTCAATGGTCAGTCCGCCCCTGGCTGTGACTGCTCTCAAACTTTTAGGCAACAAGAGTCCAATGGAGGCTAATCCGATCGTGTGTACACAAGTCCAAAGTACAAACACACATGCTCAGATGCTAAAGATCAGACAATAGCAGAAGTTGCCAAATGGCGCCATATTCGTGACATGGTCAGCTAATGGTTAAAAAATAAACCCATTATGTGATCAGTTGATGCCGCTCTAGCTGTCCTCCAGTTCTTCTCCTTGTGGCCCTCAAGCCTTTCCTAACTTTCAGCATCACTTAAAGCAGAAACTCTAAAAGTTCACCTCAACCTTCCAGATCAGCCACAGAGCGTCCCGACACCCTCATTATTCTCGACAGACATGAAGCAGGAGCACCGGAGCCATTCCGACAAATCCTGTCTCATGAACATCCATCACCAGGACAGCCGCTACACCTCCGCAGAGGTCTGACCGGCTTTATAATAATATTTGAGTCAGAGTGACAAAAGTTATTCTTTTGTTGAATTCTTTTACTTCCTTAAGCAGGAAAGATGGAAATAAAGATATGAGTAATGGTGACGGGTAAGTAAATATTAGCCTGGGGGGAATTAAAATAGAAAAGTAAAAAGCATTAAAGCAGAACTCCGGCCTTCCCCTCAGTCTTGCACAGTTGTTACCGGCTGCTCTCCTGGACTGAAATCACTCACTTCGGTCGGAATTTGGTGTGTCCGTGTGACAGCTTGAGCCGAATTCCGTCGGAAAAACCCATCGTGTGTACGGGGCATAAGGTTCAAGTTTTTTCCATCATGGTGGCTCAGCGTCAACTGTAGGTGTTACCTAGGGTGGTCTGCATGCAAATACACTAGTACCCTGGATTACGAGCATAATCCGTTCCAGAAGAATGCTTGTAATACAAATCACTCGTACAGTGGAACCTCGTATTGCGAGTAACGCGGTTAACAAGCGTTTTGCAAAACGAGCAATATATTTTTTTTCTAAATCCTGACTCGGTTTGTGAGTGTCGTCTCGCAAAACCACTCGGAAATACTCTGTTCTCAACTGTTTTCAAGCCTTTCCGGTGCTTGGGTGTGGTTACCCTGTCGCCTAACTGGCTGAAGCGACAGGCGCTGTGATTAGATCAGGTGTCCAATCATAGCAGAGGACAGAAAGAGGATGTGAGAAGACATCGAGGACTTGGAGCGTGGAGTACAGCGCAGATACAGGTAAGTGCTGAATTTTCAATTGATGGGGCATACTGGCGGCAATTGATGGGGCACAGTGGCAGCAATTGGAGCATACTGGCAGCAATTGATGGAGCACACTGGTGGCAATTGATGGGGCACAGTAGCGGCAATTGATGGGGCACAGTAGCGGCAATTGATGGGGCACACTGGCAGGAATTGATGGAGCACACTGGCGGCAAGTGATGGAGCACACTGGCGGCAATTGATGAAGCACACTGGCGGCAATTGATGGAGCACAGTAGCGGCAATTGATGGGGCACACTGGCGGCAATTGATGGGGCACACTGGCGGCAATTGATGGGGCACACTGGCGGCAATTGATGGGGCACAGTGGCAGCAATTGATGGGGCACACTGGTGGCAATTGATGGATCACACTGGCAGCAATTGATGGGGCACAGTAGCGGCAATTGATGGGGCACACTGGTGGCAATTGATGGGGCACACTGGCGGCAATTGATGGGGCACACTGGCGGCAATTGATGGGCATACTGGCAGTAATTGATGGGGCACACTGGCAGCAATTGATGGGGCACACTGGCAGGAATGGATGGAGCACACTGGCAGCAATTGATGGAGAACACTGGCGGCAATTGATGGAGCACACTGGCGGCAATTGATGGAGCACACTGGTGGCAATTGATGGAGCACACTGGCGGCAATTGATGGGGCATACTGGCAGTAATTGATGGGGCACACTGGCAGCAATTGATGGGGCACACTGGCCGGAATTGATGGAGCACACTGGCAGCAATTGATAGGGCACACTGGCAGCAATTGATGGGGCACAGTAGTGGCAATTGATGGGGCACACTGGCGGCAATTGATGGGACACACTGGCAGAATTTGATGGGGCACACAGGCAGCAAATGATGTGGCACAATGGCAGCATTTGATGGGCACAGTAGCAGCAATTGATGGGCACAGTAGCTGCGTTTGATGGCACAGTGGCGGCAATTTATGGGTACAGTGGCTGCGTTTGATGGGCACAGTGGCTGCGCTTGATGTTTTTTTCAGTTTGTTTGCACCCCCCCAAAAAAAAATCAATTTTAAAATGATGGGACACACTGGCGGCAATTGATGGGGCACACTGGCAGCATTTGATGGGCGCAGTGGCGGGAATTGATGGGGCACACTGGCGGCAATTGATGGGGCACACTGGCAGTAATTGATAAGGTACACTGGCAGTAATTGATGGGGTACACTGGCAGAATTTGATGGGGCACACTGGCAGCAATTGATGGGGCACAATGGCAGCATTTGATGGGCACAGTGGCAGCAATTGTTGGGCACAGTGGCATCAATTGATTGGCACAGTGGCATCAATTGATGGCACAGTGGCGGCAATTTATGGGTACAGTAGCTGCGTTTGATGGGCAAAGTGACTGTCCTTTAGTTATTTTTTTCAGTTTGTTTGCACCCCCCCCCCCCCCTCCCCCCCCCCCCCCCAAATAGAGCCTAAATTCGGTTTTTCTCTCTCGCCCTTTTGTTTCCTCCTACAGTAAAGATATCTCCAGACCAAAAGTCTATATACTTGATGTCTTAAAGTGTAAAATTGCAAAATATCCTTTGCTCATGTAAACTAATTAAACAATTCCCTCTGCACCCTTAAGCACCAGAAATTGCACATTAACAGCTAAAGAAAAAAAAATTGCAGAGCCGCGCCGAAGATGCCTTTGCCTAAAATATAATTGCAGTTTAATAGTCGCCTCTGAGATTTGTTCGGCGGTATTGGCACTCATATTTTGGAAGCAGAGGACGGGCAGACGGCACTGAGCTGCACCCGGAGAGCTCCTAGAGGGCCCGGGAGATAGTCAGAGCCGTATACAGGCCGTGGATGGAGGCGTCATTAAGGGAAATTCACAGGGTGGATTTGACTATTCAATGTCGGATAATGGCTGCCAACTGGGAGCCCCGCGTTCCGAATGTGTCATTTTCTTCTCATTATTAAACTTCTTCTGTACTGGCAGAGCTTTCATGTCCTCTGCTGAATTTTTATAATGTCTGTCTTCTTTTTTTTGCTGGTTTTACGCTGAATGTAACATGAACAGTTACGATGGGAGGTGGAACTTAAAGCAGCAGGGCCCCGGAGAAAGAGTAAGAGCCAGTTGAACAATTTTTTATTGCTGTGTTCCCATTGGACAGTTTTTTATTATAGTGTCCCCACTGGGTAGATTTTTATTGCTGTTCTTTTCCCTATTGGGTGGGGTTTTTATTGCTGGCTGTGTTCCCACTGCAGGAGTTGGCAGTAGGCAGACCCTCCCCCCGGAGGCAATCGCCATCCTTCTCCATGCCCCCGGTGGCAATGGCGGGTGTGAGGGGGGGCCTCCCACTCACCCCACCCTACCTGCTCCACTTTGGAGCCCGACTGGGGCCCAATGGGACCCCAACGGGGCAGAGGGACTCCCCCTATGAGGGAGTGAGGGGGTCTAGCCCACCCAGCCAGCCAGCCCCGTAGGTCCTTCGCCTCTCATTTTTAGGAGACCGCATGGCCAATGTGCATGCGTGGTAAACCAATTTCGTGTGCGTGCAAGTGTGGTGGTTTTTGTGGGGGGGGGGGCGTACTAAGCACAGGCGTACCTTGCATAGCACACCCACCGGGAGCCGGGCTGAGACCACCAAACTCAATTCACATGTAGCCGAGACCGGGATCCGAACCCTTGGCTGCAGAGGTGAACGGCTTGTCAGCTCAGTGCCAATCACGTTGAGCCACCACAGCTCCCTGTCCGAGTAGATTTTTTCATCCCCATCGGGGACCACCTTGCACCAGTATCCCCTCTTACATTAAGGTCCCCATCAGAGTGCCCTCTTACAACAGGTCCCCCATTATATCTGTGTCCCAATCAGAGACCGCCTTACATCAGGGTCCCATCAGAGTCCCCCCTTATATATGTGTTCCAATCAGAGACCACCTTACATCAGTGTACCCATCAGAGTCCCCCCTTGCATCAGTGTCCCAATCAGAGACCACCTTACATCAGTGTCCCCATCAGAATCACCATTTACATCAGTGTTCCCATCAGAATCTCCCCTTACATTAGGGTCCCCATCATTGTCCCCCTCACATTAGTGTCCCCATCAGAGTCCTCTTTACATCAATATCCCCATCAGAGTCCCCCTTTACATTCATATCCCCATCGAAGTTTGTTTTACATCAGTGTTCCCATTACAATTCCCCCCTACATCAGGGTCCCATCAGAGTCCTCCTTTTATATGTGTCCCCATCAGGGACCACCTTGCATTAGTATCCCCTCTTACATTAAGGTCCCCATTAGAGTTCTCTCTTACAACAGGTCCCCCATCAGAGTCCCCCCTTAAATCTGTGTCCCAATCAGAGACCACCTTACATCAGTGTCCCCATCAGAATCACCTTTTACATCAGTGTTCCCATCGGAATCTCCCCTTACATTAGGTTCCCCATCAGTGTCCCCATCAAATCAGTGTCCCCATCAGAGTCCTCCTTACATCAATGACCCCATCAGAGTCCCCCTTTACATTCATGTGACCATCATAGTCCTCTTTACAGCTGTGTCTCCATCAGAGTTCTTCCTTACATCACTGTCCCCATCAAAATCCCCCCTTACATACGTGTCTCCATCAGAGTGCCCCCTACATCAGTGTCCCCATTAGATTGCCCCCTACATCAGTGTCCCCATCAGAGTGCCCAATACATCAGTGTCCCTATCAGAGTCCTCCTTACATCAATGTCCCCATCAGAGTCCCACTTTACATTCATGTCCCCATCATAGTCCTGTTTACAGCTGTGTCTCCATCAGAGTTCTTCCTTACATCACTGTCCCCATCAGAATCCCCCCTTACATATGTGTCCCCATCAGAGTGCCCCCTACATCAGTGCCCCCATCAGAGTGTCCCCTACATCAGTGTCCCCATCAGAGTGCCCCCTACACCAGTGTCCCCATTAGAATGCCCCCTACATCAGTGCCCCCATCAGAGTGCCCCCTACATCTTTGTCCACATCAGAGTGCCCCCTACATCAGTGTCCCCATCAGAATCCCCCATTACATAGGTGTCCCCATCAGAGTGCCCCCTACATCAGTGTCCCCATCAGAGTGCCCCCTATATCAGTGTGCCCATCAGAGTGCCCCCTACATCAGTGTGCCCATCAGAGTGCCCCCTACATTAGTGGCTTTAGAAGCAGAGATCATAGGCAGCCTCTGTTAACAACCCTCAACCAGTGCACATTGGGGATAGACCACTGACACACAAGCTAGGGGCCAGATAAAATCTTGTAGTGGGTCGGATGTGGCCCTAGGCAGGGCCGCGATCAGGAAATGTGGGGCCCCTTATACAGCTTCAGGCATGGGCCCCCTGGAGCAGAGAACCGGGGGGGTGCTGCTGCTGATGCCACCGCAAATTGAGGTCGGGGGGCTTTGGGTGCTCACGAACAAAAAATAAAATAAAAGGGGGGTTGCACTGGGAACCTCTGGGCCCCTTACAAAAAGAAAAAAATAACCCTTTAATAAAAATAATATAATATTAATTTTTTATTAAAAAATTTAAAAAATGGGGGGTTGCCATCCGGGGCCCTAGGGACCTCTGGGCCCTTTAATAAAAACAGAAAACAATAAAAAAATATATACAAATATATATGTAGCGCTTACCCCCTAAGGAGCGGCTGAATTTGTTGGGTCTTCTGGTCCTCCTCCGCAACACTCGATCCACCGCACACCAGCACACCTGAGGAAAGTCCCTAATACCAATCCCCCTGACTGAGTTATGATGCAATAGCACCAGAATTTTTCTGAGTGACAAGTAACTCTTCAAGACACCAGAAAATTAAAGCAAATATCAATTTTACTCATGAAAGATCAATACCAGTTAACAAATTAATCATCACACATACAGTTAATATAATACATATAGTACAAGGTGATAGCTCCCTAACACCCTCTTCCTGCGGCCGCAGGGATTGAACTGGTAAGATTATGTATGCTGCGCAGCAGTCAGCAAGATTACTTTAAACTAACTGTGGTACTTTACCCACTAGAAACCCCTTTGAACAGTTTACTGAACTATATGTCCCAATCTGCAAGGCCTTGCTGCAGGAGTGTAAGTGCACTAGTCCGAGGTCTTCGTTTTCTTCGCTAGCAAAAAATAGAAAGGGCCCTATTTGTAATCCAACAGGGGTATCTGTAGTATCCGATGCAAACAACCGGTGAGCGAATCTTTTAGCAGCAGACCGCTCAACAGTGGGCTAACGTTTTCGGGCCCTGCGACAAGTATTTGAGTATGTCTCTGGAACCCTCCGATGGTACTGGTCTAGTGTTCTCCACAACACAGCTCAGATAGTCCCTCAGATGTGTGTGTGTGAGTGTGGTATAGTACGAAACAGTTGGGCGCAAGCCCTCTCACCACACACGGCCCTGGTGACTGGGATCCTCTCGGCACGCGACCCCCGTCGGATCTCCAACGCTCGTCCGATCACACGGCTCTTGTCTCAGGGGAACTGCAGGAAACTCTTTACTGCTGCCCAGACATCGCTGGCTGCTTTCCACGAGGTAGGCCGGAGTTCAGTCACACACTCACAGGAACAGTTCCTCACAGGTCTGTGTCCCAGGCTGGAGAGCGAGTTAAACACCTGCCATCCGGTCTTTTTTTCTGTTCCCAAGATCCTTTGCTCCCCTGGGCGTTCCTGGGAGTGGCATTCCCCTCCTTCCTGGGTTGTTCCAGAAAAAAGTAAAACTTTGAGCCCGACGTCCCACTTCTGGTCAGCAGAGGGCACCAAATGTCTATTTTACATACACTCCTGCATAATCCTCTCTAAAGCATAAGCTGACACCGCTACACTCTCCCCCCACTTAAATCCTTTGGGTCCCCCCAAAGGGTAATCTGTATCAATCTTAGATGCAACATAAAATTTGGCTAGACCGCTCTACTATCTATATTGCACATAGATATGTGCAGTCTGTGACAACGTCTAGCAAGTGGGACAGGCAGAGGGACACTCCACCAAGGTGTGCTGATGTCCCGTTTTGGGCACGTGGCCTTTGACACTTCCGTGAGTACAGTGGGCACTTCAGGAGATCTGTGTACAGTCACAATAGCTTCTTCTGTGCTGTTTCCTACTGAATTGTACGTGAGTCTCTGAGGAGGTCGCACCAGGCGTTTTGGCCTTGCTTCTAGAAGCCTGGATGGACCTTCGTCTGCTGAGCTCTCTTCTTCCTGTTGTGTTAGCTGAGGCAGTTCAGTGACCTCCTCTTCCTGAGCAACAGAAACATCCTCAGGTTCGGAGGCTTCCGGCAAAGAATCCTCCATTTGAGAAGATAAGGAGACATTCTCATCAGTTTGGGGCACAAATTCCGGAGCATCCGGTCTCAAGGTACTTGAGTCCTGCTCAGAAATTGGATTGACTGAATGAACATCCATAGAGTCAGATGGCCACATCCAGCTCGGACACCCATCCCCCTCATCACTATCATCCTCACTTTCTAATGTGGGTGGTGGTTGCTGTGACCGAGTGACAGGTGTTTTCCGAGAGGTGGAAGGAGTGGGTGAAGGAGACTCATCTCTCTCTGGTATCCGAACAGCCTCATTTAAGGGTAGGAGATGGTTCCGATGCCAATTCTTCAATGGCCCAGTTTTTCCCTCTGGTCTGATTTGGTACACTGGCAGGCCAGGCAATTGCTGACAAATGACATAAATTTGGGAACTCCATCTATCGGCCAGTTTGTGCTTGGCTGAGGCACCTACATTTTTCAATAGAACTCGATCGCCAGGCTGTAGATCCTGCACACGAACTCTCAGATCATAATTTCGCTTATTCCTCTGTTCTCTACCCCCGGATGTTGAACGGGCCTTTTCAAAGGCAGAAACCAAATTCTTCCTCAGTCGGTCTACGTAACCTTCATGAGAGGCAACAGACGTTTGGTCAAGAGAGAGACCAAAGGCCAAATCCACAGGCAGCCGGGCTTCTCTTCCGAACATGAGCCGGTATGGTGAGTATCCGGTCACATCACTTTCTGTACTGTTGTAGGCATGCACAATGGTAGAGATATGCCGACTCCAGTGCTGTTTTTCTTTGGTGGACAGTGTTCCCAACATATTTAATAAAGTCCGATTGAACCTCTCTGGTTGTGCGTCACCCTGGGGGTGGTAAGGGGAAGTTCTTGATTTCTGAATCCCTAACAGATCCAAGAGCTGCCGGATGAGTCGACTCTCAAAATCTCTGCCTTGGTCGGAATGAATTCTTTGGGGTAGCCCATAATGGACAAAGAACTTCTCCACTAGTACCTTGGCCACTGTGGGAGCACGTTGATCCTTGGTTGGAAAGGCTTGAGCATAGCGAGTAAAGTGGTCTGTCACCACCAGGATATTTCCTTGTCCACTGGTGTCGGGCTCTAAACACAAAAAGTCTATGCACACTAAATCCATAGGGCCTTGACTCTGCAGATGGCTCATTGGAGCCGTTTTAGAAGGTAGAGTTTTCCTCTGGATACACCTCAAGCAGGAATGGCAATAGCCTTCGACCTCGGATCTCATACAGGGCCAATAAAATCTGTCACGGACCAGTTTGAAAGTTCTCTCTGTGCCCAAATGACCATGATCATCGTGTAAAGCCTTCAACACACTTTCTCTATGTTTCTCGGGGAGGAACAATTGCTGTTTCTCTTCTGCGCCATCCGAGGGGCCCCTTCGGTAGACCACCCCGTCTAGCACTCTCAACCTCTCCCACTCTTTGTGGATCAACCGAGCCTCCTTCGGCGAATCAGTTAGCAAAAGTCCCCTTTGGTTGTCTCTCAAGGCCCTCAGTGTCAATCCGATTAAGGGGTCTTCGGCCTGATCCACCCTTAAATCCTTTTTTGTGAAAGTAGGCAGGCCTTCACTCCTCAGTTGTGCAGGATGGCAGTACAGCTTGGGGACACCGGCAGCCATGACTCCTATGGCCTCTGCGCCAATCACTCCCCTGGCTCTACATTCCACCCCTTGGCATAGGGCTTGAACCCCGTCTGGTGTTAAATGGGTCCATTCTGATTCTGGGGCCTCTGTACTGTAAGGTCTCCTGGACAGGGCATCCGCATCCTGGTTGTTGGCCCCGGGGCGGTACTTGAGACTGAAGCGGAACCCTGACAAGGCGGCTAACCACCTGTGTCCAGTGGCATCCAGTTTGGCTGTGGTGAGGATATAGGTAAGCGGGTTGTTGTCCGTTCTGATTACAAAGTCGGCTCCATACAAATAATCCTTCAGTTTATCCACCACTGCCCATTTGAGAGCCAAGAACTCCAATTTATGTGTAGGATAATTCCTCTCTGAAAGCGTCAAACTTCGGCTTACGTAGGCAATGGGACGCAGATGCCCGTCATGCTCCTGATAGAGTACCCCACCTAATCCATCTCGACTGGCGTCTACATGTAACTCATAGGGCCTTGTGGGGTCTGCATAGGCCAAGACTGGGGCAGATGTGAGACTTCCCTTCAGCTGCACAAAGGCTTCTTCACACCGTGGGGTCCATTCATCTACAATTGGCTCCTTTTTTTTTCTGGGCCCCTCTTTGGGTTTTCCAAGCCCTTCAGAGTCTGTCTCAGCCTCCTCCTCATTTTTTAACAGTTCAGTGAGTGGACGGGCTATTCTGGCAAACCCTTCCACAAATCTTCTATAATAGGAACAAAATCCTAGGAAAGACCTGAGCTCAGTCACATTGGTTGGTCGGGGCCAGGAGGTGACAGCCTCCAGCTTCTGTGGATCCGTGGCCACCCCTTCTTCGGACACTATATGCCCCAAATAGCTTACTGATGACTGATAAAACCTGCACTTTTCCATAGACAGTTTTAAGCCTTCCTCATGCAGTCTACTCAGAACTTTCTCCAGTCTTTCTTCGTGCTCTTCAAGTGTCCGGCCGAACACTATCACGTCATCTAGGTACACTAACACCTCGATCAGATTCATGTCGCCCACGGTCTTTTCCATCAACCGCTGAAAAGTAGCTGGGGCCCCTGACAGACCTTGTGGCATCCTGTTAAACTCAAAGAACCCCACTGGGGTGATGAAAGCCGTTTTCTCTCTGTCTTCAGGGTGCATGGGGATCTGATAATATCCGCTCTTCAAATCCAGTACACTAAACCACTTCGCCCCAGACAGGCTTTGCAAGGCGTCCTCTATCCTGGGGGTGGTGTACTGATCGGGAATGGTCCTCCGATTCAGTGTTCGGTAGTCAATACAGAGCCGCAATGACCCATTCTTTTTCCTGACCACCACTATGGGGGAAGCGTAGGGGCTTCGGGACTCCCGAATGATGCCCGTCCTCTTCAGCTCAGCCAGCTGTTCTCGTAAATCTTCCAGGTCTCCCAATGGGATACGCCTGACCCTCTCCCGAAAGGGCTTGTCCTCTTCCAGCCGGATCCTATGCTCAGCACTTTTGGCCAACCCCACATCGAATTCGTTCTTCGAGAACGCCATCCTCCATCTTAATAGCTGAGTCTTCGCTCTCTCCAGCCAACAGGGGGGGAGGGGGGTGTCTGTTGGGAAACACTCTTCAAAAAGGGTCTCCTCTTCCGCTTCTGGTATGCCTTGGGGAGGCACTGGGGTTGCTGATATCACTTCCCCTAGCAAGGCTTTAGCTGGTACTTTTATAGGAGATGCTGTGGTGTTCTTAACGCGGATGGAGACCTTCCCTCGGTTCCTTTTTAACAATTTGGTCGGCAACAATTCGGGCACTATCTCCAGTCTGTTATCCCCTTGTCTTGGGTCTGTCTCAAGGACAATGAAGGGTCCTGGCTGCTTCCAAGATAACTTGACCGAAGCCCTCAGACAGACTACTTCGCCAGGCTGTACCACTTTCTCCCATCTATCCAGGCGCCAGACTCTTCCCACTCTGTCTTCAGGCGCTCTCTGCTCCTGAAGCAGGTTCCGGTACACTTGGGTCAGCATTGGGTGCACCCTGGTGTCTGGTGTAGCCTGTTGTTGCATAAGCGGGGACAGGAGCCTCCGGACCAAATGGGTATTCGTCCCAACGATAATGGAGTTCTTTTCAGCCCCTGGTGGACGGGGGCACACTACGGCTAAGGCATCAAAAGCTTCAGCTTCTCCGGCCACGCTTGGATCAAAAGCGAGCTTTATGGACAGGAAACCATCATAAGGGCAATTCTGCGTTCCCAAGCCCCATATCTCTAGCTCTTCCAGCTTCTGTAGGGGTAAGTGTCGGAGATGCCTCTCGTAAAAGTCCCGATAAAGGAGGGTCACCTGAGCTCCGGTGTCCAGCAGGGCTTTTGTATAAACTCCCTCCACTTGAACAGGGACAATGGGGGAGGGTCCCACCAACTCAGAAGGAAATCCACGCGGAGGAGCAAGATCAGCCTGCTTGGTGACCCTTACCTTCACGCCTTTTCTCCTGGGTCGTTCTCTCGGTTTCGCCTCCCTTCGTTCTTTAGGGGTGGAAACGACAGAGGGGTTTTTGGAGTTGACCGATGTGATCGGGCGCCCAGCTGACTCCTTCACTGGGGCCCCCTGAAGTTTAAAGCCGGCTTTGGGGTTCTCGCTTCTGTCTTCGGCGGGCTTGGGCACACTTGGCGGAAATGCCCAACTCCTCCGCAATTGTAGCAGACATTTTGCGGTCTCCTGACAGGCACTACCCCGGTGGTAGCTTCAGGCACAGGTTCTGGAGGAACCTTTCCAAGGGGTGAATTAACCCCTGCAGCCAGTAGGGTTAGCATCTGTGTCAACTGAGTGACTTGGGCCTTCAGTTCATCTATCTCCGGACTTCCACTTGACACACTAAACGTCCGAACTTCAGCAGAGGATGAAAACCCTGAACTTTTTTTCTTCTCCGCTAGGATTGCCTCCTCTTCCCTCACTGTCCGTATAAGATCGGGGTATCGCAGAGAGGTCCCTCCTGGCAGAGTCCTCAACTGAATCCAGACAGGATCAGAGCTTAGAGCGCCTCTGAGTATCTGTTTCATCCTGACCTGATCCATGTCCTTTGCGTCTATTCCCTTCTTCAGCACAATCTGGTATAGCATCTTATTCAAGCGCCTTATGTACTCGGACAATGCTTCATTCCTCTGCTGGTACATATGTTCAAAGAGAAAAAGTAAGTCTGTGGCTCTTTCGGTACGCCCAAACTCCTCCTGCAGCATGCGAAGATAATCATAGGCTGTACAGGACCCCTGACTGAACTTCAGATTCCGAATGGCTTCTGCTGCAATGCCCTTTAGACTCTCAGTGATCCGTTGTTTTTTTTGTATCTCCGGGACATCCCATTCTTCTAAGGCTTGCATAGCCTGCTCCATCCAGGTCTCATATTCTTCCTCTCCTTGGGGTACGGGCTGCGTCCCTGAGAAGATTCGCAGCTTCCGGTAGCTATAATTTGCAGAGGGTGAGGTGAGTTTGGCAACGCTCTCTACTAACTTTCCTATGTCCTTGAAGAAAGAGGCTGGAGGGTAACTAGCAGTTAGCTCAGATGTGGTAGTTGCTCCTACAGTTCCCAGTGGGGACTGACTTGGTCCCTCAGAACTACTAACTGGGTTGGCTAAAGATATTAGCCGCACTTTAACTTCCCTTGTTAGCTGAATGCTATCACCCCGGTAGCAATGTGGGATTCCTTTCTTCCATTCCAGTAGGGCATAGGTGTGGGAGCCTTCTTGGTTTGTTATGGTGTCTATGACAAACACTTTCTGGTCAGGCGCTAAGGTAGTTACTGCTTTACGGATCTGTTCCTCTGTCCATGTGCCATCAGGAATGTCCATCACTACACTCAGCCCGTCCTGGGCGTTTTGTTCTTTGCACCACTTTGCTGCAGCTGTCAGATCCATGGTTGGGCTGTTGGTGTGGTTATCTCTGTGCGAGGGGTATCAGAAGTGATCCCGGACGAGCCCCCACGTGTAGCGCTTACCCCCTAAGGAGCGGCTGAATTTGTTGGGTCTTCTGGTCCTCCTCCGCAACACTCGATCCACCGCACACCAGCACACCTGAGGAAAGTCCCTAATACCAATCCCCCTGACTGAGTTATGATGCAATAGCACCAGAATTTTTCTGAGTGACAAGTAACTCTTCAAGACACCAGAAAATTAAAGCAAATATCAATTTTACTCATGAAAGATCAATACCAGTTAACAAATTAATCATCACACATACAGTTAATATAATACATATAGTACAAGGTGATAGCTCCCTAACACCCTCTTCCTGCGGCCGCAGGGATTGAACTGGTAAGATTATGTATGCTGCGCAGCAGTCAGCAAGATTACTTTAAACTAACTGTGGTACTTTACCCACTAGAAACCCCTTTGAACAGTTTACTGAACTATATGTCCCAATCTGCAAGGCCTTGCTGCAGGAGTGTAAGTGCACTAGTCCGAGGTCTTCGTTTTCTTCGCTAGCAAAAAATAGAAAGGGCCCTATTTGTAATCCAACAGGGGTATCTGTAGTATCCGATGCAAACAACCGGTGAGCGAATCTTTTAGCAGCAGACCGCTCAACAGTGGGCTAACGTTTTCGGGCCCTGCGACAAGTATTTGAGTATGTCTCTGGAACCCTCCGATGGTACTGGTCTAGTGTTCTCCACAACACAGCTCAGATAGTCCCTCAGATGTGTGTGTGTGAGTGTGGTATAGTACGAAACAGTTGGGCGCAAGCCCTCTCACCACACACGGCCCTGGTGACTGGGATCCTCTCGGCACGCGACCCCCGTCGGATCTCCAACGCTCGTCCGATCACACGGCTCTTGTCTCAGGGGAACTGCAGGAAACTCTTTACTGCTGCCCAGACATCGCTGGCTGCTTTCCACGAGGTAGGCCGGAGTTCAGTCACACACTCACAGGAACAGTTCCTCACAGGTCTGTGTCCCAGGCTGGAGAGCGAGTTAAACACCTGCCATCCGGTCTTTTTTTCTGTTCCCAAGATCCTTTGCTCCCCTGGGCGTTCCTGGGAGTGGCATTCCCCTCCTTCCTGGGTTGTTCCAGAAAAAAGTAAAACTTTGAGCCCGACGTCCCACTTCTGGTCAGCAGAGGGCACCAAATGTCTATTTTACATACACTCCTGCATAATCCTCTCTAAAGCATAAGCTGACACCGCTACATATATATAAAAAAGGAGGGGTTACCATCCGGGCCCCTTACAGGTGTACTGCCTGTACCCCCCGATGACGGCCCTGCCCTGGGGGTGTAATATAAAGGCCCCTGCTCTAATCAAAAAATAAAACTAACAAAGAAGCAAATTTGCAAAGATTTTGTTCTGCTGGGAGGTCGGTCTGACCTTTCCGATCGTACGCTCGCCATAATAATCTTTTCTGTAGAACAGAAGATGGCCATTTATGACACAGCGGGGGAGACATTGATTTTCCTTAGAATAATACCACTTTAACATTGCACTTCCTTTCCATCTTATATCACAGTCAGCGGTCAGCGGTTGCTAGGGACAAGCAGTTTTTTTTTTTTTCTTCTGCATATCTCTGCAAGTTTCCTCTAATAGTTAAAGCTTGACTCTGCAAACAGCAGTTTAATATCCTGCTTCACGGAGGCCAGGTGCTGCTCTGAGCATATCTCAGCCTGATATGGGAGTGTTTATGGTTTGAAACATTACATCTGTGTATGTCTTACAATGATATACTGTATGTTCATTCATTACCTATTCAGCGCCGGCTTCCTGCTTAGTCATAATGCACAATGGTTACCCTTTAGGAAAGCCATAGACATTCAAAGAGTGCTCTACACATTGGAGAAAAATCTTTTGTATAAAAAGATCTTTCCATTAACAATAGCGATCTTTCACACGAAGAAGGTTGTTCATTCACAAATTTACAAGCAGCAACAGCAACAAGGCCACATAATACTGAAACGATGAATCAACTCTGTGCAATACTTTCTCCTCTTCTCCCTCCTGCCAGCATTCACAGCTGCTGTAGGAGGAATATGCAGATCGTTCCTGTAAATGTAACTGACAGAGTCCACTGTCCTACTGACACCATCCACTGCCCTACTGACACCGTCCACTGCCCTACTGACACCATCCACTGCCCTACTGACACCATCCACTGCCCTACTGACACCGTCCTCTACCCTACTGACACAGTCCACTGCCCTACAAACACTGTCCACTACCCTACAGACACCATCCACTACCCTACAGACACCGTCCACTACCCTACTGACACAGTCCACTGCCCTACAAACACTGTCCACTACCCTACAGACACCGTCCACTGCCCTACAGACACCGTCCACTACCCTACAGACACCGTTCACTACCCTACAGACACCGTTCACTACCCTACTGACACCCTCCACTGCCCTATGACACCGTCCACTGCCCTACTGACACCGTCCACTGCCCTACAGACACCGTCCACTACCCTACAGACACCGTCCACTACCCTACTGACACCATCCACTGCCCTACTGACACTGTCCACTGCCCTACTGACACCGTCCACTGCCCTACAGACACTGTCCACTGCTCTACTGACACCATCCACTGCTCTACTGACACCATCCACTGCTCTACTGACACTATCCACTGCCCTACTGACACCATCCACTGCCCTACTGACACCATCCACTGCTCTACTGACACCAACCTCTGCTCTACTGACACCGTCTACTGCCCTACTGACACCGTCCACTGCCCTACTGACACCGTCCACTGCCCTACTGACACCGTCCACTCTTCTACTCATTGACACCATCTACTTTTCTACTGAAACATCCACTGCTCTACTGACTGACACTGTCCACTGCCCTACTGACACCGTTCACTGCTCTACTGACTGACACCATCTACTGTCCTACTGACATGTCCACTGTTCTACTGACTGATACTATCCACTGCCCTTTTGACATGTCCACTGCTCTACTGACACCATCCACTGCTCTACTGACACCATCCTCTGCCCTACTGATACTGTCCACAGTTCTACTGACTGACACTGTCCACTGTTCTACTGACACTATCCACTGCCCTACTGATATGTCCACTGTTTTATTGACACCATTTACTGCCCTACATCATCCACTTCCCTACTGACACCATCCCCTGTTCTACTGACTGACACCATTCGCTGCCCTACTGACATATCCATGGTTCTACTGACACCATCCTCTGCCCTACTGATACCGTCCAGTGTTCTACTGACTGACACTGTCCCCTGTTCTACTGGCTGACACTGTCCACTGCCCTTATGACACCATCCTCTGCCATTTTGACTGACACTGTCCATTGCCCTACTGACATGCCTACTGCTCTACTGACACCATGCTCTACCCTACTGACACCGTCCACTGCCCTACTGACATTGTCCACTGCCCTACTGACACCATCCTTTGACACTGTCCACTGCTCTACATACATCAACCTCTGCCCTACTGACAGTCCACTGCCCTACTAACACCATCCACTGCTCTACTGACACCGTCCACACACTGTCCTCTTCCCTACTGACACTGTCCACTGCTTTACTGACACCATCCTCTGGCCTACTGACACTGTCCACTGCTCTACTGACACCATCCACTGGCCTACTGATACCAACCATGCCCTACTGGAATTTGTGAAAAAAAACTCTGTCTGACAAACTGTCCATCACCCATAACTGACACATTTATTTTATTTATTTCCCTAGATGTTTTTTTTGCATTTTTTTTTATTTAATGATCATGTCAGAGTTTTTTTTTTTTTTTTTTAAACCTTTGTGCCTGTGTATGAATGTGTGAATTATATATATTTCTAATTATTTTATTAGCACTTGAAGGGAGCTTGTCAGTACGAAAATATAAAAAATGTCATTGCAGCTTCCTTTCCAGTTCCATGGGTCAATTTATGTAAGATCCAGATACATTTATTTTCTTGGAATCGACCTCATTCGCTCTCATTTTTCCGCATACGTCTGAAGTTTCTCTGCACGCTGTGGGCGAATTCTGACGTATGCAAATGAGGATTTCAGGTTAAAGCCTAATTTGCATGTGGTGAGGAGCAAGTGGAATTAAGTAAGAAAGGTCTTACATGGGAATGAGCCGCAAATTACTTCTAAAATGAATGATTTGTTGTGTGAAAACAGAAAATAGAACCCTTCAGACCTTCGCGGTCTGTTGTGTTATCACACGTGCATGTGCGCTATATTATGCTTTGCATTAAAATGAATTTACAGTGGGCTGCCAACAGATTACAGCAGACAAAAGAAAAGTCCCTTTATTATTTTAATAGTGCCCACCGTCCACAAGTCCCTGTATTATTTTAATATTATTTTAATAGTGCCCACCCTCCACAAGTCCCTGAATTATTTTAAAAGTGCCCACCATCCACAAGTCCCTGTATTATTTTAATAGTGCCCACCCTCCACAAGTGCCTGTATTATTTTAAAAGTGCCCACCCTCCACAAGTCCCTGTATTATTTTAATAGTGCCCACCCTCCACAAGTCCCTGAATTATTTTAAAAGTGCCCACCCTCCACAAGTCCCTGTATTATTTTAATAGTGCCCACCCTCCACAAGTCCCTGTATTATTTTAATATTATTTTAATAGTGCCCACCCTCCACAAGTCCCTGAATTATTTTAATAGTGCCCACCCTCCACAAGTCCCTGTATTATTTTAAAAGTGCCCACTGTCCACAAGTCCCTGTATTATTTTAATAGTGCCCACTGCCCACCATTCACAAGTCCCTGTATTATTTGAATAGTGCCCACCATCCACAAATCCCTGTATTATTTTAATAGTGCCCACCCTCTACAAGTCCTGTATTATTTTAATAGTGCCCACCATTCACAAATCCCTGTATTATTTTAATAGTGCCCACCCTCCACAAGTCCCTGTATTATTTTAATAGTGCTTACTGATTGGAGCAGTAAAGCTGCCAAAAGAGCCAGAAGGCTGGATGATATGATTGTGTGTATGGATTGGGGCACCTCTGACCCCGAGAGACCATCAGAGAGGTAGCCAACCAAGGTCCAGCTGCATGGCACCTTCCCTTTTATATGAGCCCTTGTGAAGGAGGACTGGTTCCTATGTTTTCCATATCCAACAATATGAACACCTCATTTCTATTAGTCTACATCAGTGGTCTCCAAACTGCGGCACTTTGCTTTTTACCGGCCCTTGGGGTTCTATTCAGTTCACTGTCACCGATGAAGGGCACAATTCCTACCAATGACACTAATGATGGGGTTCAATTCCCCCCATTGACACCAACGATGGGGCCCGATTCCTACTAACGACACCAACAATGGGGCCCAATAAAACCAATGTTAGGGCACAATTCCTCCCAATGACACCAATGATCTGGCTTGATTCCTACCAACGACAACAATGGGGCACAATTCCTCCCAATGACACCAATGATGGGGCACGATTCCTACAAACAGCACGACAATGGGCACAATTCCTCCCAGTGACACCAACAATGGGGCCCAATGAAACCAATGTTAGGGCACAATTCCTTCCAATGACACCAATGATGGGGCTCAATCCCTCCTAAGGACACCAATGATGGGGCATTATTAATATCAACGACACCAACAATGGGGCACAATGAAACCAATGTTAGGGCACAATTCCTGACATTGGGACATTTTGTACTCCAAATAGCCACCCTAGTGGCCGCTAAATTCCCGACATAGAGCTACGGGCTCTCGCCCAGGAGAGCCGACCTGCCGTAGTAAAATGACGGCGGCAGGTCGGCAAGCAGTTAAGCAATGCATTCAGCTTCTTCCCAGTAGCAGCATAAGGAAAGGGGGTGCGCTGTGATGTAAGGGAGAGTGGGGGACTCAACTCCTGATGGTGAGGTGACTCTTGACATCTAATGTAAGGGGAGGGGATATTCTGGACATCTAATCTTACAGATACAACCGGCCCTTTTGAGGGCAATCATAATGCTGATGCGGCCCACAATGAAATGGAGTTTGACACCCCTGCTCTAGATGTAAAGAGTTCTTCTGTGTTGACCGTAAAGTGAATAACTCAACACCAAGTTCACTATATGGACTCCTTATATATTTGTACATGATGATCATATCTCACCTTAATTTCCTCTTCTCAAGAGAGAATAAATTCAGTTCCTCTAATCTTTCCTCATAGCTGAGCTCCTCCAGGCCTCTTATCAGTTTGGTTGCCCTTCTCTGCACTTTCTCCAGTTCCCTGATATCCTTTTTGAGAACTGAGGCTCAAAACTGAACTGCATATTCCAGTCTAGTCTAAGGCCTCGTACACACGACCGAGAATCTCGTTGTAAATGAAACGTTTTCCTCGACGAGAATCTTGTCAGGCTTGTCGAGAATCTTGTCAAGCTTTCTTTCCATACACACTCAAGATAAAATCTTGTCAAACGCTGTGACGTACAACACGTACGACGGCACTATAAAGGGGAAGTTCCATTCCACTGGCGCCACCCTTGGTGCTGCTTTTGCTAATCTCATGTTACTGCGTGTTAAGTAAAAAATTGGTGAGAGACGATTCTGCTTTTCATTCTGTTACAGCGAGTCGAATGTGCTATCTCCATTACGAACACTACTTTTACGAAGGTGCGCTCCCGTCTCATGCTTTATTCTGAACATGTGGGGGTTTCTAAGCATACACAACAACGTGTTTCTCGTCGTAAACCAGCCCGACGAGAAACACGACGAGGAAATTGAGACTCCAGACGAGAAAAAAGAGAACATGTTCTCTTTTTTTCTCGTCGAAATCCACGACAGTTTTCTCGACGAAAAACATACAGACGACCGTTTCCCTCTGCAAAAATGCTCTGCCAGCATTTTCCTTGATGGATTTTGTCGAGGAAAACAGATGTGTGTACGAGGCCTTGCGCTATCATACCTACACATCAGCTATCATGGACTTGTACTATATCTGTGGAGCTCCCACTCTCTCCACTTACTCCAGAGACCCCCATTGATATCACGTTTGATAGAGAGCTGCCTCGTAAATTTAGATCTAAAGCCTTATCCATTCAAGTTTTGGGTTCAGTGCTCTATCAACACATCCAGAGGCGGCTCTAGGCTTTGTGAGGCCTTAGGCAAAACTTAGAAATGAGGCCCCACTCACGCTAATAATGGGAAAAATTTGTCAAGCAAGACAAATGTCTGTAGAAAATGCATGGATCTAGCGCACAGGTGATCAGCACCACTTCCAGGGCAGACTCCTTACAGATCAGACATATGCAGCAAATGCAAAAGGGGGGGTGAAGAGAGGTAGATGAGAAAGAGAGAGGGGGTGATAGAGAGATCCCTAGCCCTGTCCCTGTCTGCAGCCCCTCCTATGCCCCATGTCCCAGTCTGAAGTCCCTGTCTGTGGGAAGGTTTGTGTGATGCTTGGTACAGTACCTTCAATGCCAGCAGGATGTTCATGATGGCCAGCAGCAGGCAGGGTCCATTCTTGTTCTGGGTAGGGACAGTGTTCTGCTCCTTCCAGAGGATCTGTTTGCTGTGAGATTGAGTGGTCCCTGGCCGCCAGCACCTTCTGCCCATCCTCGTTTTCTGTGCCCCAGTCATCCTGTCCTGCGGTCCTGTGAGGTCTTCAGAGCTCTTCTTCCTCCAGGGCTATCAGTCATTGCAGCCGATGCTGCTCACCTTCCCCACCAGGCCCGGACTGGGACCAAAGAAAGGGGCCTAAGCATTTTAGACTGAGCAGTCCATGAGACTGGTCCCTTCCCTGCTCTCCATCCTGACAGATCCACTGCAGCAGTCGGTGGGAGAAAGGAGACTGCAACCTTGCAGAACTGTGGGTGGTGAAAGGGGCCAGAAAAAAGCACAGGGGTGGCGGGCAGCATGGGGGTGAGGTGGAGAGCACTGGGGGAGTGTAGAGAGCAGCCGGGCTGAGAGCACGTGGGTGTAGAGCACTGGAGGCAGAGAGTAGGGGGGGGGGGGGGGAGCTGGAGAGCACTGGGGGAGCAAGAGCACTGGTGGGGCAGAAAGCACTGGGGGGCAAAGAGAATGGGGATGAGAGTACGGGGGGCTGGGGAGCATTGTGGGTTAGAGAGCACGGTGGAGTGGAGAGCACTAGGGAGAGGAGCCAGGGAGCACTTGGAAGGTCGGAGACCACAGTGCAGTGGAAGGCACTGGGGGAACACTGGAAGCACATGGGGGGCAGAGAGCACTGGGGGAGCTGGAAAGCATGGTGTGGGGGAGGAACGAGATAGCACGTGGGGTGGAGAGCATAGGGGGGAGCCAGAGAGCACATGGGGGGTGGGCAGCGAGCACTGTGGGGGGGAACTGGAGCACATGGTGCGGTGGAGAGCACTAGGGAGGGGAGCCAGGGAGCCAATTGGGGGCTGGAGAGCATGGTGCAGCTAAAAGCACTAGTGGGAGTCAGGGAGCACTGGGGAAGCTGAAGAGCACTGTTTGGGGAGCTGGAAAGCAAGGTGAGGTAAAGAGCATGGGGGACAGAGAGCAGATGGGCCAAGAGCATGGTGGGTTGGAGAGCACAGGGGGGGGGGGGGGGCAGAGGAGATCAAATGGGCGGAGCCAAGAGCACATGAGGGACCCAGAGCATGGTGGGGTAGAGAGCACAGGGGGACCAGAAGAGACCATGGCGGGGGGCGGAGCCAGGGAGCACATTGGGGACCGAGAGCATGGTGGATGGAGAGCACAGGGGTTGGGCTGAGGGAGATCATGGGGGCGGAGCCAGGTCACAGTAAAAAAGCTGGATAGGAGGAACGGCGTGGTCGCTGCTGTATATAGAAGAATTGGTCTTTCCATATTCCTCCTGCAGCTGGTGAATGCTCGTTTCTCCTCCCCCTCCTGCCGACATTCAGCAGCTGCAGGAGGAATATGGAAAGATCTATTCTTCTATATACAGCAGCGACCGCGCCGTTCCTCCTATCCAGGACTCAGAGCACAGGAGGACTGCATGGCCAGGCACTCAGCATCAGAAGAAAATCGGATCCATTGAAGCTCCCCCTCCTTCCCCTTCAGTCACAGGGCTGTGCTGCTGGGGAGTTTCTGTCCCTGACTGCTGAACTGAATTGGCGGTCGGATAAGCGACACAGGCTGAAAGCGCAGCCCGGCTACCTCAGCGTCTGTGTGCTCTATGGCTTCCCGCGCCGCCGCACCTGTGCTGAGATCGCAGCTGGAGCCGGGTGCTGGCGCCTTTGCTGTCCTGCTTCCTGCACGTGTTGCCGCTAAACCAGGATGCTCCATGATTGGTCCAGGGCCCTGAGACACTGCCCGATTGGTCAGTCTGCCCTTGGGCAGCAGAGTCCCGGTGGCGGGGGAGACGGAGCCGACATTAGTATTATTGATCACAGGCAAATTAGCTGGCCGCGAGGCCCCTGTGCGTGCGAGGCCTTAGGCGGCCGCCTAATTTGCCTAATTAGAGAGCCGCCTCTGAACACATCTATTGTCGAACCATTGGGGTAATTTCCTTGATTCCTATCCTACAGGCACAACAGGAAGTAGGAGGAAATCACTCAAAAATTATGCAAATTCCCTTTTAGAAAGTTGCCACTTAAACAAATGGTGTCCCTGTTGGAAGATTTTCCCTCTCCTCTTAGTTTGGTCAAATTCTGGGATTTTCATTCACAGGGATTTAAACCAATGAGTTAAAAAAACTTGGCTTTGTATACTATAAATGGTAATGCAGCCCATTGTATAACAATGTTTATGATGTCCTCATCTCTCTTTCTTGCGCTAACCACTGCAGCATTCTGGTTGCGCCCATGACTCGTTTTAACAAATCAGCTTAATGTGCCGTTCCATCCAACATCAGCCCCTCCCCCAGTGGTGCTCAGAATGGCGAACACCTGCTGGGAAGTAATTTGTTGCTTTGCTTGGCTCAAGTACCGCTGCAACTACTCACAATTAAAAAAAATAAAATGAAAAAAATCCAAGATCACACAATTTGATCAAATCTAATTGTACTGGCGATTTTTCTCCTGAATGGAGATTTTCTTTAATTTCTCATAAGACTCCCCCCCCTGCTGGCAAAAGCAATATCTTCTGCACTCAGAAAGCAGCACCCAAGCTGTGATTAGGTTCTTGTTCATAGAACTCTGAATAGATTTGTGTAATGCCTTCCCCATCTCCAGGCTCTGACCCAACCACGGCTGTTGCAAGAAAGCTATGCCAGTATTTTCCCATGCATTTGACAAATGTAAATTTGGCGAGCCAGCCGTGGCCAGTTCTCACAAACTAGAAACTTTTAGTGACACATGCACTGACATCATCCACTGCAAGGGGAGTCTCATAGTATGCATTGGGCGTTGAGGCTCCATACACCAGTATCACCATGAAAAAGAAAGAGCAGTTTCCGTAGTGTGAATCAGTTAAAAAAAATTGCACTTATATGGCTAGATTCACGTACAGCGGCGTATATTTGTGCGGGCGTAGCGTATCTCAGATACGCTACACCGCCGTAAATTAGAGAGGCAAGTGCTGTATTCACAAAGCGATTGCTCCCTAAGTTACGGCGGCGGAGCGTAAATGGGCCGGCGTAAGCCTGCCTAATTCAAATGTGTTTGATGTGGGCGTGTTTTATTTAAATTAAGTGTGACCCCACGTAAATGACTTTTTACGTGGGGTCCGTGGACGTATCCCAGTGCACATGCTCCAAATTACGCCGCTAAGACTCATTGGTTTCAAGGTGAACGTAATTTACGGCCAGCCCCATTTACGGACGAGTTACGCAAACTACGTAAAAATGTGAAAAATTTGACGCGGTCCCCGACGTCCATACTTAGCATTGGCTGCGCCATCTCTTTGTTGCTTTATCTTTACGCATGAAAACGACTTACGTAAGCGGCGTATCTTTACTGCGACGGCCGGGCATCCATTCGTGAATAGGCGTATCTCGCTGATTTACATATTCTTAGCAACATTTAAGCGTATCTCACTTTGAGCATATGCTTAAAGATACGACGGCGCAGATTCTGAGTTACGACAGGGCGTATTTACTGATACGCCGTCGTAACTCTTTATGAATCTGGCCCATAGTGTATGTGTCAGGTCACCTGTGGTCAGTTGACAAGTGCACCCCGTTGGAGGCAGGGATGCACTATAAGGTAGTGAGCCCTATAGCAGACTGCTGCGCATGAACCACAGAGTGGATATGGAGGAGAGGTTCGCTGGGGCACAGACAGAGATCCTAAAGGAAGCTTGAACCCATGATTCCCTAGGGTGCGGAGTCTAAGACCCAGTTGTTATTCACCAGAGCCTCTAGTGGTGAGGATGGCCTTCGCTGCAACTGGGTCCAGGTCGCGGCCCCTGGAGTCCCCTAGGTCACGCTCCATAGGGAGAGAGGGGAAGCAGCCACTCAGGACACAAGGAATAGTGAAGAGTAAGCCAGGGTTGGGGCAACAAGCAGACAAGGATAACCAAGTGATAGGCCAAGGGTCAGGGTCACAGGCAAACAGGAGTAGTCAGAGACAAGCCAAAGTCGATACACAAACATAATGTAGCACACAGCAAGCAGGAACACAATACTAACAAACAACGTTGATCAGCACCGCAGACCAGCAGTGCAGTGGTTATTATAGAGTTCCTGGGATGGCCTGGGGTAAAGCCATACAGGGAGGAGAGATGATAAAGGCAGCCAGATAAGAGAGTCTGGCCTCTAATGAACACATGAAGAGACAGGTAAGCTGTCAGACATTATTGCATATCCATGACAGTATGAGCTGAAAAAGCACATTCCAAACAAAGCAAGATCCAATTTTCCCTTAAACAAGATGGCCGTGGCTGGTTAGTACATGCGCAATGACGTGTTTTGCAGCTCCACCCTATGCATTTAGTCATGCGTGACATCAACAAGTGCAAGTACATGCTGTCTTCAGTGTCCTATTGGGAAACAACTACATCATGCATGTTAACATCATTGGGTGCTCAGACAGGACCCAATAGTTGTGTGCAACCTGGGAATCCTCTGGCAAAAAAGTGAGCTGTATAGAGTTGGCACCAGAGGCAAGCAGCTATCATGTGACCCGTGTGTACTTCCGGAAGCTGACCAGGAAAGAAGTAAGCACTCTGCAGATCGCTGCCCCACTCTTTGGTAGCACCTGCTCAAATAGCATTACTGCTCATCGGGGCAGCAGTGGCTGCACCCAGGGAATAGGGGTAGCCATTACGACCCTGCCCTATCCCCCATGGGGCCTGTGCAGCCCCCCTATACAACTAGATAGAAGGGTAGTGGGGGGGCGGCATGTTGATTTATTCGATCTTTCCATGTAGCCACTGAATGCCCGCTTCTCCTCTCTCTCACCCAGACATTCAGCGGCTACAGGAAGGAAATGGAGGGCATCGCTTTCTCTACACGTCGATACTGCCACCTCCCTATCCCTGTATTTCTGCCCTGTAACCCCTGTGTGCTGCCCTGCCCCCCTCTCGACCCCTACAGCACTGGCACGTTTTCCGCCTTCCACCTCCCGCCGGCTGCTGCGGGAATCTGTCAGATTTGAGAGCGGAGAGGGTCCCTTCCTTGTCCTAATTATTAGAATCAGTGATAGGTAACAATCACTGACTGTTTTTTATTTTTTATCTATGCTTCAGTTTATGAATGAACGGGAAGCTCTATACAGAGCTATTCCTGTTCATTCATTCTGTGCAGCCGAAGCTGCAGAGAAAGGGACTGATGAAATTGTCCTTAGTCTCTTTCTCTGTCTCAAAAGTGAGACATCAGGGGTCTGTTTAGACCCATGACATTTCACCAAAACCTCCCAATAGGGGTTCTAAAAAATATGTAAAAAATAAATAAAAATTAAATTGTAAATGGTAAAAAATGGTAATGGTAAAAAAATTATAAAAAAAATAAAAAAAGACTGACACCAGTGGCAGAACTACCAGGGTCGCAAAGGTGGCATTCCACCACCGTGGGGGGTACTCCATGATCACAAGAAGGTGACGGGACTACAGGACCGCAATAAAGGGTCCCATAATGGAAGTAAAGGACTAGAGATCAGTGAAAAGGGCCCCAGCTGGGGTCCCTGAAGTTTCTTGCTACGCCTCCGGTATACACACTACCTCAAATTTGCATACGCTACACAGAAACCTTTGGCATTGTTCTTTCCTACAAAAACTCAGTAAAATAAAATGATAAATACATAATAAAAAAATGAAACAACAAAAATAAAAAAACAACTGACACCAGTGGCGGAACTACCAGGGTCACAAAGGTGTCATTCTGCCACCGTGGGGGGTACCCCATCATCACAGGAAGGTGGCGGGACTGCGGGACCATACTAAAAGGTCCCATGATGGTAGTAAAGGACCAGAGATGAGTGGAAAGGGCCCTGGCCAGGGGTCAGGGGGGCCCTGAAGTATCTAGTTACGCCTCTGGTATACACACAAATTTGCATACTCTATACAGAAACCTTTGCTTGCATTGTTCTTTCCTACAAAAACACATTAAAATAAAATGGTAAAAAAAAATATAAAAAAAGAAACAACAAAAATAAATAAAACTACTGATACCAGTGGCGGAACTACCAGGGTCGCATTTACAACTGGTCTCTGGCATTCCTCCACTGCGGGAGGGACCCGAAGATGGCAGGAAGGTGGAAAGTAATAAAGGGTCCCACAATGGGAGTAGAGGGGCCCTGGGATCAGTTGAAAGGGCTCGGTCTGGGGCCCTTCATGGCTTCTTGTACCGGGACCCTGAAGGTTCTAATTATGCCTCTGGCTGCACCGCAACGCCCACAACATAATTGCACAATTTGTACACGTTTTACATGCTTTTTCTCTCTTTGGTACCCAATATCCTCCCTACTCTTAATTATAGACATGCAACTCAAAGCATACTAATTAAAATGTATATTGTATTTTTAGCGCACTTTAGTGAGTTTTCAATGTGCTGTGACAATGTGTTAAAGCGTGTTTTTCCAGAACCATATTTTTCAAAGCTGCACTGCACTGTTCATAGGATATGTTCCCGGCGGTTTTATAGGCAATGTGAATGCGTTTTTTAGCACTGTTGGAGGGACGTGCGGTGAGGTCAGTGGCTAGTATCAGAGCCAGATACACACATACGCCGTGAATGTTAGAGCGAGAGCAATAATTCTAGTACTAGACCTCCTCTGTAACTCGTAAAAACGTTAAAGCGTCGCCTATGGAGATTTTTAAGTACTTCTGAAGTTTGGCACCATTCCACAAGTGTGTGCAATTTTTAAGAGTGACATGTTAGGTATCTCGTTACTCGGCGTAACATTATTTTTCATAGTATACAAAAACAAATCAGGCTAACTTTAGCGGTTTTGTGTTTTTTAGTGTTTCTTTCCAAAAAAAAAAAAACGTGTTTGAAAAATTGCTGCGCAAATGCTGTGTATCTTAAAAGTCATACTCATTGATCACCGGACAGCTTCTGTGTGAGGAGAGATTGCCTAGCAACCGGCTCTCTATTTACATCACACGACAGCTGTGATTGGACACAGCCGTCATGTGATCAGGAGGGCCAATCAGAGAGCCCTCCTGCCAATCGGAGATGCGCCGTGTCCAGTCGACACAAGCGCATTTGGATCGCATGACTGTGTGGGCAGGCGTGTGCGCTATCCCCCTCCTTCTGAGGGATGTTCCTGAACATCCACTCAGAAGGCGGAAGCTCCCACCTGGCCGTATATGTGCAGTGGCCAGGTGGGAAGTGGTTAAACTGGCCGCTCTGTATGTAGCTTCTGACAGGCTGAGCAAGGTGCCTCGTATAGGGTGACCACATTTCCAAACTACCATTCAGGGACATCCCTCCTTCCCAAAAATCAGCTTGTGCTGTAACGAATCACAGCACAGTGATTGGACACAAGGGGCGGGATTTATGATTTTCTCCAATCACAAGCAGGGGGTGGGGAATGTACTCCTCCAGGCATTCCCGGACAGGGCAAATACTGTCAGTGAGTAAAGCAGTGATGTGGCGGCCTTTTTGGTGGCATCAAATTTGCCCGGGGGGGGTAGCTGTGTCAGTTTCATTCCAGGACACTGTATTGTCCTGGAATGAAGGTGCCCGGTACAGACCTGCAAAATCCGGGACACGTGGTCATCCTAGCCCCGCATCTCCGGAACCATAGATGATAGGAGCCCCAAATTTTGACCAGTGGTGGGGTAGGACTGTAAATTTGGGGTTTCTGTGACCCCTAGGTTGCCGAGCCATGACCCTCGAAGTCAACTTTGTTTTTTATGTTCATGGCTCTGCCTCACCCGCCTCCCCTGACTGCATGTCCCTGCACTGTTACAATGCACTGGTTTGAAGGGTCCTTCCTCCGGGATGGCATTTACTGGTGTACCACCTGAGCCTAAGTGCTTCCCAACTCACCCCGCTGGCTCCTGTGAAACACAAAGTCTGCCTGTTGTTACAAGCGCATGGACACAAAACAGATTGCAAGATGCTTTCCCTGCATCAAATCTGTCATTTTGGCAGCTTTACTTCATCCGTCAAAAAAATAAACACAAATATGAACGTACAGCGCTCGTGATTTTCCAGAATCAAAAACTCGAAAACAACCTTTTTTCATTTTGGGAAAGAAAAAAAGAAAAGAAAAAAAAAGGTACAAAATCCGCACTGGGGATTTTTCACAAGACGTTTTGCCTTTGTGTTGCAATCTGATTTTCTCCATGGGAAGCGGCTCTTCAAAAATTAATAAACAGCTTGGCGTGCGTCTCGTATTTTCTCGTATTCAAAGTGGGATCCCCTGTATGTATTTGGGAAACCTGGAGGGGGGGAACGACGAGCGCGTGCGTATGAGCAGCGCTGAGATAAATATTGTCGTGCGGAGGAACTGAGCCGCGCCGTGCCTTGTTTCCATGAGAACACAAAGGAATAAGTGCCGATAGACAATGGTGTAATCAGCCCCAGCGCCGGCATTTATTGATCGGCAGGTGTCACTGGGTGTGATGGGGTGTTATTAAAAGACGGGGGCTGCCATCGCCGACCTTCTAAAAATACCAGCTTCCTGGCTGTGGCTGGCTGCAATACAGTAGCGGATACCTTGTATTGGCTGACAATATATTTTGTCATGGTCATCCCGTGTCTCAGCTGGTGACACTAGGACTGGAGAAAAGCATGGAATATGAGAAAATCAGATACAGTGGAACCTCGGATTGCGAGTAACGTGGTTAACGAGCTTTTCGCAATACGAGTGTAACGGTCAGGGGTTAACGCCGCTTACGATATTCCATTCCACCAACCCATGACAGCTTATCGACACTCCACAATCCAGCAGACGAACCCGCCCATAGGATTCCCCAGAGACGAGACACACTCAGCTCTGTTCTCTGGTTCCAAACGGATAGATAGTTTAATGGTAAACTCAGGTTCTTATACAGTTAGAAACAGAATATGAACATTGACTCAACTCTACCCACAACATTATACAAAGCTTCCTAACGAGCCTCCAATACACATCTTGGGTAGACTTTCTGGCACCAGGTCTGACACAATCCACATGAGCTAATTAGCTACAGCTGACAAGTCAGACATCATGACTACGACTTCTCTCACCTGCTATACAATACACATCTATCATCAATAGAAATTCACACAATACAGTGTCAATTAGCATAACACAATGAAAGGTCTTTAGAAGCCAGACTAAGGTTAGTTCACATGACAGTAGCAGACTTAATTACCACCTTAACAGTCTGTTCCCACATTGAATTACTCTTCTATTGACTGGTTGGGTTCAGAATCAACAACCTGTAATATTTCAAGATATCCTGGAATACATTGTAAATTATCATTACTGTCCCATCTCATGTAATCCAAGATATAATTTCTCAGTCATCCTATGCCCCTAGTGGACATAGGATGACTTTAGACACAATAGTCATCGGTGAAGCTGAAACAGGAGTACCCCACACCCTTCAAGGGCCTCTGGGACCCACGGGCCATACCGTTACAACAAGCAATATTTTTTTTTTTTTATTCTGACTCAGTTTGCGAGTGTTGTCTCACAAAACAAGCAGGTTTCAAGCCTCTGTGGTGTGCAGTACCACATTTGGCCAGAGATGCCAGGGGGGCCGGAGCCAATCGGAGCCGTTCAGAAATACTCCATTCCCGAGTGTTTCCGAACCTTTCTAGGGGTTTCCAATGGCAGCCGAATGATCTCTGAGTATTTCCGAGATTCTGAGGCGCCCCCCACCTCTGGTCACATGAGGTATTGCATGCCATAGAAGTCAATGTGGAACAAATTATTTTCATTTTCATTGACTTCTATGGGAAAACTTGCTTTGATATGCGAGTGCTTTGGATTACAAGCATTCTCCTGGAATGGATTATGCACATAATCAAAGGTTACACTGTAATACATCTCCATAGCTCACAACTGTCCCTGCTTTGGAACAAAGTCCCTCCGTCTTTCTTTCCTTCTCATTTGTCCCTCATTTTGGTCTGATCTATACAGTTGTATTTGTAATTATCAATCCAAAAGTGTTTTTCAGTGCTAAACCTTTCATCCAATTTCAAAAAAAAATTGGGGTAGGAGGATTCGTGCTAGAAGGGGGGGATTGGTCGGCATTTGTGCTGGGAGGGGGGATTTATAATGTGTGTGGAGGGGGGGAGATTGGAGAGCACTCCCCATTCATTCACTGTCCAAAGCAGCTGAGGCTGCAGAGAAAGGTATGTGTACAATTCACTGGCACTATAACAAGGATACTGAAATAATGAATACTATAACATACATTTCATTGTTTGTAGAAGTCTGCAGGGCATGCTGGGATTTAGGAGCGGTTGGTCCATAGAGTGCGCCGGAGCACTGCCCCCTCTGGCTCTCGCACAGCCACTAAAATATATAGATTCATGCATTGTATGAATCTATATATTTTCCCCGCTGCCGTCCACTATTCAGCTGGCTGGATGTTGAGCGCCAGCCAGCTGAATAACGCACAGTGGTGACAATTGATGGCAAAGTTGTGACAATTGATGGCATGGCATAATGGTGACAATTGATGGCACAGTGGCTGTGTTTGATGGCATGGCACAGTGACTGCCTTTGATGGCATGGCACAGTGGCTGCGTTTGATGGCATGGCACAGTGACTGCGTTTGATGGCATGGCACAGTGGTGACAATTGATGGCACAGTGACTGCATTTGGTGGCAAGGTACAGTGGTTGCGTTTGATGGCATGGCACAGTAGCAGAGTTTAATTTCATGCCACAGTGGCTGTGTTTGATGGGCACAGTGAGGCTGCAATTGTTCTTTTTTTTTTTTCGTTTGCGCCTCCCCAAAAATTTTGAGCACCAGCCGCCACTGCTGGGACTTGTGATCCCCAAGCAGTTCGGGGAATTTGCCTTGCCCTATGCAGACAGTGGCAAGCTTACAGTGGTTTTGGGTTGACCAATTGCTGGGAATGTATTTCAGGCCGTTGGCAAATGCATCTTGTATTAAGCGGCTCCGTTCTTAAAAGCGATTGTGATTACGGGTGCGAAGAGCGAGGATTTATATACAAAACAGGTGTGAGGTGTCATTTATACAGCCTTCCCATTCATTTACACGGCGGCTATGAGAGAAGCACATTTTCATACCGTTTTGTAAATCGGGTCATTAATGTCAAGCTGCACAATTACAAATATTGATAGTAACACAAACGCCTTTCTCTGAATGGAGAGCTTATAATCATCTGTCCTAAGTCATTTGGAAAAGATGCAATTGCAGCCTCTCACTGCAGATCTCGTGTGCTCAAGAGGAGAACTCGGGCCACAAGTACAACCAATCAGGGAATGGCAAGTGCCACCCAAGAGTGGTGGCAATTATGCTAAAACCAGAAAGTCCAGATAATATCATGAGTGGAATTCTGGAGAAGATTGTCAGTGCAGAGGTGTGAGGATATGGAGTGGGAGATCCTGCTGTAGGGTGAGGGGAGAGTACAAAAATGAACGGTTCGGAGAAGATTTTGTGTATTGTATGGATGAGATCAGGTGAAAGCGGGAGTTTCAAGTGCAGGTATCTTCCCACCGAAGGATAGATAGTCTCCAGGGCAAAGGATCCTGGTCTAGGATAGAGAGCAAGGGCTAAATATACAGGGAGGGTTAGTGTTAATGGTATAATAATGAGGGTTACAGGGAAGGTAATTTTTTGTATTTTAAGGTGGATCAGTGTTGTGGCTACAAGAAGAGTTAGGGCTACAAAAAGGGTTATTTCTAAGTCTTCAGGAAGGTTTATTGTTAGGGATACAAAAAGGGTCATTGGTAGTGATACAAGAAGGGTCATTGGTAGCGATACAAGAAGGGTTAGGGCTACAAGAAGGGTCATTGGAAGTGATACAAGAAGGGTTAGGGTTACAAGAATGGTTATTGTTGGGGCTACAAGAAGGGTTATTGTTGGGGCTACAAGAAGGTTTAGGGTTACAAGAATGGTTATTGTTAGGGATACAAAAGTGGTTATTGGTAGTGATACAAGAAGGGTTAGGGCTACAAGAAGGGTAGGGTTACAAGAAGAGTTGTTGTTGGGGCTACAAGAAGCATTATTATTAGGAATACAAGAAGAGTTAGGGCTACAAAAAGGGTTATTTCTAAGTCTTCACGAAGGTTTATTGTTAGGGATACAAAAAGGGTCATTGGTAGTGATACAAGAAGGGTCATTGGTAGTGATACAAGAAGGGTTAGGGCTACAAGAAGGGTCATTGGTAGTGATACAAGAAGGGTTAGGGTTACAAGAATGGTTATTGTTGGGGCTACAAGAAGGGTTATTGGTAGTGATACAAGAAGGGTTAGGGCTACAAAAAGGTTTATTGTTGGGGCTACAAGAAGGGTTATTGTTGGGGCTACAAGAAGGGTTATTGTTAGGGATACAAAAGGGGTTATTGGTAGTGATACAAGAAGGGTTAGGGCTACAAGAAGGGTAGGGTTACAAGAAGGGTTGTTGTTGGGGCTACAAGAAGCATTATTATTAGGGATACAAGAAGGGTTAGGGCTACAAAAAGAGTTATTGGTAGGGATACGAGAAGGGTTAGGGCTACAAGAAGAGTTGTTGTTGGGGCTACAAGAAGGATTATTATTGGGGCTACAAGAAGTGATATTGTTAGGGATACAAGAAGGATTATGGCTATAAGAAGGGTTATCATTCGGTCTACAAGAAGAGTTATTGCTAGGGTTACAAGACGGTTATTGTTGGGGCTACAAGAAGAGTTATTACTAGGGCTACAAGAAGTGTTATTGCTAGGGCTTCAAGAAGGGTTACTGTTAGGGCTACTGTACAAGAAGTATTAGGGATATGGGAATGGTTATTGCTAGGGCTACAAGAAGGGTTAGGGCTACAAGAAGAGTTACTGTTAGGGCTACAAGAAGAGTTACTGTTAGGGCTATAAGAAGGGTTACTGTTAGGGCTACAAGAAGGGTTACTGTTAGGGCTACAAGAAGGGTTAGGGCTACAAGAAGAGTTACTGCTAGGGCTATAAGAAGAGTTATTTCTACGGCTACAAGAAGGGTTATTGTTAGGGCTACAAGAAGGGTTATTGTTAGGGCTACAAGAAGGGTTATTGTTAGGGCTTCAGGCTGGATCAGTGTTAGGTTTACAAGGAAGGCAATTCTTAAAGTTACAGGGAAGGGTCAATGTTAGGGTTATAGAAAAGGTTACGATTACTGGAAAGGTCAGTGTTAGGTTTAGTGGGAGGGTCAGGGTTAGTGGGATGGTCAGGTTTAGTGGGAGGGCCAATGTTAGGGTTAAAGGGAGGGGCAGTGTTGGGGTTATTGGGAGGGTCAGTGTTAGAGTTATGGAAAAGGTTACGAATACTGGGAAGGTGGGTGTTAGGTTTAGTGGGAAGGTCAGTGTTAAGGTTAAAGGTAGGGGCAGTATTGGGGTTAGTGGGAGAGTCAGTGTTAGGGTTACAGGAAGGGTCAGGGTTAGTGTTATGGGGGAAGGTCAGTTTGGGAGTGAATGGGAGTGTCAGTGTTAGGGTTACAGAAAGAGGCAGTGTTGGGGTTACAGGGAGGGTCAGTGTTTGGGCTAGTGGGAAGATGAATGTTAGGTTTACGTTCAGAGTGAATGTTTCAACATTGCATGCAAATTCATTTTCTGGTTCATAAAACGTTTTAAAATTATTCTTACTCTAAATTTTGATTAGCATTTTATAGTAGTCACACAAGTATAGCTGGTAGTGGTTGGTCACATTCAACTAGACATGTTTTGTAATGTTGAAGATGTTTCGTAGCTTCTCCAATCCACTTCCTCAGCACTAGTGAGTGACAGGAACATACCCCAGGGGTACTTTCTACAGGAGCTGCTGTCAATCAAAGAGGCAGGTGGGTTTTCTTTGACACAGGCTGCTTACTTTTGACTACTGGAAGGGCACCAGGTGGGCAGACAAGGGTATCCTAGGTATTGGACCCTGTGGTTAGCGTTGTCACCCACTGGCTAGGTGAAAGTGCAACATGAAGGCAGGATTTTGTTTTCACCCCATTTGCAGAATAAATATACACACTTGGAAAGTAGCGAAAATGGATGGACAGCCGCACTCCAAAAGACACTTGAAGCCGCGTACACACGGCAGAGAACCTCGACGGGCAGAACACATCGTTCCGCCCGTCGAGGTTCTCTGCCGGCCGTCAGATTCGGCGACCCGCCCGTCGGGAATGGCAACCAGCCATTCATCCAGGCGGGCCGTCGAGCAAATAGAGAACATGCTCTCTATTTCTGCTCGACGGCATTCCCGACGGGATGCTCGCCGAGAGCGTACACACGGCCGAGGTTCTCGCTGGAATGCAGCTTCCAGCGAGGTTCTCGCTGGTTTCTAGCGAGAACCTCGGTCGTGTGTATGCCGCCTGAGTCGTCTTTGGGCCAGATTCAGGTAGAGTTGCGCTGGAGTATTTCGATATGCGCCGCGTAACTGTGAATATGCGCCGTCGTTTCTATGTGGCCGTACCCACCAAACTAGATGCGACAGAAAACGGGCCATTTCCGATCGGCTTAACTTTCCGACGCCAGAGTATCGTCAGCGCATAATTTTGCTTGGCGCATCAGTCGCGCCTATTCATTTCCCCTGCAAATATGCAAATGAGGGAGATTTTCCGATTCGCGAACGGATTAGCACCATACGCTGGCTACATGCGCCGCGCGTATCTCGTCCGTCCGGCGCAAAGTTATTTCTACAAATAGCTGCATTATCTTTACTCCAGACGGCCACAGGTCAGCAGGAGAGCAGCTACAGCAGCGTTACCGACGATAAGAGCTAGCTGAGCACCCCCACTTGCAGGACAACACCTCTGTCCATGCTTGTCTGTCAACTTTTACAGCCATGGAGGAAGACATCATAGGTCTCCATAGCCGAGATGATGGCTGACAGCTCCTGGCCTTTAGAGTTCAGCTTTCTCCTGTGTGTTTGCGGGGAACGGGAGCAGCCATCTCAGAACAAAAGTAACTTCACTGCGGGGAGGGGGAACAGGATATACTTTAGTGCCGGAATGGCGCATCTATGGGCGCATTTAAACGCCCAACGGAACGCATTGCGCTGACGTTTCCCGTGAAGTGGTGCCGACGGAAGTTGTGAGCATGCGCACAAGGGGGCGAGTGAAGCCTCACTTACTGCGCATGCTCCGTGGATGATGCACTGAACGTAAGCCTCTGCGCTGGGCTCCGCCCATCATTTACATATGATCACACCCACTTCCACTTGCGTCAGGTTACGCCAGCGCATTTTCGTTACTCCGGCGCAAGTTTAGGAGGAGGGCTATGTGAATTACAGTACTTGCGCCGAAAGTGTCGGCGGAGTAACGTAAATGAGAAACGTTACTCCAAAGTAAAGAAGCGCCCATCTACCTGAATCTGGCCCTTTATTGGTAAAACAAAAGCATACACCACAAATTCACAGCAAAAATCGTGAGGATAGCCGACACATTTCGCACCTATTCAGTGCTTAGCCATGTTTAAATTTCACCTCGATATACAAGAGATGTCTTGATATACAAGTAGTGTCATGTCACAACAGAGTATAAAAGAGAAGAGAGGCACCTCTAAGTGTAGTAATATGGTTACATTTAATGAAGGTACAACATTTAATAACTCACATGGTTGATGATTAAAAGAGGCACATCTAAGTATACAGGCATCCGGGGTAAAGCAATCCACATAGACCGTCCTCCACACCGCCATCGACGTCGTCCCTTCCACGCTGCAATCGACGAGCCCTTCAAGCCTTGCTTTTAGATTGCTCTACTGCAGGGTAGTCTTCCCGGCAATGCGGAGGACGCTCTATGTGGATTGCTTTGCCCCCGGATGCCCGTATACTTAGATGTGCCTCTTTTAATCATCAAACATGTGAGTTGCTAAATGTTGTACCTTCATTAACCACTAGACACCCGCCCGCCGTCAAATGACGGCGGGCGGGATACCCTATTGTTCTGACATCACGTCATATGACGTTGTGTCATTTAAAGCCGCTAGGGGCGCGCTCGTGCACCCGTCGCATCACTGAGAACATCGTGCGTGTGCCCGGCGGTCGCGATGGCCGCCGGGCACACGCGATTGCCCAGTAACTGAGCGGGGACATGGAGCTCTGTGTGTAAACACAGAGCTCCACGTCCTTTAGGGAGAGAGGAGACCGATCTGTGTCCCTTGTACTTGGGGAATACAATCGGTCACCTCCCCCAGTCACCCCCCTCCCCCCACAGTTAGAACACTGACTAGGACATACATTTAATCCCTTCCCTGCCCCCTAGTGGTTAACCCCTTCCCTGCCAGTTACATTTATACAGATATCAATGCATATTTATAGCATTGTTCACTGTATAAATGTAAATGGTCCTAAAAATGTGTCAAAAGTGTCCGATGTGTAGGCAATATAACTTTTGCGCAAACCAGTCACTATACAGTTATTGCGATTTTATTTAAAAAAAAATTTTTTACCAAAAATATGTAGAAGAATACGTATCGGCCTAAACTGAGATAAAAAATGTTTTTTTTTTTTTAAATGGGATATTTATTATAGCAAAAAGCAAACAATATTGTGTCTTTTTTCAAAATTGTCGCTATAATTTTGCTTATAGCGCAAAAAATAAAAACCGCACGGGCGATCAAATACCACCAAAAGAAAGCTCTATTTGTGGGGAAAAAAACGACGTCAATTTTGTTTGGGAGCCACGTCACACGACCGCGCAATTGTCAGTTAAAATGACGCAGTGCCGGAAACTAAAATTGTGTCTGGGCAGGAAGGGGGTGTAGGTGCACAGTAGGCAAGTGGTTAAATGTAACCATATTGCTACACTTAGAGGCGCCTCTCTTCTCTTTTATACTTTTTAGCTCCTGATGGATTTTGCTTCTAATCCCCTAAAACGAATCACATTGCTTTTAATCTTTTTATATGGAATATAAACGGAAGTACCTATGAATAAATGTTTGTGGAACAAATCATTTGAGGTTCCATTATTTCTTATGGGGAAATTTGCTTTGATATACAAGTGCTTTGGATTACAAGCATGCTTCCGGAAAGAATTAGGCTCACAATCCAAGGTTTTACTGTATAAAAGTCATAAAGGTTGTTCCCTCCCATTCCCTGACACCTCCTATCTACAACACTGGTCCCTAGTAGTGCACTGACTGCTGACAGCTCTCCTTATACTTTATGCCAAGGTCAATGACAGGACTGTCACAGATGCCAAAGAGAAAGTACATTTTGCTATGGGGCCCAATAACCTGTGGTTACGCCCTTGGCCCTTCAGATAATTACAGTCCAGTCCCCTGCAGCCAAACGCAGCTCTGACACATGACGGGATCTGGAGAATTTCATATCAGAATTGCTGGAGAGCAATTATAAGAAATGCGCAGTAGACGCGGACGCCATGGCTATGGCTGAAGGCGATTCTGACGCTCTCACAAATGTCAGCGAAATGCACATTAAAAGGAAAATCAATAAACAACAGAGCAGAAAGTGAGAAGCACAGCCAGGCTCCTCTCCAGCGGAGATTTGTGATGTCAGGTCATTGGGAAGGAGCAGGGAGCCGGAATGTGTGGGAGGTGCCATGTTCCTGTCCTCTATATGTCAGCCAGCTTCCCCGTCTGTCTACATGATTCTCCGTCCGCTTCCTTTATCTAAGTGATGCTTCCATTATGTCCTATGAAATAACACTATACGGGCTCATGTTGACAGGCGTTCCTTTTCAAACGCAGCGTTTGCTATTCAAATGCAAATGCATGGGTTTGATTGGCAAAGGCAGCGTTTGACAAGAAAAGGGGCGAGGGCGACCGGCATTGCCTGTAGTTCAAATGCACCTCATTGGGACATTGTGCATCCAAAAAAAATGCAACACAACACAAAGCAGGTCAAACGCAGCCTCTGAACTGCCAAAAGTCAACGGGCTTTGCTGCCTTTCATTTGACATGCGTTCCAAATGCACATCAGAAATCAGGAAAACAACAACCATCAATATGGTTTTAAACCTCTGAAATTAAAAATGAACAAAGCATAGCCTTCTATAGTGTGTGCTTGCCTCTACCCAAACAACTCAGTGGGCCAGATTCTCAGACGAGTTACGTTGGCGTAATTTCTTAGGCCGCGTACAGACGATGAGACAAGTCCGCTCAAACATGTCCGACGGACCGTTTGCAGCGGACATGTCTCATCGGATTTTGGTCCGATGGCGGGTATACACCATCGGACGAAAATCCCCTCGGGCTGAGGACGCGGTGTTGATGACGGTGACGTTGACGCTGCCACGTCACCACTCCAGGAAGTAAAATACTTCCACGCATGTGTCGAATCCATTTGACGCATGCGCAGAGATTTCTGTCCGCTGGTTAGAGTACTAACCAGCGGACATATCCGACGGACATGTCTCCGGCAGACAAATTTCAAAGCATGCTTTGAAATTTGTCCGCTGGGAAAACATGTCCGCTAGCCCGTACACACGATCGGAGATGTCTGCTGAAATGGTCCGTCGGACCAGTTTCAGCAGATAAATTCGATCGTGTATACGCGGCCTAAGAAGTGCCGGCGTATCTATTTTCTGTATTCCGAAAACAAGATACGCCGGAATTTTGCTTAGATACGAGCGGCGTAAGTCTCTTACGCCGTCGTATCTAAGTTGCACGTTTACGCTGGCCGCTAGGTGGCGCTTCTGTCGATTAGCTGCGTCGAATATGCAAATGAGCTAGATACGCCGATTCCCGAACGTAATTGCGCCCGGTCGTCGTATTTTACGTCGTTTGCGTAAGCGTAAAGTTACCCCTGCTATATAAGGGGTAACTCTGCGTAGGTGAGGTGTACGCAAGTATGGACGTCGGGACAGCATCGATTTTTACGTTGTTTACGTCATTTGCGTAAGTCGTTCGCAAACAGGTATTTGCGTAAGTTACGTTCACGTCAAAAGCATTGACTATTTGCGACGTGAGTTTGCGCATGCGCACTGGGCTAGGCGCATGCGCAGTTCAAAAAAGGCATCAAAAATGTGGGGTCACAACACATTTACATAAAACACCCCACCTCTTCCACATTTGAATTACCCGGGCTTACGCCGGGCCATTAACGCTACGCCGCCATAACTTAGGACGCAAGTGCTTTGAGAATACGGCACTTGCGTCCAAAGTTGTGGCGGCGTAGCGTAAAGAGGATACGCTACGCCCCGCTCTGTCTTGCCTCTGTTATCTGTATGAGCCACTTCTGAAGTTTATGCTGACACCAGACAATCCCAGGAGATGCTTGTTCCTCCTTCTGACAGTCTATGCTGACACCCAGGCGGGTATGTACTGGCCATCGGACTACAGGGAGTTTCCCGGTGGGCCGATGGCTCAGCGGGCCGGTTTCGGTGACAACCTGTCAAAGTAATGGCTGCACCGCCCATTCATTTGTACTGCCTATAAGAGGAATAAAGTAGAATGGCTAATGGCCAGTGAATGGGGGAGGGCTTGGGTGGCCATCGGGGGGTTTGTCTGGCTGACCGGTACATGAGAGACCTATCATCGGCACTGCCCGTCACCTCACTTCATAGTGAGCAACCTGGCTCAGCCTCAGCTGCATTGCTGAAAGGCAACCAATGGCTCTGTAGAATTGCCGGTTTCTGAAATTCCAGCCAATGAGGCTGTAGCAATGTTCCTGCATGCCGTTAGCCTTCCTGCTTCACTTGTTTTTCTGCGTGTTTGCAAAATAATAGTGGGCTGGTCTGCATGAAATCCAGGGCCAAATTTTTGACCCAGTCCAGCCCTGCACCCAGGGTTGGTGCAAGGATTTTTGACACCCTAGGCAAAACCTAATTTTGCCACCCCCCTTGGCTCCACCCCTGACTCCAGCCCATTTGACCTGCCCATGTATAACCCACCTTTGCAGCCTCACCAGTGCCCATCAATGCAGCCTCACCAGCGCTCATTAAATGCAGCCTCACCAGCACCCACCAATTTGGGAGTTTCGCTTTTACAGCATCTCCCTGCAGGAAAATAGTCCCAAGGGAGAGGGAGAGCACGCTGACTAACCCCCAGCCAGAACGGCTCGGATGATGGGGGCGAGCTTACTGAGGAGGAGCAGAACAAATTCAGACAAAGAAAATAAACATTTAGAAGGGAAAGCAAAGGAAAAGGTAAGGGAACCAACAATGCACAAGCTTAAAGGAACCTATTTAGAAAATAAAAAACAAACCTTTACAACCCCTTTAAAGGGCCAACTCATTCTGAAAAGCCTGAGCAACATCAACCCTGACTTTGGAGCAGTGCACTATAATTATCCCTTTTTAATATCATGGTCTATTTCAGGTGATCTCATAATAAAGGTGGTCATAATAATCCTTTGTGTAGTAAACATAATCCGGGGGCTCGTGCTGCGATCTCTCAGCTCTCTATTTGGCTTGTCAGGATTTTATCATTGTGAATACGCTCAGTGGGCAACGAGACACGAAGAATGTCGAGGCGGTTCAATGGGTGACGCCTCTCACCGCTGTCTTCTGTGCAGACGAAACAGATCTTCTTCAGCACAACATTGTTCAAATATGTACCATATACTGTATATTACAGAGAGTTGAATGCTCTGCTTTATACTATTATTATCCATTGTGGGAATTCTTGTAGAATACACATTCAGATGAACGGGAGCGCCTGATAATAGGCTTTATAGACTTCCATCCTTTCTGATGATACAGCTTTGGAAGTTTTTCATTCTATTTGAATCACGCAATATAATGTAAGTAAATCTATAGAGATAGGTAGGTAGATAGATAGATAGATAGATAGATAGATAGATAGATAGTTGTAGAGACATAGATATAGAAAGCTAGAGATGGGGAGAGACAGAGAGAAATATATCAAGCTAGAATAGAAAGATAAATCTGGATAAAAAGATGAGTTTTTATGGTTGAACTGGATGGACTTGTGTCTTTTTTCAACCTAGCTAACTATGTAACTATGTAACTATGAGCAGTGCTTTAAGTGGGCCGGAACGCGGCGGTACTCAGTACCGCCACTTCCAAAAATGGCCCTGGAGAGTACCAGCACCTCTCCGTGTGCCCAGTACGTGGGTTTACCGTACCGGAACGCACTGGCGTAGCGGGGGGGGGGGGGGCTCCTGCACCGGGCGAAAAATTGCAGGGGGGCAAAATCCTGGCGTCCGCAGAATGCGCCGCCACCGCCGCCACCTTAGGAAAGGCCGCGGCTTTGGCCTAGCTCTGGAGCTATCGGCCATCTTGGTACACCCGGCGGCGGCGCGCGATGACTTTTTTTTTCAGCCCTTCCGCCTGGTTGGCTGGTGGAACTGTCTGTCTCCCTTGATGTGGGAGTGGCGGGAAACACCAGCCAACTAGGCAGAAGGGCTAAAAAAAAAAACAGATAACGGCGCAGGAGATTGGCGGGCGGGGGAGTGGGAGGCGCTGTACCTCTGTGCTGCGCTGATTAGCCTGGAAGTTGGAACATGTGTTTACAGCGCGGCGGCAAGTTTCTCCATCTCCAGCAAGGTCAGCAAAACACTGCTGTACCACAGGGGAGAGAGAGAAGGGGGGGGGGTCGGTGTAAATCTAAAGGGGTGCACTGCCTGATCCCCCACCTATCCACCTCAGAGCCTGTCATTTTAGTAAGACTGCTGGGACTTGTAGTTCTTCATCTTCTCCTGGGGCTCATGGAGATTGGAGAACTACAAGTCCCAGCAGGTTATACATACAATAAGGCTCTGAGGTGGATGGGTGTGGATTGCAATCACCTGAGCCCCAGGAGAAGATGGAGAACTACAAGTCCCAGCAGGTTATAATATAAGGCTCCGAGGTGGATGGATGTCCGGACACCCATCCATCTCGGAGCCTTATATTATACCGGCACCAGAAATAGTACCGGCACCTCTTTTGGCCCACTTAAAGCACTGACTATGAGATGATAGAGATAAAGATAGATGGATATATACAAATAGATATACAAAGCTCTAAACATAGATAGGTGGAAAGAAAGAGATTGATAACTATATAATATATTAAGGATAGAGAGAAGGATAGAATGATACAGAAAGATTTAGAAAGCTAGAGATAGGGAGATAAAAACAGAAAAATACATAAATATATAAAGCTAGAGGTAAAAAGATGATGAAAAGATAGATAGATAGATAGATAGATAGATAGATAGATAGATAGATAGATAGATAGATAGATAGATAGATAGATAGATAGATAGATCGATAGATAGATAGATAGATATGGGTAGATAGATAGATAGATAGATAGAGACGAGAAGAGAGGAGAGGAGAGGAAAGAGAGAGTGGAGAGAGAAGAAAGAGTGGAGAAAGAAAGAAAAGAGACAAGAGAGAAGTAAGAAAAGAGAGAGAGGAGAAAGAGAGAGGAGAGAGAGAGAGAGAGAGAGAGAGAGACATAGAGCTATAGATAATAAATAATTGTTAGATAACAGATATAGAGAGACAGAAATATATAAGGCTAGAGGTAAAAAGTAAAGCAAGATAAAAAGATGATAAAATATAGATAGATCGATAAATATATAGATAGAGAGGGAGAGAGAGAGAGAGAAGAGAGTGAAGTTAGGACAGAGAGCGAAAAGAAGAGAGTGAAGAGAAGAGAGAGAGCGTAGAGAAAAGAAAGTGGAGAGGGAAGGGAGAAGAAAGAGAAGAGAGAGAAGTGGGAAGAGAGGAGAGAGAGAGAGGAGAAGAGAAGAGAGAGAGAAGAGATACAAGGAAGGAGAAGGCAAAGAAGAAAGAGAGAGGAGAGGTATTGAGAGAGAGAGAGAGAGAGAGAGAGAGAGAGAGAGAGAGAGAGAGAGAGAGAGAGAGAGAGAGAGAGAGAGAGCTATAGAGTTACAGATAACAAATAAAAAGTTAGATAATAGCTATAGAGAGACAGAAATAGGTGGAAACAGAAGGCTAGAGCTAAATTTATAATAAATAAATGGTAGATAATTGATAGATAAACTTACAAAAATGTTTACTTACTACATGACAAGGAATTCCCAGAGCACAATGGGTTATTTATAGACACACAACACAAGATGGCTTACATTGAGAACTTCTGTGTAAATTATAGATTGAGATATTGAGCTCTGTAAATAACAGGCTTTCACAACAGATGATAAGAGACAGTTCACTGTTACACTAGGACCCCTTTGGGAGAAATTAGGAGACCCCCCTCCACCAAATCTCTGGAATAGCATATATTTTCGTTAATTGCTTTGCTCTAGCTCTAGGACCTTTGTAGAGAAATACAGTATGCAAGAAAAACAGAAATGGAAGTCACGCACACCTAGTGCATTACCAGAGATATTTAATAAGAAGATGTTTTTGTGTAAAAGTGGGCACTCACAAAATTCAACTGACAAAAGGCCATAAACACAGTGTACAGAACACGGTGTACTGCTAATGCGTTTTGGGGGCGCACCCCCCTCCTCAGAGCTAGGCTAGAAATGCAGTATGCCTAAAAAGTCATCATCATGTCAGGGCCGTCTTAATAGCATCATAGGCCCCTGGGCAAAGTAATGCTCTGGGGCCCCTACAATGATGACAGTGCAGGTAAACAGACATCAAGTAGGTAGGAGACCGACTGCCTCCCCTGTGCATCTATCACTCTCAGTGCCATCATGGGGCTCCCAATTTCGGGGCAGCGTGGGCTCAAGGACCAGCTGCTTTGGGGAAAGTGCAGGGCCCCCTCCATGCAGCTGGGTCCCCTGGGCAGTGCCCTCTCATTAAGACAGCCCTGCATCCATGGGCATCCGCTGAAATTTTTTCAGAGGGGGGCACTTCGGCAGCGGCGATACGCAGTCGCATTTTACCCTTGCTTCGACCGCTAGTGGGGGTTAAAAGTGCCACCCCCCACGTTAAAATGTAAAAACACCCCACTGTGCCCCCTGCATATTTCAATATCTCTTTGTCACTACTGTGTACCCCCTCTCTACAGCTGCACCTCTGGACCCCTTAACATTACACAGCACCCCATAGCTCTGGACCTCTTTACATTACACAGCACCCCATAGCTCTGGACCCCTTTACATTACACAGCACCCCATAGCTCTGGACCCCTTTACATTACACAGCACCCCATAGCTCTGGATCCCTTTACATTACACAGCACCCCATAGCTCTGGACCCCTTTACATTACACAGCACCCCATAGCTCTGGACGACTTTACATTACACAGCACCCCTTTCCCCTGACTGAAACACTATATTGACAGTATATTTATTTCGGGTCTAAAATATGAACCTTTTGGAATGAGGGACAAATGGATTTGATTCCAGAAGAGGGACAGGCGCTCAAAATAAGGGACAACTATAGGGGAGGGGAGCGCTGCAGTCCCCGCTTAAATCGGGGAATGACCCCCCTTGCCCTATGGAGCGGACGCCCATGCCTGCATCATGTACATTTTGGGAAACAAATAAGTAGTTAATGAGCTATAAACATATACTGAGAGGTGGGACTGGCATTCCAGGTTGTCCTTCAAGTATCAGCTACAGCATAGAACACTTTGACCTTCAGAATTATGTAATAGGAACAAAGCAGACGTAAACGTGCCGTCATCCATAGCGACCAATCCGATTTTTTTTTAACCAGAGCTGGTTTCTGATTGGCTGCTCTCAGTTTTTGGCACATCACTGTTGCTCTTTTTCCTGAATAAACCTGCTTTTCCCACTACACTTGGCTCAGCGACGACTTAAATCTCGACAACGGCATTGTTATTTTCAGCCTCTAATTATCTGCTTCCTGCAAGTCTCATTATATGCTCCGAAGAGCCCCCGTCGCACATCCCTCTGCCCCTGTCAGTCTATTTTAAATCACATAAGTGGCTGTATCGAGCAATCTGATTGGGCTAGGCTTGTTGAGACGCCCTCACCGGGGTCGTCAGTTCCGGGCGCCCCTTTAACCTTGATGTAAGGTCACGAGATGCCACCAGGGGGGGGGGGGAAGCAGTGGTAGGAGCACGTTCCTCTTCTAAAGGATCTTCCTTGTTGTGCATGCTGCTGCTGAGCCCACCTTTCGCTTATCAACGGCGGTGCTATCAGCGCGAAGCAAGCTTTGCTGGCATATGGCTCAGGCAGATAATCACAGGACAAACATATTGACATTTGTTGATCTCCAGACTCCTCCTAAAACCCATGAAGGAGCCATGGCTTCCACACCTGTCAATTGTCATCCATTGTCATCTGTCCATTGTCATCCATTGTCATCTGTCCATTGTCATCTGTCTATGGTCATCTGTCCAGCAAGAAGTCCATAGGATACTATTTCCTAAATCTTTTGCTGCTAAAGGCATATTTCATTTTATATATATATATATATATATATATATATATATATATATATATATATATATATGTGTTTTTTATATAAAGGCTTCTTAATTAGCATCATTAAATCTGCAATTATTGGTTGATGGTCTACTGAACCTCGCCAAGCAATATAAATCAGATAATTGGCACTTATGTCATTTGCAAGATAATATTTTTTTTTTTCTACGTGACCGCCTAAAAACATTTTAATTGCGGTAGAGCAGTTGGTGGTCGTAAAAAAAATGCAGCCAGCTTACGGTATTCTTATATTAATATAAAATGATCATCTCAAATAACAGCCAATGAGAAATAACAGCTGGAGTGATCGTATCGGTTGCTATGGGTTACTGCAGGGTTTGACAAATTTGCTTGGAATCTAAGAGCCAGCTAAAAACGTTAGGAGCGCACCCCGTCCTGCCAAGTTTGCGCACAGAAGCGAACGCATACGTGAGTAGCGCCCGCATATGTAAACGGTATTCAAACCACACATGTGAGGTTTCGCCGCGAGCGAAAGCAATAATTCTAGCTCTAGACCTCCTCTGTACCTCAAAACATGCAACTTGTAGAATTTTTTAAACGTCGCCAAGGAGATTTTAACGGGTAAAAGTTTGTCGGCATTCCACGAGCGGACGCAATTTTGAAGCGTGACATGTTGGGTATCAATTTACTCGGCGCAACATGATCTTTCACAATATAAAAAAAAAATTGGGATAACTTTACTGTTGTCTTATTTTTTAATTAAAAAAGTGTATTTTTTCCCCAAAAAAGTGTGCTTGTAAGACCGCTGCGCAAATACGGTGTGACAGAAAGTATTGCAATGATCGTCATTTTATTCTCTAGGGTGTTAGAATAAAATATATATATAATGTTTGGGGGTTCTAATTAGAGGGAAGGAGATGAAAACAGTAAAAAAAACACACATTAGAACTGATGTTTTACTTGTAATGCCAACGGCCACCACCAGATGGCGCCAGGTCACAGAATGAAACTTCAATTGAAATGAAGCTTAAATTTCAGGCCAACGCGGGCCCGCCGGGATCGCGCGCCGGTGGGGGCGCACGGAGACACAGGGTCCTGTGCCTCCGTGCGACCCCACCTCCCCCGTCGCGCCATTGCGGCGCGCCCGCGACAGCCGTTAATTGAGGCCGCGGCTTTGGCCTTCTTATTGTGACTGCGACATTATGGCGGACACATCAGACACTTTTGACGCTATTTTGGGACCATGGTCATTTATACAGCGATCAGTGCTATAAAAATGCACTGCTTACTGTGTAAATGACACTGGCAGGGAAGGGGTCAACCACTAGGGGGCGATGAAGGGGTTAAGTGTGTCTTAAGTGTGTCTGTGGGGGGATGGGCTACCAGTGACATGACAGCCAGGGGCAGACTGACAATTTATGGGGCCCCCGGGCAATAAGAGATTATGGGGCCCCTGGAGAATAGGAGATTATGGGGCCCCTGGCCAATAGATTATGGGGCAACGCAGTATAGACACATACAGTATACATACACTCAGAATACACACTGAAAAGGTACTGGAGAGGCGGGGCAGCTATAATCTTGGGATTTAAAAAAAAAAAAACACAGATTTTTACATCCCTTCCCTGGTTTTACTGAGGCTGGCAACCCTGATGGGACCCCCTAGTGGCATGGGGCCCTCGGGCAGTGCCCGAGTGGTCAGTCCGCCCCTGATGACAGCAATCACTGCTCCTGATCACAGGGAGTAGTAGATCCCTGCCTTGTCACTAGGCAGAACAAGAGCACGCACGCACCGGCAAATTCAAAGAGGCGTACAGGTACGTCCTATTTGCGCAGCCGTGCCATTCTGTCAACGTAAATGTAAATACGGCGTTCGGCAAGTTGTTAATGATCACAAAACATCTACAGGTGCGACTGAGAGCGCATGTCTTTCTTTGCCTTTTACCGTGCGTCGCGCTACCATTCATTTCAACGGGCCTGCCCTACAAGCGGGAAACGCAGAAAAATAAGCCCTGACTCTTCCAAAACAGCATCGTGCCGCAGCACCGTTTAGCTTGGTGAGCGCAAAAAATACATGCAGAGGTGCGTTGGGAGTGACATTAACAATAATGGCATCCCCGTGCGTTTTCTAAAAGTGAAACGCATTTCTACGTGTGTCAGGGATTTTGCGTACATTCCCAACGCGCATAGATTGAACCTATCCTAAGAATAGTGCAATAGACAATAATTTCATCAATCTTAAATTAGAACATTTACCAGGGGGAAAAAACAAAAACATTGTTACAAATTGAAATGATACGACGCATGCAATCAATAACATTGTGCGTTCGATAAATAACATTAGGCTCCATTCAGAAGGCTTTCACATGAGGATCAGGATCTTTTATTTTAGCCATGTGCACTATGCAAGTGTCACACTGAAAATAACTGTCACTTTAAAAAAATATATATATATCCTTATCCTCATGCGAATGGAGCCTGATGCTATTTATTGAACGCACAATGTTATTGATTGCAGACGCATCGTAGCTTTTCAGTTCATGACAATGTTGCTTTTTTTTTTTCTCCTCGTAAAGCTTTGTGAATTAAGCCTTCTAATAGCAACGGGCCAGATTCACGTAGAATCCGCGGCGGCGTAGCGTATGCCATTTACACTACGCTGCCGCAACTTACTGGAGCAAGTGCTGTATTCTCAAAGCACTTGCTCTGTAATTTGCGGCGGCGTAGTGTAAATGGCCCAGCGTAAGGCCGCGTAATTCAAAGGGGGCGGCTTGTATTTAAATTAAGCGCGCCCCTGCGCCGATCGAACTGCGCATGCACCGGCCGTAAAAATAGCCCAGTGCGCATGGTCCAACTCACGTTGGAAAACGTCAATGAAGCCGACGTGAGCGTCGTTTACGCAAAGCCCTATTCGCGAGCGACTTAGTAAAACGACGTAAACGACGGAAAAAGATGACGCTGTCCCGAGGCCATACTTAACATGGCATACCACGGACCTTCGTAAACTTACCCCTCATATAGGCGACGACGAGGCGGCGCAAAAACGTTCGGGAATCGGCGTAAACGCCACCTAGCGGCCGGCGTAACATTACATTTAAGATCCGACAGTGTAAGTGACGTAAATCCGGCGTATAATGTTTTCTGGATAGAAAACAATGATACGCCAGTGGGAAATTCGAATTACGCCGGTGTATCTGCGTGTGCCCCATGTCTCTATTCATAAGATGTGGAATTCATACATAATGAAGACCAGGGGGACCATGCCTGAAGGGGCCCCATAATTCCTGAATGGCGGCCCTGTCTACATCTATTAATCAGCTGTTGGGATCGAATCAAGGACGTCAGTCGCCTTGGACAATCGCTCGACTTTTTGGACCATTTTCCCGGTGGGTTAAGCCTAATAATATGACATGGGAGTTTGCTCCCATGTCATCAATTGATCCATATGGACAAAATATTATTAGGCTTAACCCACCAATCAATACTTGGATTAGGGATGCGGTTGCCATAAACAACGATGAAATGACGGGAAAATGGTCCAAAAAGTCGAACCATTGTCCAAGGCCACTGACGTCCTTGATTCCATCCCAACAGCTGATTAATAGATGTAGGCAGGGCCGCCATCGGGAATTATGGGTCGGGGGGGGGGCTTTGAGTGCTGACGAAAAAAAAGAAAAGAGGGGGGGTTGCCTTGGGGACCTCTGGGCCCCTTACAAAAAAAAAGAAATAAAAAAATGTATATGAAAAAAAAATTATAAAAAAAAATAAGGAGGTTGCCATCCGGGCCCCTGGGGATCTCCGAGCCCCTGGGGACCTCTGGGCCCTTTAATAAAAACCATGAAAAAATATTAAAGAAAACATTTTTATAAAAGAAAACATTTTTATAAAAAAAAGGGGGGGTTGCCATCAGGGCCCCTGGGGACCTCTGGGCCCCTTACAAAAAAAAGGGGGTTGCCATCCGGGCCCCTGGGCCCTTTAATAAAAACCAAGAAAAAAATTAAAGAAAACATTTTTATAAAAAATAAAAAAAAGGGAGGGGGGGTTGCCATCAGGGCCCCCGTGGACCTCTGCGCCCCTTACAAAAAAAAGGGGTTGCCACCTGGGCCCCTGGGGACCTCCGGGCCCCTTACAGGTGTACTGACTGTACCCCCCTGATGGCGGCCCTGGACGTAGGAAACAGATTTGATTTTGCACCAACCTAATAAAATTTTGTCCGTATGTATCCATTTATAAGACATGGAATTCATATAGAAATGATAGAACATTGGTCCAAAAGTGGAACTGTTGTCCATGGCAACTGCATCACTGATTTATTCCCAGCACCTGATTGGTGGGTTAAGCCTAATGATATTTCTTCCATGCGTATCAATTGAAGTGGAAGTCATCTATGAAGAAGACTGGTCCAAAAGTCGAATTGTTGTCCATGGCAACCGCATCCCTGATTTAATCCGGACACCTGATTGGTGGGTTAAGCCTAACAATATTTCATCCATATGTATCAATTTATAGGACACGGAATTCATATAGGAAAGACAGAAAACTGGTCCAAAAGCCGAACCATTGTCCATGGCAACTGCATCATGGATTTATTCCAGACACCTGATTGGTGGATATGGACAACAGCTTTTCTTTTTCAACAGCCTAAGGCTCCATGCACACTGAAGCTGATAAACTGCTTTTTTTTTTTAAAGCCCATAAACTGAACTCTATGTTAGCCTATGTGCCCATGCACACCTGGGCGTTTTTCAGTGTTAATGAGCTTTGGAGTTCATTGTCTTTTTTCTGAACGCCCGAAATTTGCCTTCAAAGTGCCGTTTATCGGCGGGAAAAACGCAAAAAAACGCAAAACGCTGAAAAACGCCGGCGCCAGAGTTTTTTTTGCGTTTTTTTATCCATAAAAAAAAAGCTGATAAAAGCTACACTGAAAAACGCTGATTAAAGCTATTGCAAAAACGCTAAAAAACGTTGCAAGGCTACTGGTGTTTTCTTTATAGCTTTTATCAGCTTCAGTGTGCATGGAGCCTTATAATATTTTGTCCATATGTATCAATTTAAAGGACACAGAATTCATCTATAAAAGATGGAAAACTGGTCCAAAAGTCAAACCGTTGTCCTTGGCAACTGCATCATGGATTTATTCCAGACACCTGATTGGTGGATACAAAAAACATCTTTTCTTTTTCACCAGCCTAATAAGATTTTGTCCATAAATATCAATTTAAAAGACAGAATTCATAATGGAAAGATGGAAAACTGGTCCAAGAGCCGAACCGTTGTCCATGGCAACTGCATCATGGATTTATTCCAGACACCTGATTGGTGGATACAGAAAACATCTTTTCTTTTTCACCAGCCTAATAAGATTTTGTCCATAAATATCAATTTAAAAGACAGAATTCATAATGGAAAGATGGAAAACTGGTCCAAGAGCCGAACCGTTGTCCATGGCAACTGCATCCCTGATTTATTTTGAACACCTGATTGTTGATAAATTCTAATAACATTTCATCCATATGTATCAATGTAATGGAAGCACCTGATTGGTGGGTTTGGACAACAGCTTTTCTTTTTACCTTCCTAATAATATTTTGGCCATATGTATCATTTTATAAAGACACAGAATTCATACATAAAAGATGGAAAACTGGTCCAAAAGCCAAACCGTTGTCTATGGCAACTGCATCCCTGATTTATTCTGAACACCTTATTGGTGAATCAATTCTAATAATATTTTGTCCATCTGACCAATTTATAAGACATTGAATTCATATTTAAAGGACAGAAAACTGGTCCAACAGCTAAACTGTTGTCGGCGACAACAGCATCCCCGATTTAATCCGGACACCTGATTGGTGGGTTAAGCCTAACAATATTTCATCCATACTTATCAATTCATAGGACATGGAATTCATATATAAAAGATAGAAACCTGGTCCAAAAGTCGAACCGTTGTCCTTGGCAACTGCATCATGGATTTATTCCAGACACCTGATTGGTGGATACAGAAAACATCTTTTCTTTTTCACCAGCCTAATAAGATTTTGTCTATAATTATCAATTTAAAAGACACAGAATTCATATATAAAAGATGGAAAACTGGTCCAAAAGCCATTTTTTATTCATATGTATCAATTTAATCCAAGCACCTGATTGGTGGATTTGGACAACAGCTTTCCTAAGAGTATTTTATCCATATGTATCAATTTATAAGACATTGAATTCATATATAAAAGATGGTCCAAAAGTGAAACCGCATCCCTGATTGGTGAATCAATTCTAATAACATTTATCCATATGTATCAATTTATAGGACATTCAATTCATATATAAAAAATCAGTCCAAAAGCTGAACTGTTGCCGGTGACAACCGCATCCCTGATTTAATTCGGACACCTAATTGGTGGGTTAAGCTTAACAATATTTTATCCATACTTATCAATTTACAGGACACTGAATTCATATATAAAAGATGGAAAACTGGTCCAAACCTGAACTGTTGCCGGTGACAACCGCATCCCTGCTTTAATCCAGATACCTGATTGGTGGGTTAAGCCTAACAATATTTATCCATATGTATCAATTTATAGGAAATTTCTTTCATATATAAAAAGATGGAAGATTGGTCCAAAAGTCGAATCGTTGTCCATGACAACCGCATCCCTAATATAATCTGAACACCTGATTGGTGAATCAATTCTAATCATATTTCATCCATGTGTATTAATTTAATTCAAGCACCTGATTGGTGGATTTGGACAACAGCTTTTCTTTTTACCTTCCTAATAATATTTTGTCCATATGAATAATTTATCCATATGTATCGATTTATAAGACGTTGAATTCATATATAAAAGACAGTCCAAAACCTGAACTGTTGCCGGTGACAACCGCATCCCTCCTTTAATCCAGACACCTGATTGGTGGGTTAAGACTAATAATATGTTATCCATATGTATCAATTTATAGGAAATGGAATTCATATATTATATACAGTAAAAGGATGGAAAATTGGTCCAATAGCTCAGCTGTTGCCCATGACAACCGCATCCCTGATTGCACCCAAACACCCGATTGGTGGGCAAACAACAGCTTCGCCTTTGCCCATGACAACCGCATCCCTGCTTTAATCCGGACACCCGATTGGTGGGTTAAGCCTAACAATATTTCATCCATATGTATCAATTTATAGAAAATGCAAGATAAGAAGATGGAAAACTGGTCCAAAAGCTCAGCTGTTGCCCATGACAACCGCATCCCTGATTGCACCCAAACACCCGATTGGTGGGCAAACAACAGCTTCGCCTTTGCCCATGACAACCGCATCCCTGCTTTAATCCGGACACCCGATTGGTGGGTTAAGCCTAACAATATTTCATCCATATGTATCAATTTATAGAAAATGCAAGATAAGAAGATGGAAAACTGGTCCAAAGGCTCAGCTGTTGCCCATGACAACCGCATCCCCGATTGCACCCAAACACCCGATTGGTGGGCAAACAACAGCTTCGCCTTTGCACCAGCCTTTCCCTACCCCCCCCCCCCATTGACCCCCCAGCTTACCACGTATGTGCCACAGTAAAGCGCCGGCGCTGGCGGATGCTCTTGTTGACCAGTAACTTTCGAAAGAAGCAGGGGGAGTTCCTCGGCGAGCTGCGGGGGGAGATTTTGGGCGAGGTGGTGCTCCTCTTCCCGGCATGTCTGGGGAGCTCCAGCTCCAGGTGCATGTGCTCTTTGAAAGTTCGGATGTAGACCTCGGTGTCGGGAGTGGCGAGCTCGTTCGAAGAATCCTTCGCTGTCATATCTTAGAGGCGTCTTCACACGCGAGGCATAATAACCCAGGGCGGGCGGGCGGCGGAGGGCGATTCGGGGAAAAGGGGGACCAAAAGGCGTTTTTTTTTTTTTTGGTGCACGCAGAAGTATTAATCCGGCGGGAATAGTATCCTCGTTTTTCCCCTCGCAACGTCACGTCAGCCGTGCGCCTGGTTGAGGATTTTGTTTTGTTTGCGAACCTCTTACTGAGACTCCGGATGTTCATTCAAGACCAGTTCATGCAGAATTGATCCCTCGTCCATCCTGAATTACACAGATCTCTCGCTCTCTCTCTCTCGCTCTCTCTCTCTCTCGCTCTCTTTTTTTATCCTGCCCTGAATTGCAGACAGAAAGAGCAGCCGCGGCCGCCGCCTGCGAGCGAGCAGGAACAACAACAAAAATAATGTGAATTGCTTTTAAACGATGCCCTTCAGTCCCATAGGCTCGACTTGCCAGCTTCCCTGGATGAGGAAAAAAAAAAAAAAAAAAAGCCCTTCATTCAGAATATCTCGCTGAGCTGCTGAATCCAAACAGCGCCAGGCCCCGCCTTCTCTGCTGCCGATTGGGCGGCCAAGGCTGCTGTCAGCCGGAGCTTGCACCAACTGATCTGGAGGGCTCAGCTACACAGCAGATTTTAATCGCTTGCCAGCAAGGAGTTTAACCCCTTGTCGGCCGGCGCATCATTTATTTTTATTTTTTATTTTTTTGCAAATGCCACCATTGCAAGGAAATATGTCAAGGAAGAGTGTGTGTGTGTGGGGGGGGGGGGCAATTATTTTTTTCCCCATAATTTTTATTGTTTTCTGGATAATTTGTACAAATAAGAGATTATCATACAGCATGTGTCAAATAACGCTTTTATATTGGAAGAATGGGAAATACCAGTATGTGCCGTTCATCTGATAATAATAATTTGTACTCATATTGTCAAGCATATTATGTTATGATAAAGTAAAATAAAAAAGATATAAAATAAAAACAAAAATATAAAAATAAAGAATAAAATAAAAAAAATATAAAAAAAATTCAAATAAAAGGGGAAAAAATAAGATATAAAATAAAATACAAAAAATATAAAAATATAAAAATAAAGATATTGGGCCAGATTCAGAGAGCCCTTACGCCTGTCTAACTGGTGTTAGACTGGAGCACTTTCGAATTACGCGCGTTTTCTAGCTAGTCGGAAACCTCAAACCATGAAAAGACGGCTGCGGGCTTCAATTCGACTGGATTACGTGTTCGTACGCCTTCGGATCTACGCTGCAATAAAATTGCGGCCACTGGGTGGACTTCCCGTCGTTTTCCGCGTCGGGGTATGCTAATGAGCTTTTGCCGGCGATCCCCGAAATTACGATCTTCAATTGCAATCTCTTACGGCATCTTTATTTTGCGTAAAACTATACCAGATTTTTGCTGGTCTAATATTAGACAGCCCATGTTAAGTATGGCCGTCGTTCCCTCGTCGAATTTCAACGTTTGTTTTTATTTTTTACGTAAGTCGTCCGGGAATAGGAATGTACGTAAACGACGCTACTCAAACAACAAATGACGTATCGGCGTTAGTTCGCGCAATGCACGGCGGGAAATTTCTGAACGGAGCATGCGCAGTTCGATCGCCGCGGGGACGCGCCTAATTTAAATGCTTCACGCCCCCTAATCGCATATTTCGATTACGCGGCGAGAAATAGACTACGCCGCCGTATCGTACGGGCAAAAATCTACCAGAATTCGATGTAGAGCCCGGTAAAATACGGCAGCGTAGAGTATTTAGAATACGCTGCGCAAATTTACGTGTACATGAATCTGGCCCATTGTTTTCTTGATAATTTGTACAAACAAGAGATTATCATACAGCATGTGTGAAATAACGCTTTTATATTGGAAGAATGGGTAATACAGTATGTGCCGTTCATCTGATAATAATAATTTGTACTCTTGTTAAGCATATTATGATAAAGTATAATAAAAAAAGATATAAAATAGGAATAAAATAAAAACAAAAATATAAAAATAAAGAATAAAATACAAAAAATACAAAATAAAAGGGGAAAAAAATAGGATATAAAATAAAACAAAAATAAAGAATAAAATACAAAATAAAAGGGGAAAAAAATAAGATATAAAATAAAACAAAAATAAAGAATAAAATACAAAAAATATAAAAATAAAGATATTGGGCCAGATTCAGATACACTTAATATTGCGCTGCGTAATCGAAATACTCTACGCTGCCGTATTTCACCAGGCTCTACACCGAATCCTGGTAGATTTTTGCCCGTACGCTACGGCGGCGTAGTCTATTTCTCGCCGCGTAATCGAAATACGCGATTGGGGGGCGTGAAGCATTTAAATTAAGCGCGTCCCCGCGGCGATCGAACTGCGCATGCTCCGTTCAGAAATTTCCCGCCGTGCATTGCGCGAAATCACGTCGTTACGTCATTCGTTGTTTGAGTAGCGTCGTTTACGAACATTCCTATTCCCGGACGACTTACGTTAAAAATAATAAAAGACGTCGGAAAACGTAGAAATTCGACGCGGGAACGACGGCCATACTTAACATGGGCTGTCTAATATTAGACCAGCAAAAAGCTGGTATAGTGTTACGCAAAAAAAAGATGACTAAAGGTGCCGTAAGAGATTGCGAATGAAGATCGTAATTTCGGTGATCGCCGGCAAAAGCTCATTAGCATACCCCGACGCGGAAAACGACGGGAAGTCCACCCAGTGGCCGCAATTTTATTGCAGCGTAGATCCGAAGGCGTACGAACACGTAATCCAGTCGAATTGAAGCCCGCAGCCGTCTATTCATGGTTTGAGGCTTCCGACTAGCTAGAAAACGCGCGTAATTTGAAATTACTCCAGTCTAACATCAGTTAGACAGGAGTTACGGCTCTCTGAATCTGGCCCATTGTTTTCTTGATAATTTGTACAAACAAGATTATCATACAGCATGTGTGAAATAACGCTTTTATATTGGAAGAATGGTAAATACAGTATGTGCCGTTCATCTGATAATAATAATTTGAACTTTTAACGGAATAGTCATTGTTAGAGTATAATATAATATAATATATAATAAAATAAGATATAAAATAGGAAGAAAAAATAAAAATAAAGAATAAAATACAAAAATAATAAAAATAAAGAATAAAACACAAAAAAATATAAAAATAAAAAGGGAAGGGAAAAAATAAGATATAAAATAATAATAAAATAAAAAAACAAAAGTATAAAAATAAAGAATAAAATACAAAAATATAAAAATATAGAATAAAACAAAAAAAATATATAAAAATATAAAAAATAAAGACTAAAATACAAAAAAATTCAAAAAAATAAAAGGGAAGAGAAAAAAATAAGATATACAATAGGAATAAAGAATATATATATATATAAAAAAGGAATAAAATACAAAAAATATAAAAATAAAATACAAAAAATATATTAAAAAATTAAAGGGAAAAAAATATATAAAATAGGAATAAAATAAAATAAAAATAGAGAAAAAAATATACAAAAAATATAAAAATATAAAAATAAAGATATTATTTTCTGGATAATTTGTACAAACAAGATTATCATACAGCATGTGTCAAATAACGCTTATATTGAAAGAATGGTAAATACAGTATGTACTAATACATCTGATAATAATACTCTTAACGGAATAGTCATGGTTAGAGTATGGTAAAGTATATTAAAATAAGATATAAAATAGGAATAAAATAAAAAAAATATATAAAAATATAGAATAAAATACAAAAAATATAAAAATAAACAATAAAATACGAAAAATATAAATAAAAAATATACAAATAAAAGGGAAAAAATAAAAAGGAAAATATAAAAATAAAAAATAAAATACAAAAAATATAAAAATAAAGATATTGGCCCAGATTCACGTACATCTGCGCATTATTGGACCGGCGTAGCGCACCGCCTTTACGTTAGACTTGCGCAATTTTGCCGCGTAATCACCCTATTCTCGTAGCTTTTGCGCAGGAAATTGCACATACGTAACGTTTTTCCAGAGGCGTAAGGAGGAGTAATACAAATTGGGAAGGACGTGGGCGTGTTACATTGAAATGAGCCGTGACCCCATGCAAATGAAGGGCCGGCCGGCTCACGCATGCGCGCTTGAACGAGACCATGTCAGCTCCGATGTGCGCATGCTCACAACTCGGGAGCGGCGCAATCAGTGAAATTGGAAATGGACTAGGGCAAAGTTGTGAACTACGCAAACAGCATAAATAGACACACACTTCCTTTGCATAAGTACATCCCTTCGTCCCTTCCCATTTAACAAAGTGCTTTTGTCCTGTTGTTCGTTGCGGTGTGTTTTGTAGTTGTCAGATTAGTGTTCTGTGTGATCAGGTGTTTGTTAGTAGATTTTTGAAAGTGGTTTTTGATAAGTGTTTGAGAGACTGTTTGTTTGATTGATATATTTCTTTTTGTTTCTTTTTCTGCTGTATTTTTGTTTTGTTTTTTGGGGACTGTTTCTTGCTGAGTCGTTTTCTCTCTGTGTGTGTGTTTTTTTTTGATTGGTTGTGCTTGTTTGTGTGCGTGAATTTTGTTGACTGGGCCTTTTTTTTTTTTGGAAGGATGAGTGAGAGAAAATGCAAGCTGAATTTTACAGTTGTGGAAAAACAGATTCTTGCCCGGGCCATTAGCGAGTATGGGCGTTTCCTCCACGGCCCAGAGAGTGCCAACACCACCCCGGCCAGGAGGAGGGAGATATTGGATAGGATCACTGACCAGGTGAATTCTGCGGGGCAGGGGGAGACACGGACCAGGTCTGGGATTGACAAAAAAATCAATGACCTCCGGCGTCTGGTCAAAAAGAAGTTGGCCAGAATGCATGCCCATGCCAGGGGCACAGGAGGGGGCCCACCATGCCGTATTAGCCTGACAGCGGAGGAGCGTGCGGTGGCCCTGACCTTTTATCGGCATGAAGTTTAGGGCCTGCCCGGCTTTGACTCCAGTCCCCAGCCCGTGGTGCCAGGTAAGTTGTTTTCTTTTTTAATATCAGGTGTGTAGCATGTGTGGGGGAGGGGGTGAAAGGGAATATGTGGCAAGTGTGTGGATCCTCCAACCTGTGAATGTTTTGTGTCATCCACAGATGTGCAGGAGGGTGCAGGGCCATCTGGCCTGACCGCACCAACCCCAGGACAGCAGCCTAATGAGGCCCCCCCAACAAGGCCGGAGTCCGCGGAGGAGGTTCAAGAGGAGGAGGACAATCATGAGGAGCAGGACAATCATGAGGAGGAGGAGAATCATGAGGAGGAGGAGTCCATGTCAGGCACTGGACGTTTGGGTTTTGAGGACTCCTCCCCTCTGGCTGCCAGCAGGCAGGCCTCCCTAAGGGGGACCCCCCCCCCCCCTCCTCCCCCAACATGGCTCCCCTCACAAGGGCCTCCCCTTCTCCCCGGCCACAAGCATCAGCTGGAGGCAGGATGTCATCCCAGACCACCAGGGGGTTGGCCGATCTCCTGCCCGCCACCCTGAGAAGGGACCAGTTCCTCCAGACCCGCCATCTGGGACAGGTCAGCCAGACATTGGTGCGGATGGAGGAGAGCCTGTCCTCCATCAAGGATACGCTGGGGAACCTGGACTCCCACTCCCGGGCTTTCACAACCTGCCTAAATGAACTGCAGATGACATCAGCAGGCGTTGGGCAGGATGTGAGAGCCCTTACCCTGGCTATCCAGGCCAACACGGCAACAGTTGGTGCTGCCCTGGACAGAATTGCCGTGGCCTTGGAGGGCAGGCCACCAGGTGGGCAGAGATCAGGGGCTGATCCTCCTTCCCCGGTTTTACCCCTTCCCCATGAGTCTCCCCTGAGAAGCCGGGGCCGTGGCCGGGGGCGCCCCAGGCGTGGCTCACGCAGAGGGCAGTAATTTGTTTTTCCCCCAAATTTTTTTTTTTCCAATTTTTTTTTTTTTTTTTTGCTGGAATTTTTTTGATTTTGCAGGTAATTTTTATTTTTTGGGTTGTGAATGCTGTGTGAATGTGGGGCTGACATTCCTGCCGGAAAAGGGGTGTCACCCTCTATTTTGGTGGAGAAGGGTTCCCCAGGACCAGGGAGAAGTGATCCCCAGGTCCGTGTGAATGGTGTATGAATGTACAGTGACATAATTGGAGCCTTGGCGTGGCGTTGCTGCTCACAAGTCCTGCATGGTGGACTGGTGCCAATCCAATTTGATGTGGATGTGGGGTGTGTGTGCTAGGGACCACAGTGTTGTGCATGCATGCATTCTCATTGTGCCATGATTAATGTGTGTGTTTAATGTGCAAAGATGCCCAATGTGAGCTGTCTCCTGGCTGCTCTTCCCTCAGAAGACGGGTTAACCTCGGTTAGGGGGGGATTGTCTGGTTCAGGGGTCAGGTCATCACGTAGGTTATTGGCAAGGAAATGGAGTGTTGCCAGGACCTTGACCAGTGGCTGCACTGCATCTGAGCGGTGTGTTGGGCTGGTGATGTCATCCTGCAGGGTTGTGGTTAATTCCAGGATGGCATGAGGGGTGAATCTAAAGATGCGATACACCTCAGAATCACTCATGCCAAACAGGTCTATGAGGGTACGGTATATCCTCTCCCGTGCCATCGTCCGTGCCATCCTCCGTGCCCTCCTCCTTCTTTGTTCATCTAAAGTCAGTAGTATAGCTATGCGCGACGATGCCCCTGGCATGTTGGCATACAGATTGTTGAGCAACACGTGTGACTGCTGAGCTGCTCACTAACAGTGTTGCTTTATCTAACAAGTAGACTTTTTTTCTTTTTTTAGACCAGCTTTTATCAGCTCTAATTTTAGACAGGACATTTTGCTGTTGCGCACACTGCGTCGCCTGCGCTGCCCCAACGTTGTTTTGTGGATCCCCGTAAGTCCCTCATTAGCATATTTGACTAGCAAATCAATGGTGTGTCTAGCGCACTTTTGCGCGGACGGATGCGCCAGTCTAACGAAATTACGCGGGACGATTTTTTGCGTATCTCGTTCTGTGGATGCCGCGCAACGAAACGCACGCGCACATTTAGACTTACGCACGCGCATCTCCTGTTGCGCAGGCGTAATCGCTCTGTGAATCTGGGCCATTGTTTTCTGGATAATTTGTACAAACAAGAGCTTAATCATACATACTGTTAGACAGGTTAATTGGTTGTTCTGTGAGCTGGACGGTAAGTAGGCTTGGTTTTCCCCTGGGCATTCCCCAGGCTTTGTTGTTAGCTTAATCATACAGCATGTGTCAAATAACGCTTATGTTGGAAGAATGGTAAATACAGTATGTGCCATTTATCTGATAATAATAATTTGGACTCTTAATATAATAGTCATTGTTAATCATAGATGAAGAGTTGGACCATTTTACCGTTTAACATTTTAACAATTCTAGCTTCCTTGTCAAAAACCCATTGTAACTGAGTCATTTAGAGTATTTTAGAGTATGATAAAGTGTAAGAAATAAGATATAAAATAAAATAAAATAAAATATACAGTAAAAGTAAAGAATAAAATACAAAATATATAAAATAATATCAAAATAAAAGGCAAGGGGAAAAAATAAGATATAAAATAAAATAAAAACAAAAATATCAGAATAAAGAATAAAATACAAGAAATATAAAAAAAAATAAAAATAAAAGGGAAGGGAATAAAATAAGATATGAAATAGGAATAAAATAATAGAGAAATAAATAAATAAAATACAAAATATATAAAAATAAAGAATAAAATTAAAAAATATAAAAATAAAAGGAAAAAAATTAGATATAAAATAGGAATAATATTAAATAAAATAAAAACAAAAATATGCTGGGAATCTCCTTTTGGACTTTTTCTGCATTACAAGATAAGCTCATGACATTAACGGCCCATTTACTTCATTGAAGTGCGCTAATGCAGATTATGTTGCATGTTAACGAGTGTTGCAGTAGGGAAGCCCATTTAAAGCTCAACTCCGGGATAAAGACATAGGGCCAGATTCACGTACATTGGCGCATATATTGACCGGCATAGCACATCTCCTTTACGTTACACCGTCTCAATTTGGAGGCACAAGCACCGTATCCTTGTAGTAATTTCCGAGGCGTAAGGCGGTGTAATTCAAATTGGGAAGGACGTGGGCGTGTTCCGTTTAAATGAGCCGTGAACCCATGCAAATGAAGGGCCGGCCGGATTGCGCATGCGCACATGAAGCAGACCATGGTCAGCACCTCTCTGCGCATGCTCACAACTCGGCACGGCGCAATCAGTCTGATTGGAACTAGGCCCGGTCAACTTAGTGAGCTATGCAGAGAGCTTAAATAGACAGAGACAGATGCCCTTCCTTCGCAAAAGTACATCCAATTGTTTCCCTTCCTATACAGCAAGGTGCTTTTGTTCTGTTGTTTGTTCGCATTTGTCGGTTTGTGACTTGTGTTTGAGATCTTTGTTGACTGTTTTGTATATTATTGTTGACATTGTTTTTTGGTGACTGTTTTTTTGCTAGATTTTGGTTGTTTGATTTGTTGATAGATTTTTGGTGATTGTTTTGTTGATCGATTTTTGGTGATTGTTTGGGAGAGAGTTGTTGTATGAATATAAGTGAAAGGAAGCGAAAGCTAAATTTTTCTTTGCGGGAGAAAGAAATTATTGCCCGGGCAATTCTCCTATATGGGCGTTTCCTGCACGGCCCGGAGAGTGCCAACACCACCCCGGCCAGGAAGGCTGAGATAATGCAGAACATCGCAGACGAGGTAAACTCATTTGGGGGGGAGACCCGGACACGCCAGGGGATCGCCAAGATCAATGATCTCCGGCGTGTGGTCCGTGCGAAGCTGGGAAAGATTGCAGCCCATGCCAGGGGCACTGGAGGGGGCCCACCATGCCCTGTTCGGCTGACAGTGGAGGAGCGTGCGGTGGCCCAGACCTTCAACAGGCAGCAAGTGGAGGGGCTGCCTGGCTTTGACTCCAGTCAGGAGGCTGTGAGGACAGGTACGTTTTTTTTTCTTTCTATCTGGTGTGTAGCATGTGTGTGTGTGGGGGGGAATATGTGGCAAGTGTGTGGATCCTCCAACCTGTGAATGTTTTGTGTCATCCACAGATGTGCAGGAGGGTGCTGGGCCATCTGGCCTGACCGCACCATCCCCGGGACAACAGCCTGATGAAGACCCCCAGACAAGGCCGGAGTCCTCTGAGGTGGTTGAGGAGGAGGAGTTTGAGTTGGAGGAGGAGCTCATGTCAGGGAATGACTTGTTATTTTTGGAGGAGTCTTCCCTTTGGCTGGCAGCAGCCAGGCCTCCATCAGGGGTAGCCCCTCCCACTCCTCCCCCAACAGGGTTCCCCTCCCAAGGGGCTCCCCTTCTCCCCAGCCACAAGCCTCATCTGGGGGCAGGAAGGCGACCCAGAAGACCAGGGGAGTGGCCGAGGTTCTGCCCGCCAATCTCAGAAGGGACCAGGCCCTTCAGACCCACCATCTGGGACAGGTCAGCCAGACTTTGGGGCAGATGGAGGAGAGCCTGTCCTCCATAAAGGATACACTTGGGGACATTGACTGCCACTCCCGGGCTCTTATAAACTGCCTAAATGAATTGCAGACTACTACAGCAGGCGTTGGGCAGAATGTGAGGGCCCTCACCCAGGCTATCCAGGCCAATAGGGCAAGCATAAATGCTGGCCTGACCAGAATAGCCGTGGCCTTGGAGGGCAGGCCGCCAGGTGGGCAGAGACCAGGGGCTGCTCCTCCTTCCCCGGATTACCCCCCCCCCCCCATGAGTCTACCCTGAGGAGCCGGGGCCATGGCCGTGGGTCCCGTCAGCTGCAGTAATTTCTTTCTCCCCTTTTTTTTTTGCTGGACATTTTATTTTTTTTGGCTGTGCATTTTTTTTTGCTGGACATTTTTTTTTGCCTGATTTTTTAATGTGGGGGTGACATTCCTGCCGGAAAAGGGGTGTCACCCTCATTTGTGGTGGAGAAGGGTTCCCCAGGACCAGGGAGAAGTGATCCCCAGGTCCGTGTGAATGGTGTATGAATGTACAGTGACATAATTGGAGCCGTGACGTGGCGTTGCTGCTCACAAGTCCTGCATGGTGGGCTTGTGCCAATCCAATTTGATGAGGATGTGGGGTGTGTGTGCTAGGGACCACAGTGGTGTGCATGCATGCATTCTCATTGTGCCATGATTAATGTGTGTGTTTAACGTGCAAAGATGCCTAATGTGGGCTGTCTTCTGGCTGCTCTTCCCTCAGAAGACGGGGTAGCCTCGGTTAGGGGGGGGGATTGTCTGGTTCGGGGGTCAGGTCATCACTTATGTCAATCTGCAGGCCCTTTCTCACTGCGAAGTTGTGCAGCATGCAACATGCACCGATGATCTGACATACAAAGTTTGGGGAATACAACAGGGTATCCCCAGACTTAGCCAGGCATCAGAAACGTGACTTCAGGAGGCCAAAGTTGCGTTCCACCACTGCACGGGTTTGGGCGTGTGCTTCATTGTATCTTTCCTCTCCTGGGGTTTGGGGGTTCCGGAAAGGAGTCATGAGATGGGGTCTCAGTGCATAAGCAGAGTCACCTGGAAGGGAATAGACAGGAGGATGTTAGTAGTGCATGTGCCCCTTGTGATGTGTGCATCATGGGGGGGGACAGTCATGCCTGACTCCCATGTCACTCACCAACCAGCCAGCTGTCCCCATACACGTTCTGTTCGAATTCCATTGAGATGGGGCTCTGATTGTATATGTAGCTTTTATGGCTGGATCCGGGGTGTTTGGCACGGACGTGCCATATGAGGCCTTGGGCATCGACTATCACCTGTACATTGATGGAATGCCAGTGCTTCCGATTGTGGTATATGTGCTCTGTCTCACGGGGGGGCTGGAGTGCCACATGTGTGCAATCAATGGCCCCCACGGTGCGTGGGAAACTGGCAATTCTGTAGAAATCTGTCATTGCCTTCAGCCAAAGGTCCTCAGTGGTGGGTTTGATGATGTGGTGGGACATGCGTCTGAGGATTGCAGGGACAACCTGGTGCACACATCTGCTCACGGAGGATTGTGACATCCCAGCCACCACTCCACTTGTACGCTGAAAAGAGCCACTGGCAAGGACATGGAGTGTTGCCAGGACCTTGACCAGTGGCTGCACTGCATGTGAGCGTTGTGTTCGGCTGGTGATGTCCTCCTGCAAGGTTGTGGTTAATTCCAGGATGGCATGAGGGGTGAATCTGAAGATGCGATACACCTCAGAATCACTCATGCCAAAGAGGTCTATGCGTGTGCGGTATATCCTCTCCCGTGCCCTCCTCTGTGCCCTCCTCCTTCTGCGCTCATCTAAAGTCAGTAGTATAGCTATGAGCAAGGATGCCCCTGGCATGTTGGCATACAGATTGTTGTCCTACAAGTGTGGCTGCTCAGCTCGTCCCTAACAGTGTTGCTTTAGCTGAGATGTAGACGGATTGTCTAATTTTAAACCTGCTTTTATATGGTCTAATTTTAGACAGGACGTGCAGCTGATGCGCACAGCGCGTAGCCTGCGCCGCACAAACTTACTTTTGTGGATCGCCGTAACTCCCTCATTTGCATATTTGCCTAGCAAATCAATGGTGTGTCTAGCGCATTTTTTGCGTGCTCGATGCGCCGGTCTATCGAAATTACGCCGTTCGTAAAAATCTAGATTTCTGGCGTATATCGTTTTGGGGATACAGCGCATAGATACGCAGGCGTATATTTACAATTACGCTGCGCATCTCCTGAAACGCCAGCTTAAGTGCTTTGTGAATCTGGCCCATATTATCTAACTCCATTCACCATGTGAATTCTTCTAAAATCTTGGTGTGCTTTCTTCTTCCAATTCTGGGCAGTAATCCAGTCTGAGACTTTCCCTTCCTGTAATAAAGACCGTTTACTGCTGCTCTCTCTCCTTGTGCAGGGTGACTGGTCTTGTCTCCACCCCTTCTTGTAGTTTCCTGCAGGCAGCTTGTAGTGGGTGGAGCCTGCTGAGTCCCTCCCACCAGTTACTGATGCTGTCTCTCCTTGTGCAGGGTGACTGGTCTTGTCTCCGCCCCCTCTTGTAGTTTTCTGCAAGCAGCCTGTAGTGGGTGGAGTTGCTGGGCCCCTCCCACAGCTCTGCTCTCTCTTCTTGTGCAGGGTGACTGGTCTTGTCTCCGCACCCTCCTGTAGTTTTCTGCAGGCAGCTTGTAGTGGGTGGAGCCTGATGGGACCCTCCGACCAGTTACTGCTGCTGTCTCTCCTTGTGCAGGGTGACTGGTCTCGTCTCCTCCCCCTCCTGTAGTTTTCTGCAGGCAGCCTATAGTGGGTGGAGCCAGATGTGCCCCTCCCAGAGCTCTGTTCTCTCTACTTCAGGGTGACAGGTCTTGTCTCCGCCCCCTTCTGTAGTTTTCTACAGGCAGCCTGTAGTGGGTGGAGTTGATGGCCTCTCCCACAGCTCTGTTCTCTCTCCTTGTGCAGGGGGACTGGTCTTGTCTCCGCCCCCTCCTGTATTTTTCTGCAGGCAGTCTGTAGTGGGTGGCAGGGCCGGGACAAGGTGTGGGCAGGAGGGACGGCTGCCCTGGACGCAATGGTTTATTGCAGGGATGGGGGCAACCTGACCCTAGCCCTTTTTAAATTCTAATTTTATTGAATTTAACTGCTTGCCGACCTGCCGCCGTCATTTTACTGCAGCAGGTCGGCTCTCCTGGGCGAGAGCCCGTAGCTCTACGTCGGCTCTTCAGCGGCCAATAGGGGCGCGTGCGCGCCACCGGCGGCCGGTGCGCATGCCCCCGAGTCCCGTGCACGTGCTTGACGGGCACGATCGCCGACGGGCACACGCAATTGCTCGGTACAGAGCGAGGACCGGGAACTATGTGTGTAAACACATAGCTCCCGATCCTATCAGTGGGGGAAATGCTGATCTTGTGATTTTCCCTAGTGAGGCCACCCCCCCATACAGTTAGAACACGCCCAGGAACATACTTAACCCCTTCCCTGCCCCCTAGTGTTAACCCCTTCACTGCCAGTGGCATTTTTATAGTAATCCAATGCATTTTTATAGCATTGATCGCTAAAAAAATGCCAATGGTCCCAAAAATTTGTCAAAAGTGTCTGAAGTGTCCGCCATAATGTCGCAGTACTGAAAAAAAAAGCTGATCGCCGCCATTACTAGTAAAAAAAAATAATAATAAAAATGGCATAAAACTACCCCCTATTTTGTAAACGCTATAACTTTTGCACAAACCAATCAATAAACGCTTATTGCGATTTTTTTAACGAAAAATATGTAGAAGAATACGTATCGGCCTAAACTGAGGAAAAAAATTTTTTTTTTTTTTGTTATATATTTTTGGGGGATATTTATTATAGCAAAAAGTAAGAAATATTGCATTTTTTTCAAAATTGTAGCTGTATTTTTGTTTATAGCGCAAAAAATAAAAACGGCAGAGATGATCAAATACCACCAAAAGAAAGCTTGGTGGTGGGAAAAAAAGGACGCCAATTTTGTTTGGAAAACAACGTCGCACGACCGCGCAATTGTCAGGTAAAGCAACGCAGTGCCGAATCACAAAAAGTGCTCTGGTCATTGGGCAGCAATATGGTCCGGGGGTTAAGTGGTTAAATTACATTACAACAAAAGAGACATTATCCACATCCTATAGGTCAGTGATGGCGAACCTCTGCACCCCAGATGTTTTGGAACTACATTTACCATGATGCTCATGCACCCTGCAGTGCAGTAGAGCATCATGGGAAGGTTCGCCATCACTGCTATAGGTAATGATAAAAAGAAGCGAGGGGTGAGAAAAAAAAAAGAGAGGGAGAAGAGAAGAGGGAGATACTACCAGAGACTGTCTACTCATCAATAAATTCCCATATTATAAATAACCACAATCATACTCCAGACCAGTGAAGGGGAACCCCGGCACCCCAGATGCCCCTGAACCACACATCCTACGACACCCTGACCCTAACTCTAAGGGACTGGGGAGGGGGGGGGGCATAATTTGTCATCTTTGCCCTCGGCGCTGGATTATAGACATGTGCGGTTAATTTCGTTCTGAATTCAAATTAATTAATTCCGAATTAGAATAGCACCGCATTTAAATGAATCCGAAATAACGAAGTTCAAATTCAGACTAAATTAGAATTCGAATCGTTTTGGAATACTTTTCGAATAGTTTTGAAATTTGAATTAAAAAACTTTTCGAATTTGAATCGTTTTCCAATTTCCAAAGAGAATAAAATATATATTTTTATAATATTCTATTTCTTTATTTTCTATTCTATTTTATTCTTTTTGGAAATTGGAAAACTATTAAAAAACGTTTTCGAATTTGAAAACGATTTAAAGTTGATTTGAAAACACATAAACAAAACAAATCACAAAAAAAAAAAAAAATTAAACAAATGAAACAAATGTAACTAAACAAATTTATGCAAATAACGAATCAAAACAAAACAAAATTGTTTTTCATTTATTTACTGGATGACCTTGTCCCGGCACTGGTGGGTGGAGCCAGCTGGGTCCCTCCCACAGATCTGTTCTTTTTACAGACTAGAGTGGGGAAAATAATTATTTGATCCCCTGCAGATTTTGTAAGTTTGCACTCTTACAAAGAAATGAAGGCTCTATAGTTTTCTGCAGGCAGCCCTGTGGTGGGTGGAGCCTGCTGTGTCCCTCCCAAAGGCTCTGCCCCCTGCACAGGCTGTTTATGACACCATGATGACGTCACTGCTACTTTTACTAGATAATATCTCAGTTTGAAAAGAAATTTAATGCACACAAAGTGGATTTATATCTATTATGGCAACTAAGGAATATTTTTTGTGTTTGGAGTTCAACTTTAAAATGAATTGACCTCCAATGTATCCTAAAGTGCTTAAAAAGGGATCATTTTCATCTAAGCAACACACTGCAATGCCCTACCTGTATGTTGCATTTGTGCAGTGATCTCCAAACCATTTATCCAGCCCTATTCATCCCACTGGCAAAAGAAATGGGGCAATCATTTCTGCACTGACACCACCAGTGGGACACTATTCCTGACACCAACAATGGGGCACTATTTTTCTCACTGACACCAACAATGGGGCACTATTTTTCTCACTGACACCAACAATGGGGCACTATTCTTGACGCCAACAATGGGGCACTATTTTTCTCACTGACACCATTGATGTGGCACTAATAATTTCTCCAACATCAAAGATGGGACATTGTTTACTCCCACTGATTCCACAACATTTACTAATCCCACTGGCCTTGGTCCATCTCCGGCCCCCCTAAAGTCTGAAGCACCATAAACTGGCCCTTTATTTATAAAGGTGTAATGATGAGCGCAAACTTAAACTAAACTAAATAATCAATCCAAACCAGCAAGTGAGCATTAATAACAAATAGTGATAAATAATAATCCAAAATATGTGCAATACAGTGCAGCAACAAATGTCCCAAATATGTGATTCAATTAATAATCCAAATATGTGCAATATGTGCAACAACAAAAGTCCCAAATAAGTAAAATCCAGTGGGGAGACTAACATAAATCGATCAGTGACAAGGCTTCTATCCATGTAACAACGAACTCATCCAGATGAGACTTCACAGATGAACGTGCTCACAGAGCGCTTACCTTCCACAAGGAAGAAAGGGGCATCAAACACATGCAATGATGATCCTGTAGGCAGCCGTCTCCAATGCAATCTTTAAACCAGTCTCAACCACATTCGACGTCCGGTTGAAAATGCAACGGATGATCCAAAGGGAAAATGAAGCTCACATAGTGAAGTACGTAAACTTAAAAATGGTTTAATAAAGTAAACACACTTACAGAAAGAAAAACGAGTAAAAACACCAAAAACAATGGTACTTCCGGTCGGACGGTCAGGGTGTCACGTCACTTCCGGTTGACCTTACGCGTTGCGTCACGTCATGTGACTTCATCAGAGGTTACCAAGGGCCTATCAGATAGATTCTTTTATAGGTAAAAAGCGGAAATCAAATCGCGGCCATTTTCGATACTCCGTCGAAAACGGAAGTGTCTCTGCGGCCATTTTTGATATGGGAAAACGGCTAATAGTATTCAGGGATTTATGAAACAGATACCAGTATACCCAACCATTGATATAAATAATGAATAAATCGTAAAATATGATATAATAAACCACCTATATTGCTGTGTTTATATGTGATACAAACTCCCGATCATATTCGACTGGACATCGAATATGTAATGACAACAGGGACATTTCAGGAAAGGGAGGCGAATCAGTGACTATAAAGCCGAATCATCAGCAGTATAGACTCCCAATCATATTCGACGAGACATCGAATATATAATGCCTTATAGGTCATTACAGGGAAGGGAGGCAAATCAATGACTGTATAGCCGAATGATCAGCCTAGGCACTTATGTAGGGTGCCAATGTTGGAATTTGCACATAGTCACTAAATTGATGTAAAAAGCAACATTAGATATCCAAAGTACAAACAAGTAGATTGGATGTCTATGCCTCACATGTAAATCAATACTCTGCTTGTTACATGCAAGTTACCACTCGATAAAAATAAAAATAAAAATCGAATAAAATAAATACAGTAGCCCAAAAAAACAATAAAAGGCTAAAATAGAATTGGATGATAAACAATAGAAAAACCGGGGTGATCAAATGGGAAACGAGTGACACCCCTTCCGTTTACATAGTTACATAAAGCCAATCTATCTAAAAGACAGATTCAAGAAGTTGCTGGTCTTGATAGAAATACGATGCTACAGGGGAATGTGAAAAAGCCGCGGGACATGACGGCCCCTGCCATTATCTTGGACTATAATATCCAATATAAGGATGTGGCAAAATTACTTAAAAGACACTGGCATGTGTTGAAGGGGGATAGGCATTTGAAATCTATCTTGCCCGAAATGCCTAATATTGTATATAAAAGAGCCCCCACTATTAGGGACCTACTTGTGAAAAATGTAGTGGATTCTCCACCCAAAAGTGGGTACACGTTTTTCACCACTAAAGGATTTGTTCCGTGTAAATATTGTTATGCCTGTAAACGGTCGAAGGGTCCCCAACAAAAGAGGACACAATTTATAAGTACTCACACTAATGAGTGCCATCAAATAAAGAATTTCATTAGTTGCCATACAGAAGGCGTAGTGTATGTGTTGCAATGTAGTTGTAACCTACAATATGTAGGAAGGACAAAAAGAGCATTAATGGTCCGTATAAAAGAACATGTTGTGAATATTGAGAATGGCTTCACTAAACATAGTGTCAGCCGACATTTTCTGGAGAAACATAAGAAAGACCCCAGACATCTGACCTTTTGGGGGATTGATAAATTTAATAAGCCCTGGAGAGGAGCCCATCTGGTTAGGTCCATCAGCCAAATGGAATCCCAGTGGATCCATTCTCTGAATACCATGGTCCCTTATGGATTAAACGTTGAGTTTGATTTAAATTGTTTTCTTAGTAATTTTTAACTTTATTATTTTAGGTTTTGAGGTACACTTGATCCCTATTTTAGATAGATTGGCTTTATGTAACTATGTAAACGGAAGGGGTGTCACTCGTTTCCCATTTGATCACCCCGGTTTTTCTATTATTTATCATCCAATTCTATTTTAGCCTTTTATTGTTTTTTTGGGCTACTGTATTTATTTTATTCGATTTTTATTTTTATTTTTATTTTTATCGAGTGGTAACTTGCATGTAACAAGCAGAGTATTGATTTACATGTGAGGCATAGACATCCAATCTACTTGTTTGTACTTTGGATATCTAATGTTGCTTTTTACATCAATTTAGTGACTATGTGCAAATTCCAACATTGGCACCCTACATAAGTGCCTAGGCTGATCATTCGGCTTTAGGGCCCTTTCACACTAGCGGACGAACGGTCCGCTCATTACAAGTCCGTTTACGGACTTGTAATGGGTCCCTATGGGAGCGGATCCGTTAGCGGATGATGCATCCGCTAACGTCCGCTCGATCCGCATCCGTTTTTGCGGACGGAAGAATGTCCTATTTTTCTTCCGTCCGGCCAAACGGATCGGATGCAAACGGACAGACGGTCCGTTTCCATCCGACTCCCCATAAGGGAGAGCGGAGCAGAGACGGGGAAGTCCCTGCACAGTGTGCGGGGACCGCCCCCGTCCGCCCGACAGCTCAGCGGAGACCCCCCGCTGAGCTGACGGACACACGGAGCGGACCGAAAAACGGACCGCTCCGTGTGTAAGGACCCTTACAGTCATTGATTTGCCTCCCTTCCCTGTAATGACCTATAAGGCATTATATATTCGATGTCTCGTCGAATATGATTGGGAGTCTATACTGCTGATGATTCGGCTTTATAGTCACTGATTCGCCTCCCTTTCCTGAAATGTCCCTGTTGTCATTACATATTCGATGTCCGGTCGAATATGATCGGGAGTTTGTATCACATATAAACACAGCAATATAGGTGGTTTATTATATCATATTTTACGATTTATTCATTATTTATATCAATGGTTGGGTATACTGGTATCTGTTTCATAAATCCCTGAATACTATTAGCCGTTTTCCCATATCAAAAATGGCCGCAGAGACACTTCCGTTTTCGACGGAGTATCGAAAATGGCCGCGATTTGATTTCCGCTTTTTACCTATAAAAGAATCTGATAGGCCCTTGGTAACCTCTGATGAAGTCACGTGACGTGACGCAACGCGTAAGGTCAACCGGAAGTGACGTGACACCCTGACCGTCCGACCAGAAGTGTCATTGTTTTTGGTGTTTTTACTCGTTTTTCTTTCTGTAAGTGTGTTTACTTTATTAAACCATTTTTAAGTTTACGTACTTCACTATGTGAGCTTCATTTTCCTTTTGGATCATCCGTTGCATTTTCAACCGGACGTCGAATGTGGTTGAGACTGGTTTAAAGATTGCATTGGAGACGGCTGCCTACAGGATCATCATTGCATGTGTTTGATGCCCCTTTCTTCCTTGTGGAAGGTAAGCGCTCTGTGAGCACGTTCATCTGTGAAGTCTCATCTGGATGAGTTCGTTGTTACATGGATAGAAGCCTTGTCACTGATCGATTTATGTTAGTCTCCCCACTGGATTTTACTTATTTGGGACTTTTGTTGTTGCACATATTGCACATATTTGGATTATTAATTTAATCACATATTTGGGACATTTGTTGCTGCACTGTATTGCACATATTTTGGATTATTATTTATCACTATTTGTTATTAATGCTCACTTGCTGGTTTGGATTGATTATTTAGTTTAGTTTAAGTTTGCGCTCATCATTACACCTTTATATCCTATTTTTGTTGTTAGCTGATCACTACCATTACTAGTAAAAAAAAAATAAAAAAAATAATAAAAATGCCAAAAATCATTCCGCTATTTTGTAGACGCTATAACTTTTGCGCAAACCAATCAATATACACTTATTGCTATTTTTTTTTGGCAAAAATATGTAGAAGAATACGCATCGGCCTAAACTGAGGAAAAAATATGTTTTTTTTTATATATGTTTTTTGGATATTTATTATAGCAAAAAGTAAAAAATATTTTTCTGAAAAATTTACGCTCTTTTTTTGCTTATAGTGCACGGCTCTCAGTCCTGGTAAGCCATAATGAAGACGTAATGCGGGACCCAGGAAGATGTCAATGGGGCGTCATCTCTATGGCCTCCTATACAAGTCCATATGTGCTCACTTACAGGCTGGGATTGGAGGAAGTAACGCAATAAAGGAATCGTATTTCGTTTTTTTAGCTTTCCTGTAAACATCAGTCCTGTTATGGCGATTGATGTACCACGAGACGGCAATGTCATCTCCGAGAACTTTCTCAAATTGCTGCACATGAAATACACAAAGCAACAGCTAAACAGGATGACAAAATACTCCGACATGAGAAGAAAGAGTGGATGCATGGGGAAGAGATATGATCGGATTTCACTTGAGATCGAATCGCAGAACACTCGATATTGTATAACAAAGTAACAGTTCTAAGGATGGACTAGATAAGCATGACATTAAGTGGCTTAGTGGTTAGTTCTTCTGCCTTATAGCGTTGGGGGTGTTTGGTTCGATTCCTAGCCAAGGCTAGATTGTGTTGAGGAGCAAACTTATTTCCTATAATAGTCGGCACCATCTAGTGGTCATAATGTAGTATTTTTCGCATTCACACATTTTTTGATAGTAGACAGTCTGAGGTATTTAGTAAGAGGCCTGGTGAGTTTTTTGAAGTTGTAATTTTTTGTTTGTATGAAATAAAAAAAGAAATTGGACTTTTTTTTTTATATATATCCTCACATACTATCACCAGTGCAGTACAGCAACATCATATAACTGATCTCTGTAACAGCAATCTCAATTTGAACTGTCATGAATGGCTTTCATTCATAACAAATTGTTTACTATTGTGATTGGCTCACAGCTATCATATGGCACAGGGTGCTGTGATTGGCCCACAGCTATCACATGGTACAGTGTGCTGTGATTGGCCCACAGCTATCACATGGTACAGGGTGCTGTGATTGGCCCACAGATATCACATGGTACAGGGTGCTGTGATTGGCCCATGGCTATCACATGGTACAGGGTGCTGTGATTGGCCCAGGAACCATGTGATCACTGTTTTCTTTGTTTTTGTATTATTTTTTGTATTTAGATTAGGGATGGAGGTGCACCTCATTCAAAGTCTCAGATGAAAGCAGCACCAATGCTCGCCCGGGGTCTTCTTCCTTGATGCCCCTCTACGGCTGCTTCGCTAGCTTTGCTTTACTCTTGGGGTAAGTTCCCAAACATTACTCCTAATAATAATGTATTCCAAAAGAATTGTATAATATGCATTTGTTATGATGATTTTGTAGATATACTTATGTTTTCTATTTGTGTTTTTAGTGTTTATCCCCTCTTTATTCTCCTGAAGAAGCGGGCTAACGCGAAACATGTTGAGAGCCTGACAGGCCTACACCAGACAAAAAAAAACTTTGTAACGTCTCAGGTAGAGGTGGCTTCCTTGGTGGGGGTGTAGGAACCATCAACAGGGATCCTTTCTTTGTACTCCCTTTGCCCTGATGGACCATTTTATATATTGTAACCAAAAAAAAGTGTCAGTGCGTTCATAAGGGGCGCATGGGCGCCACCACCTCTCTCCTGCCGCCCCTCTATCACCATAGATAGATTCATGCATTGCATGAATCTATCTATGGTCGCTACGGCCACCCCCTATTCAGGTGCCCAACCCATTTTCGGGCACCTGATATACAGCGGTGGGGTATTTTGTGGAAGCACTTGATTAGTCATCATAGGTCCGTATTCACAAAGCACTTACGCCGACGTATCTCCAGATACGCCGCGTAAGTACAAATATGCACCGTCGTATCTGTGCGCCGAACCCACAAACCAAGGTCACCAAAAAACAGACTTCACCCCACCGACATAACTTGCCTACGCCGGCGTAGAGTGGGCGCATATTTACGCTGGACGCATGTGGCTTTCCCATTGATTTTCTATTCAAATATGCAAATGAGGGAAATACGCCAATTCACGAACGTACTTGCGCATGATTTAAGCAGTTTGTGTAAGTTTTACGTTCAGCGTAAAGTTATTCCCCATAGATGGAACCCATCTCCATCGATGCCACCAAAAATATCATCGGTACTGTGCGAAACAGCACAGCGCCTAATGATATCATCCCCATTAAACTGCTGAAGGAATGTGCCGATATCCTGGCACCGCCTATCACGCAGCTTATAAACCAGTCATTCAAGGAAGGCATAGTGCCCTCCCAGTTGAAAGAGAGCACAATCCAACCCATCTTGAAGAAACCCACCTTAGACCCCAAGGACCCAATTCACCGCCATCCCATAACAGGCCTAAACGTTCTCTCCAAGGTAATGGAGAAAGTAGTGGTACAACAGCTGCAACAGCATCTAGATACCCACAATCTACTTGATCCATTTCAATCGGGTTTCTGTCACGGGACAGAAACAGCACTGCTCAAAATATGGGATGACGCCCTCGAGGCCGCAGACGAAGGAGAATCTTGTCTCCTGGTTCTGTTGGACCTAAGCGCAGCTTTCGACATGGTAGACCACAAACTGTTACTGACTCGGCTGGCTGAAGTAGCCAGAGTTTTGCAGAATGTGATTTATCTTGGTTCTCCTCCTTTCTGGAAAACCGATCACAAACAGTGAAATTGGGATCTTTCACTTCTGAAAAACGCGACATGCGGAGTCCCTCAGAGTTCCCCTCTGTCACCGGTGCTGTTCAACATCTATCTTCGCCGTCTCTTTGAAATCATCAGCAGCCAAAAACTACTTTATCACTCATACACAGACGACACGCAACTGTATTTTCGCATCTGCAACAAAAAGGATCATCATCTCATTTTAGAGAATTGTCACTCTTTGATAGAAAACTGGATGACGAAGAGTTATCTTAAACTCAACAATTCCAAAACAGAACTTCTTCTGTTTCACGCCAGTCGTAAGAATCAACTGGCAACAACTTGGACACCCCCACCCATTCTGGGTCAAATCATCACCCCTAGCTCCAAAGTTAAAAGTCTCGGGGTCATCTTCGACACCTACATGACAATGGACGCACCAATAGGGTCAGTAGTCAGTGGATCTCACCATCTGCTGCGCCTACTACGCAGACTTATTCCATTTATTCCCAAAGAAGACGTAGCAGTCGTGGTGGGAACAATTGTAAACTCCAGACTGGACTATGCAAATGCCCTTTACCTCGGACTCCCTAAGTACCAAATCGCTTGTCTGCAAGTAGTTCAGAATACGGCCGCCAGACTTGTGACTGGGAAAAAAACATGGGAATCAATCTCACCTTCACTGAGATCCCTTCACTGGTTGCCAGTAAAAGACAGAATTGCTTTTTTTCACATAAGTGCATCCATGGGAAGGCCACCCAATATCTATGCGAAAAGATAAAAGCTCACAACTACAATCGCATTCTGCGATCCACCAACCAAAATCTACTCCAGATACCCAAAGCCAAATTCAAGTCCAAATGAGAAAGAAGATTTGCGGTCCAAGGTCCCAGACTATGGAACGCTTTACCAACCAGCATTCGGTTGGAAGAGAACCACTTGGCCTTCAGGAGAAAGAAAAGAAAAGAAAACTCATCTCTTTTGATATCAAAGGAGACAGGAACAACAAGCGCCCAAAGAGGCGATTTAGTTCGCATGTGCCGCGCTATATAAGTTTTTCATTCATTCATTCATGGGGCGCAACCCATGCAAAGGTATGGACCAGGGAACACAAGCCTACGTATTTTACGTTGGACGTCTGTGAATATGGGCCGACGTGGGTCTGGCTGGGCATAGGTTACGTTCACGGCGTACACAGTGATCCGGCGTATCTTAGGCAGTTGTTCCGACGTGGTTGTACGCATGCGCACGGGAAAACGTCCACGTCTCGGTGCATGCGCAGTTCGTTTTAAGTACTCGTCTGGCGCCCAGCACATCATTTGCATGGGGTCACGCTTCATTAACATGGATCACGCCCACTTCCACTTACGCCGGCTTACGCCTATGAAATATACGCTACGCCAGCGCAGAGTTGGGAGCACTTGTTTGTGAATTCCATGCTTTCTTCTCCGCGCTGCGCCGGCGTAGCGTAAAAGAGATATGCTACGGCGGCATAAATATGCGCCGATGTCTGTGAATTCGGGCCATAGGCTCTAATAGGTGTCCTAAAAGGTGAACAGCGGGCGCCATACTGGGCGCTCGCTGTTCACTCAGTGTTGTGCTAGGAAAGCGAATATTCATTTGCTTTCCTAACACTGAAGTGCCTCTCCGACAATCAGGTGCTTGGGTCTGTCACCTGATTGGATGAAACGACAGGCGCTGTGATTGGATGCCGCCTATCAGGAGTCCAATCATAGCAGAGGATGGGAAGAGAGGACGGGAGAAGGCATCGAGGATAATAGATGACATTGCCGTGACCTGCTGCCCCACCGAGACAGGCAAGTGCAGGGCGGGCGGGGGATGCACACTGGCAACATTTGATGGGCACAGTAGCAGCAATTGATGGGCACACTGGCAGTAATTGGTAGACACAGTAGCGACAATTGATGGGCACACTGACAGCAGTTGATGAGCACAGTAGCGGAAGTTGATGGGCACACTGGCAGCAGTCGATGAGCACAGTAGTGGCAGTTGATGGGCACACTGACAGCAGTTAATGGGCACAGTAACGGCAGTTGATGGGCACACTGGCAGCAGTTGATGCACAGTAGCAGTTGATGGGCACAGTGTCAGCAATTGATGGGTACAGTGTCAGCAATTGATGGGTACAGTAGCTGTGTTTGATGGCACAGTGGCTTCGCTGTGACCCGCTGCCCCACCGAGACAGGTAAGTCCCGGGCGTGTGGGGGATGCACACTGGCAGCATTTGATTAGCACAGTAGCAGCAACTGATGGGCACACTGGCAGCAATTGGTGGGTACAGTAGCGGCAATTGATGGGCACACTGGCAGCAGTTGATGGGCACAGTAGCGGCAGCTGATAGACAAACTGACAGCAGTTGATGGGCACAGTAGCGGCAGTTGATGGGCACACTAGCAGCAGTTGATGAGCACACTGGCAGCAGTTGATAGGCACAGTAGCAGCAATTGATAGGCACACTGGCAGCAATTGTGCGTACAGTAGCAGCAATTGATAGGCACACTGGCAGCAGTTGATGGGCACAGTAGCGGCAGTTGATAGACACACTGACAACAGTTGTTGGGCACACTAGCAGCAGTTGATGGGCACACTGGGAGCAGTTGATGGGCACAGTAGCGGCAGTTGATGGGCACACTGGCAGCAATTGATGGGCACAGTCTCAGCAATTGATGGGCACACAGGCAGCAATTAATGGGCACACTGGCAGCAATTGATATGCACACTGACAGCAATTAATGGGCACAGTGGCTGCGTTTGATGGCACAGTGACTGCGTTTGATGGCACAGTGGCTGCGTTTGATGGCACAGTAGCTGCGTTTGATGGCACAGTGGCGGCAATTGATGAGCAATTGATGTGAAAAAACATAGAGGAGCGTGGAGGACATCGCTGTGACCTGCTGCCCCACTGAGACAGGTAAGTGCCGGGCAGATGGGGGATGCACACTGGCAGCATTTGATGGGCACAGTAGCTGAATTGATGGGCACACTATCAGCAAATGGTGGGCACAGTAGTGGTAATTGATGGGCACACCACCAGCAGTTGATGGGCACAGTAGCGGCAGTTGATGGGCACACTGGCAGCAGTTGATGGGCACAGTAGCGGCAGTTGATGGGCACACTGGCAGGAATTGATGGGCACAGTGGCAGCATTTGATGGGCACAGTGGCAGCAATTGATGGGCACAGTGGCTGCATTTGATGGGCATAGTGGCGGCAATTGATGGGCACAGTAGCTGCATTTGATGTTTTGTTATTTTTCAGTTTGTTTGCACCCCGCAAAAAGATTTGAGCAGCCGGCACCACTGATTGTAACCTGTATGTAAATAACATATTTTTTTTTTCTTATTGATTTTAACATACCTTGTAATGTCCTGCTTTGGCGGTACCAGGAATATCCTGCTGCCCCCCTCTATCCAATGTTATGGTATTTCGGATGTGGCCACCTACATTTTAGAATACATTTTCCCCTGAGCCGTCATTCTTGAGGAATTTATTTAAATGAAATCTTTTATGGCGGAGTTCACCTTTAAGTGATTGTTTATAATGAATGACCTGCAGATACAATAATTGGATCGCAGACGCGGCTCTGCATGGATCGGCCTGTTTTCCGGGCACCAAGGGAACGGATCTCACAAAGACCCGGAGAACGCGCTCTCTCATTTTGAAGGTGACATCACCGGCAGATACCGTAATAGAACTGGCTGATATCTGAGGACAGCTTGGCCATCAAAGCCCAGAATGCAGGCTGCTTTGCTCCTGCCGCCGTTATTTTCTCGCACCTGAAAAGAGTCGCAGGCGACGCAATAAACAAGAGTCCCTTATCAGACGTCAAACACAAACCGGTCCGCGGCGTGCATCAGACGGCTGACTCTGGCCACCGCGCCGCATGCAATTGGCAGCGGGGAGCTTTTTACAGCCTGACCTTTCATAGTCAGCGAGCATCTGCTTCCCATTCTCCGAGGCTTCCCTGAGCGCCGGGCTTATCTGGCCCTGACATTTTCCACCAGAGATGAACTCCTACAACCTATGGAGGCCAACGGCGCCTTTCTCTGGACAAGGTACAAATAATCAGCTTGGGTAATGCAAAGAGCAGCCTGTGTGTGGTAGATAAACCCCAAGGTTTGGTACCGAGTAGGAAGGAGGGGGAACCTGACAGCATTTGTGTGAAGACGGCAAACGTAAAGAGAACCCGACACGGCACATCGTTTGCAAATGACTAAATGTTACATTTCAAAGCGTATGTAAAACCAAGAATGAAATTGTAATATATTGTAGCTTACCAGTCCTTAAAGCGGAGTTCCACCCAAAAATGGAACTTAAGCTTATCCCACTCCTCACCCCCTTACATGCCACATTTGGCATGTCATTTTTTTGGGGGGGGGAGTGGGGGCTTCAGGAGGAGTGGGACTTCCTGTCCCACTTTCTCCTTCTGCCGAGGGGCTGGTTAGGCGATTACCGTATTTATCGGCGTATACCGCGCACTTTTTTGCCCTGAAAATCAGGGCAAAATCATGGGTGCGCGATATACGCCGATACACGCTTTCCCGCGCCGATTTTGAATACTGCGCCGGCATATACCGAGCGCAGTACACTCGCGTATAGTCGGGCAGGCTCCGCTCCTCTCGCGCTCACGTCCTGGACGTACAGGACGTGAGCGCGAGAGTAGCCGAGCCTGCCCGACTATACGCAAGTGTACTGCGCTCGGTATATGCAGGCGCAGTATTCAAACTTTGCGCGGGAAAGCGAGGATCGAGCGGGGAGGACGCCGCAGAAGGACGCCGGACCCGACGAAGAGGACACCCGAAACCGCCGATAGATGCCGCGCAAGACACCAAAACTGTAAGCATAAAAATCTTTTTTTTCCACAGGAATGGGGGCCACTTTAGGGGTGCGCACTATACGCGGGAGCGCGCTATACCCCGATAAATACGGTAAGCTTAATCGCCTACAGCAGCCCCTCCCTGAGACACGTGACAGGTCCTAGGCGATAGCCTGTCCAATCGAATAGCGCAGCGCCGAGCCGCGCGCGCATGCTCAGTGGGTGCCCAACCGTGAAGCCAAAAGCTGTCACGGTCAGGTGCCCACACTTGGCATGAAGACGCCGGCCAGGGAGGGGGGGAGAGGAGCGGACCCCCGGCCGGCGCGTCGCTGGAACACTGGAGCAGGTAAGTGTATGTTTATTAAAAGCCAGCAGCTACACTTTGTAGCTGCTGACTTTTAATAAACATACATTTTGGCTGGAACTCCCCTTTAACCACTTAAGACCCGGACCATTATACAGGTTAAGGACCTTGCCCCTTTTTGCGATTCGGCACTGCGTCGCTTTAACTGACAATTGCGCAGTCGTGCGACGTGGCTCCCAAACAAAATTGGCGTCCTTTTTTCCCCCACAAATAGAGCTTTCTTTTGGTGGTATTTGATCACCTCTGCGGTTTTATTTTTTTTGCACTTTAAACAAAAATAGAGCGACAATTTTGAAAAAAATTCAATATATTTTACTTTTTGCTATAATAAATATTCCCAAAAAAGATATAAAAAACGTTTTTTTTTTCCTCAGTTTAGGCCGATACGTATTCTTCTACATATTTTTGGTAAAAAAAAAATCGCAATAAGCGTTTATCGATTGGTTTGCGCAAAAGTTATATCTTTTAAAAAATAGGGGATAGTTTTATTGCATTTTTATTAATATACTTTTTTTTTTACTACTAATGGCAGCGATCAGCGTTTTTTTTCGTGACTGCGACATTATGGCGGACACTTTGGACAATTTTGACACATTTTTGGGACCATTGTCATTTTCACAGCGAAAAGTGCTATAAAAATGCACTGGTTACTGTGCAAGGAATGAAAATTGCAGTTTAGGAGTTAACCACTAGGGGGCGCTGTAGGGGTTAAATGTGACCTCATATGTATTTCTAACTGAAGGGGGGCCGGGCTGGACGTGCAACGTCAGTGATCGTCTTTCCCTATATCAGGGAACAGACGATGACTGACATTGCCACAATGTTTACATAAATAAAAACAACAAGGTTGCGCTTGGAGGCACAATATGATATTGTGAAGGGAATTAGTTGTGTCTATAAAAAATAGATGCAAAACAAACATTTCAATACAATCATAATTATGAACAAAAATAAATTATATCAAAATAATAAGTGAATATATAAATATATAAAGTCTATAAAGGCTGAATAAAATTATATATAAATATAAATGTATATATATATATGTAAAAATTCTCCAATAGTCCTTCTAATAGGGAGATGAGAAAAAATAGCAGCTTTCTGAGTTGAATGATAAAGCTGATGGCTGTAGATTGTAAAAGTCCTGTATAGGTTCACCATCAGTTACACAATATAGCTTCCAATATGGTAAGGTAAATAAGGTGTACTCTTACCAGATATAAGAGGGATTCAGGCATGTCACTCCCAATACGTCTGGAGTAGGACGCTTCCGGATCTTCCACACTAGGTTAATGCGATCTCCACTGGACCAGCAGGTGTTCAGCAACTGCAATAGGCTCAGCATCCCATTCGGATCAAAGAAAAAAGAAGAAAAGAAACCGGGGACTCGCCATAGTGAAAAGTACTTCCAGAAGTTTATTCGAATTGTGCAGCATATACACAAATTTAAATTTGCCGGCAACTTCCGATGATCTGTAAATTATAAACAAAATCTTCTAACTCATGAGGTAAGAAAATGCCCGATGCCTGGCCACATCCTCTGTGTCTCCCGACCTCCAAGATGGATGGATGGATGGAATGGACAGCTCCCGGCTCAGCGTCCCCCCACACCTCTCACCCTGGACTCTGGCTCCACACTGAAAGTATATTCCACAGACTCCCAGCACAGCTTCCCTTACTCAGGATGATCACTGTGCTTCTCTCAGGTGTGTGTGCAGGATAAGGGAACACAGAAAGAGAGCTCCCTGCTAATCTATTTTTGCTAAAATAGATTAGCAGGGAGCTCTCTTTCTGTGTTCCCTTATCCTGCACACACACCTGAGAGAAGCACAGTGATCATCCTGAGTAAGGGAAGCTGTGCTGGGAGTCTGTGGAATATACTTTCAGTGTGGAGCCAGAGTCCAGGGTGAGAGGTGTGGGGGGACGCTGAGCCGGGAGCTGTCCATTCCATCCATCCATCCATCTTGGAGGTCGGGAGACACAGAGGATGTGGCCAGGCATCGGGCATTTTCTTACCTCATGAGTTAGAAGATTTTGTTTATAATTTACAGATCATCGGAAGTTGCCGGCAAATTTAAATTTGTGTATATGCTGCACAATTCGAATAAACTTCTGGAAGTACTTTTCACTATGGCGAGTCCCCGGTTTCTTTTCTTCTTTTTTCTTTGATCCGAATGGGATGCTGAGCCTATTGCAGTTGCTGAACACCTGCTGGTCCAGTGGAGATCGCATTAACCTAGTGTGGAAGATCCGGAAGCGTCCTACTCCAGACGTATTGGGAGTGACATGCCTGAATCCCTCTTATATCTGGTAAGAGTACACCTTATTTACCTTACCATATTGGAAGCTATATTGTGTAACTGATGGTGAACCTATACAGGACTTTTACAATCTACAGCCATCAGCTTTATCATTCAACTCAGAAAGCTGCTATTTTTTCTCATCTCCCTATTAGAAGGACTATTGGAGAATTTTTACATATATATATATACATTTATATTTATATATAATTTTATTCAGCCTTTATAGACTTTATATATTTATATATTCACTTATTATTTTGATATAATTTATTTTTGTTCATAATTATGATTGTATTGAAATGTTTGTTTTGCATCTATTTTTTATAGACACAACTAATTCCCTTCACAATATCATATTGTGCCTCCAAGCGCAACCTTGTTGTTTTTATTTTCTGTTTGTATGTATATCACATATTTTTGTGTTGCTGCTGGATATCACTTAATTTAATTTATTCAATTTATTATTATTTTCAATTAATATTTAATTCAATTTATTGTTGTTAGCGCGAGGAGTTTTTCCCCTTTGGATTGAACACAATGTTTACACACACCTCTCCCTATTCTTCAGCTCCGGTGACCGATCGCAGGACACCGGCGGCGATCAGGTCCGTGGGTCTCGCGGTCACGGAGCTTCGGACCGGGTCGCAAGCGTGCCGACGGCGCGATCGCGACCCCACGGCTGGGCCTTAAGGAGACACGTACAGGTACGTGATTGTGCCCAGCCATGCCATTCTGCCGACGTATATCGGCGTGAAGGAGTCCTTAAGTGGTTAAAGTACACAATATTACCAAAAGTATTGGGACGCCTGCCTTTACACGCACATGAAATTTAATGGCATCCCAGTCTGTAGGGTTCAATATTGATTTGGCACACCCTTTGCAGCTATAACAGCTTCTGGGAGGCCCTCCACAACGTTTGGGAGTGTCTATGGGATTGTTTGACCATTCTTCCAGATGCTAATTTGTGAGGCCAGGCATTGATGTTGGACGAGTCCCGTGCTGTGTCCCAATATCTCAGTGTGAAGTTCTGTATCTCAGAGCAGGTGTAAATGCTCTTGGTGGCAGTGTAGAAATCCCTCTTTATATTGGTGGGTGGCATAAAATCCCCTATTACATTGTGGTCAATGTAAATCCCCCTCACATTGGTGGTCAGTGTAAATCCCCCCTCACATTGGTGGTCAGTGTAGAATTCCCCACTACAGTGGAACCTCAGATTGCGAGTAACGCGGTTAACGAACGTTTCGCAATACGAGCAATATTTTTTTTAAATCCTGACTCAGTTTGCGAGTGTTGTCTCACAACACAATCAGGATTCAAGCCTCTGTGGTGTGCAGTACTGCATTTGGCCAGAGGTGCAAGGGGCGCTGGAGCCGCTCAGAAATACTCGGAAACACTCCGAAATACTCCGTTACTGCGTGTTTCTGAGCCTTTCCGGGGGTTTCTGAGGGCAGCCAAACGATCTTAGAGTTTTTCTGAGTCTCTCTGGCGCCCCCACATGAGGTATTGCATGCCATAGAAGTCAATGTGGAACAAATTATTTTCGCTTCCATTGACTTCTATGGGGAAACTCGCTTTGATATGCAAGTGCTTTGGATTACAAGCATTCTCCTTGAACGGATTATCCTCGTAATCCAAGGTTCCACTGTACAGTATATACTTTCCATAGATTTCCATCTTTGCTCTACATGATTCAGAATTTGCCACAGTGTACTGCACCTCCTAACTAATCCAGTCTCCCCCACCACTGCCACTGACCCCATCAATCCCCCAGCATTGCCACTGATCACACCCCCTCCCCCAGCATTGCCACTGATCACACCCCCTCCCCCAGCATTGCCACTGATCCCAGGAATCCTAGGAGTTTTCTGTCTATTGTTGGGTCCCTTCATCTCCCCAGTCCATGGTGTGCAGGCAGTGAGGAGATGATGTGCTATAACTTTTAGCAACCAATCAGTGAGTAGTAACAAAGTGCACTAACCTCTTGCAACCAATCATTAAGCGGTAGGGATATGCAGCGACCTCTAGCAACCAATCAGTGAGTGGTAATGATACACTGTAACCTCTGCCAACCAATCGCTGCCTGATCTGATTCAGTGAACTGATTCTGAGCCTAGCTGCTATTCAGGGATGCCATCGGGGGGGTACAGGCATTACGCCTGTACGGAGCCCGATGGTCCCCAGGGGCCCGGGCACCCCCCCCCCCCTGTTTTTTTTATGTATTTATTTTTCATCAGATGCCCCCACCCGTCTTTTTAAAAAAACATTGAAGGGTCAGGGGTTAGGGCTTAGAGCTAGGATTAGGGGCTAAGGGTTAGGGCGTTAGGGTTAGGGCGTTAGGGTTGGGGTAAGGGTTAAAGGGAGGGTTAGGGTTTAGTGGTTAGGGTTTCCCATTGAAGAATATGGCTAGGACTCAGTAATTGGAACAGGGACCTCCCCTAGAGGTCAAAGTTCAGAAGGCGGGTTCCCAGAAGTCAAAGGTCACAGGGCGTGGCTGACCCACCCCCACCAAAGTGTACCGCCTACCCCAACTAAGTCGGAAATGAACAAGTCAGGGAATGAACAAGTCGGGGTATGCGTCTAACATTTTTTTTTTTTTCGTCTGACCCCCCCACCTTTAGAAACTTGTGGCAGGAGCCCCCCCCCCCCCCGTTTTTTTGCTTTTAAAAAAAAAAAGGGTGTCTGACTTTAGCAACTCATGCCAGGAGGGAGACGAGAGGACTTGACTTGACTTTGCTTATCATCTCGCAGCAGAAGGCAGGAGACAGGAGGCCACCCCCCCCCCCCCCCGGTTCTCTGCTCAAGGGGGGCCCTGCCTAAAGCTGTGTAAGGGGCCCCAAATTTTGTGATGGCTGCTCTGCTGCTATGTATTGTATATCTCAGAGCAGGTAGAAAGCGAAATTACATGGGGGAGGGGGGGGGGCAAGAAAATGTTTGCTCAGGGTCCAATCAATATTAAAGACGGCCCTGACAATAAGTACATTCTTTTCTTTTCTAGACTGTGGACCACTCCAGTTAGAAATTTGTTCACTCAGATAAGAAGCAAAAACATTTTTCTATCCTTCACCTTTGATTTTTCTCGTGACTATGATTGAAAGCCTACTTCTGTTTGTCCCCATTAAACATTCGAAAATTGAATTTGTATTTCACAAAAGAACACAATTTGAACCGTACTTGGCCACCTGAAGCCACCCTGCTGCCTATCTGGTAGCCTCTCCTTGTAGAATAAGAGGGTTGGATGAATGAGGAGGGTCTATAGATGACAGCGGAACTATTTCTGCTCGAATTCCTCAGTAATGGATGAACAGTGACGTGAGCGGAGCGAGAGAAAAATAGAGGCTTTTACTGACGTGCGAGTGCGAGGGTTAGAGAAGGTCTGTTAGACTGTGTCATGCCGGGAGATAGGCAAAGATGTAATGGGGATAATTGAAGACACTGGAGTCTTCATATTAATGTTATATATGCTAAGTCCTATCTACACCACAAATTTTTTTTTACATTCAAAAGATGACTAAACCCAGAGTCGGCTCTTTAATTAGGCAAATTAGGCGGTCGCCTAAGGCCTCACACTCACAGGGGCCTAGGGGCCGCCTAACTTACCCAATGCATTAGGCCGTGTACACACGGCAGAGAACCTCGATGGGCAGAACACATCGTTCCGCCCGTCGAGGTTCTCTGCCGGCCGTCGAAATCGGCGACCTGCCCGTCGGGAATGGCAACCAGCCATTCATCCAGGCGGGCCGTCGAGCAAATAGAAAGCGTGCTCTCTATTTCTGCTCGACGGGCTTCCCGACGGGATGCTCGCCGAGAGCGTACACACGGCCGAGGTCCTCGCTGGAATGCAGCTTCCAGCGAGGTTCTCGCTGGTTTCCAGCGAGAACCTCGGTCGTGTGTACGCCGCCTTACCCCAGTTTTGAGGGACAGGGGAACTTGACTTTTCTGTGCTCAGGCAGCGTTAAGAGCCCTGACTCAGTAGCGGGGCCGCTAGTGTCCCAAACAACCAGTAAATATTGGTGACACCACCCCTTGTGATGTCAATGACCCAGCATTCCCTCAGTCAATGATGTCACAGAGGGCGGGTTCAGCAGGTGACATCACCAGGTGGCCCCCGCTCCTTAGGTATTAAAGAGCAGGATATAGGGGCCACCTTGTTAAAGTTTGTATTTGTTGCGCTATACAAGTTACTCACTCACTCAATCACTCACTTTATACAGTAATTAGTGCATTTTTATAGCACTGATCGCAGTATAAATGTGAATGACGCCAAAAATGTGTCAAAAGTGTCCGCCATAACGTCGCAGTCCCAATAAAAATCGCAGATCGCCGCCATTTCTAGTAAAAAGAAAATAATAAAAAATAATAATTCTGTCCCCTATTTTGTAGGCACTATAAATTTTGCACAAACCAGACGCTTATTGCGATTTTTTTTTTTTTTTTTTTTACCAAAAATATGTAGAAGAATATGCATCGCCCTAAACTGAGAAAAAAAAACGTTTTTTTTTTGGATATTTATTATAGCAACAAGTAAAAAATATTGTATTTTTTTCAAAATTGTCGCTCTTTTTTGTTTATAGCGCAAGAAAAAATAAAAACCGCACAGGCGATCAAATACCACCAAAAGAAAGCTCTACTTGCGGGGAAAAAAGGACGTCAATTTTGTGTGGGAGCCACGTCGCACGACCGCGCAATTGTCAGTTAAAGCGAGGCAGTGCCGGAAGCTGAAATATCACCTGGGCAGGAGGGGGGTAGAAGTGCCCAGTAAGCAAGTGGTTAAAGCAAGTTGGCTTTTTTTTAACCGAAGGTTAAATAACCTATGGGGCCCACACACGATCGGTTTTGACTGATGAAAACGGTCCATCAGAAAGTTGTCCTTTGGCTAACCGATCGTGTGTACAAGGCTTTAGACTTGGCTCATTAAAAAGAGATAACAAAACACTGCAGCTATATGTGCCCAGCTCAAATTTCATGAATCGGGTTTACACCCACTTAAAAAAAAAAAAAAAGCCAAGTTTCCAAAAGCCTCCAATAATAAACATGAACAGTAAAAAGCTCCCTCGCCATTTGTTTAATTCAGAAATCCATTACAAAGGAGTCTGACTTCCATTCTAATTAAAGTGTTGTGTTCCCCAGGGGACAAATGACAGGCGGTCCCCGGGTTACAAAAAAGATCGGGACTGTAGGTTTGTTCTGAAGTTGAATCTGTTTGTAAGTCGGAAAAGGGTACATTTTTTAAAAGTTGCTTCAGCCAAAAAAAAAATGTTTTAATCTTTTTGGATAGCATAGGGAAGCAGGGCTGTCTAAATGCATGGGTACACCTGGGTACTGCCCAGGGGCCCTGGGTGCATGGGGGCCCCAAGATAATATTGCATTACATCATACTAGCCAACTGTTCCGGATTCGCTGGGACAGTCATGCTTTTTACTAAACTGTCCCGGGATGGCTGGGAATCCCGGCCGTGTGAATGCTCCTCGCAGTTTTTCCGACGTGAAAACTGGCCAAAAAACGCCGGACAAAAAAAAAAAGAGAACCAGTTTTCTTTTTTCCCGCAGGGAAAACAGGCGGACTTTTGCCCGGCGTTTTTTGGCAGTTTTCCTGTGGGAAAAACTGTGATGGGAGCATACACATGGCCGGGAATTCCCAGCCAAAGCTCCATCGCAGTTTTCCTGCCGGGAAAAACGCCCATGTGTAGAGGAAAGACTGAACCGAGCAGCTTCTTGGCTTTCCCCTCGGGATTTCCGACAGGAACTTTTCACGTCGGAAATCCCGTACGTGTGTACGAGGCATTACAGGAGTGAATTTTCCTTCCTAGGGGTAGATTTCCTCTCACTTCCTGTTGTCCCCCTCCGTTTGTAAGTAGGAGTCGTCTGTAAGTCGGAGATTTGTAACTAAGGGACCCCCTTGTAGATGTAGTTTTTTGTACCATCTTTGTAGATGCTGTCTGAAGTAGAGTGACCAGACATCCCCGGTTTCCGGGGACAGTCCCCGGATCCCTGGACCACGTCTGTCCCCAGTTTTGTCCCAGTTTTGTCCCCGGATTGGATTTGTGCAGAATTTATAAAAAAAAAAAAGGAGGAAAAAAAAAAGCCGATACACAAAAGTTGGTTAACCACTGCACATTTACGTCAGCAGAATGGCACGGCTGGGGACATCAACGTATATATACGTTGGTTTTAGTACCCAGCCGCGGTGCGCACCCGTGACCCGGTCCGAAGCTCCGGGACCACGTGACTCGCAGACCCGATCGCCGCTGCAGTGTGCCGATCCGTCCCTGGAGCTGAAGAACGGGGAGAGCCATGTGTAAACACGGCTTCCCTGTGCTTCACTGTGGCCGCAGCATCGATCACGTCATCCCTGTTATAGGGGGAAGTGATCGATGACGTCACACCTACAGCCACACCCCCTTACAGTTGTAAACACACACAGGAAACACTCAAATCCTACAGCGCCCCCCTGTGGTTAACTCCCAAACTGCAACTGTCATTTCCACAGTAAACAATGCAATTTAAATGCATTTTTAGCTGTGAAAATGACAATTGTCCCAAAAATGTGTCAAAATTGTCCGAAGTGTCCGCCATAATGTCGCAGTCACGAAAAAAAACGCTGATCGCCGCTATTCGTAGTAAGAAAAAAGAAAATTAATAAAAATGCAATAAAACTATCCCCTATTTTGTAAACGCTATAAATTTTGCGAAAACTAACCGATAAACGCTTATTGCGATTTTTTTTACCAAAAATAGGTAGAAGAATACGTATCGGCCTAAACTGGAGGAAAAAAAATGTTTTGTTATATATTTTTGGGGGATATTTATTATAGCAAAAAGTAAAAAATATTGCATTTTTTTTTTAATTGTCGCTCTATTTTTGTTTATAGCGCAAAAAATAAAAAAACCGCAGAGGTGATCAAATACCACCAAAAGAAAGCTCTATTTGTGGGGAAAAAAGGACGCCAATTTTGTTTGGGAGCCACGTCGCACGACCGCACAATTGTCAGTTAAAACGACGCAGTGCCGAATCGCAAAAAGGGGCAAGGTCCTTTACCTGCATTTTGGTCCGGGTCTTAAGTGGTTAAGGGACATCGGTCCTGAAGAGGAAGAGGCACATTCGCCCCATGTGTGCCCACCAGTACCCCTGCCAGTGCCCCCTAGCAGTGCCCACCAGTGCAATAAAGTGCCACCTATGGCACCTATCAATGCCCACCAGTGGTGCCAATCAGTGCCTCATCAGTGCCACCTAGCAGTGCTGCCTATCAGTCCCACCTACCAGTGCTGATCAGTGCGCACCCATCAGTGCCCATCACTGCCACCTATCAGTGCCCATCACTGCCAGCTACCAGTGCCACCTATTAGTGTAAATTCTCAGTGCCAACAGTGCCACCTATCAATGCCCTTCATTGCCACCCACCAGTGCCACCCCTCAGTGCCCACCAGTGCCGCCTATCAGTGCTCACCAGTGCTGCCTATCAGTGCCCACCAGTGCCACCTTATCGGGGCTCATCAGTGCAGCCCATCAGTGCCTATTGGTGCCCATCAGTGCAGCCTCATCAGCGTACATCAATGAAGGAGAAAAATGACCCGTTTGCAAAATTTTATAACACAATATTTAAAACGGTTTTGTATTTTTTTTTTTAAAGTTCAGTATTTTTTATTTATTTTTTAACAAAAAAAAAAACACAGAGGTGATCAAAAACCACCAAAAGAAAGCTCTATTGGTGGGGAAAAAAAGATAAAGATGTATTTGGGTACAGCTTGTATGACAAGTGCAATTGTCATTCAAAGTGTGAGAGCGTTGAAAGCTGAAAATTGGTCTGGGCAGGAAGGGGGTAAAAGTGCCCGGTAAGCAAGTGGTTAAGGAGCGATTTGAGGGCCAAGTGGAGACTTTTTTTGACTTGACAGATTCAAAATGTTTCCATAACATCTGTAGAATTAAAGGGTAACAAATTCAGGGTACACAGCCCAATTTAACGTGCGCCTTTTACTGCATCAGTATATTTTTTCAAAAAAGCCAAACTGAAAGATCATTGAGCTCCATGCCAATGTCTTTGCCTAGGCTCAGATGATGGATTTCCTTATCCACTCCTCCCTAGTGATTAGGCTGCAGCTTTAAAACATGTTCCGTGTGTGTAGCACCCTCTAGTGCTGGAAATGTAAATCGTTTTTTTTTCTTTGGTTAGAGAAGGTAAATTCTTGCAGGCTTGGCTGGCAACCAAGCCTGTCTGTTTTGTCCTGGGCTGCACAGAAATCCAGGGAGAGCTGGATGATTCGCAGGCGTAAATCACCTAGTTCTCAAATGTTCTGGGGCCTTCTAGAAGAATGGGAGGGGAAGTAGGGTGGAGCTACCTGGAGTATTCTGAGGGCCCAGACCAATCCCCAACTTGGATTGGCAGGGGGCAGGCCCCCTAAAATACTCAGTGTCAGCCCAGCTGGGGAGGAGTTGTGTCGGGTGGAAGCTAGGAATGGAGTGTTAGGCTCTCATGGCCTTTGAGGGAGCTCTCCAGTCTGGGGGGGGGGGGGGGTATGACCTTGGGCCTGGGTGCAAATGGGATCTTCCTAAAAACACAGAGGTGTCCAGGACAGGAGGCACAGGGGCAAGGAGGACAGTCAGGGCTGGTACAAGTATTTTTGACACTCTAGGCGAAACCTCCCTTGGCTCCATCCCTGACTCCACCCCCTTTGTCCTGACCCTGTATACCCCACCTTTTTAATGAAGCACCCATCAAATGCAGCCCACCAGCACCCATCAATGCAGCCTCACCAGCGCCCCTCAATGCAGCCTCACCAGCGCCCCTCAATGCAGCCTCACCAGCACCCGTTAATGCAGCCTCACCAGTGCCCGTCAATGCAGCCTCACCAGCGCCCATCAATGCAGCCTCACCAGCGCCCCTCAATGCATCCTCACCAGCACCCGTCAATGCAGCCCCACCAGCACCCGTCAATGCAGCCTCACCAGTGCCCGTCAATGCAGCCTCACCAGCGCCCATCAATGCAGCCTCACCAGCGCCCCTCAATGCAGCCTCACCAGCGCCCCTCAATGCAGCCTCACCAGCACCCGTTAATGCAGCCTCACCAGTGCCCGTCAATGCAGCCTCACCAGCGCCCATCAATGCAGCCTCACCAGTGCCCATCAATGAATGTTTTCTTGCTTCCATTCATTCGGGAGTTGGGACACAGACACAGTCCTCCGCCGCCAGTGCGCCTCCGACACCAAGTGCGAATGAAGCAGCGGCTGCCTGCTGATGCTGAGACTTAGCTGATTGTTGCAGAGAGAAGAGAGTAAGAACACCGGGGGCTGGGCGCCTAGTTTGCCAATGGGTAGCACCGGCCCTGAGGACAGTGGGAGAACACTGCCAGGCAAGTCTTCAGGAACAGCCAAGAGGACTGGCGAGTGTCACACAGTCAGAAGGACTGGTAGACACACCTGATTGGGCTGGGATGTGCAGTCTGGGATGGGTGCAGAGCCAATAAGGAGGACTGTGGTGGCATGGGCAGCGGAAAGAGCACCCATGCGATCCCATTATAGTCCGAACCAAAAAAAGAGTCCTGCACGGCATTTCGGTCCGACTACAATGCAAATTCAGCCATACAATCTGTATGGCTGAATTAGCATCGCACAGACATCGCATGCGATTTGCACTGCAGTGCGGTGCGAATCCCATGCGATCTCGCACAGCGCCCCAGTGTGAACCCGGCCTCAAATAAACACAAAGAAGACATTTCAGTAAAGGGAGTTGGTGTGATTCGTTTTTCGACTGCTCTTGCTCTGCCTTTGTACTTCACCTTGTCAAAATGTTTATCACTTTTTTTTTTTCCTTAAGTAGCATTTACTCTGTTCAAAAAAAAAAAAATCAATGCGTTTGAGAGAAAATCCCATAAGCAGACCGTTGAAAAAAAAAAGAAAAAAATCACCCGCGCGTCCTTGTTGAGTTCCCTTTGATTGGAGAGCTCTGCCAGATCCATTATGATAAGACTGAATTCCCCGATAGATTCGGCTCTCCATGATACAGAGCCGAGGATTCTGCAAACGTCTGACGCAGAGCAGACAATTAAAACCACTGCTTAACGGAAAGGTCAATGGAAGGAAAGGGATTAGTCTAATTGTACTTGTCTGAGCAAGTGAAACTTTAAGACAGCCGGCTCGGTAATGAAATGCAATCATTTTATAGTTAGGCAATCAAGGGAGCCGGTGAACCGTCATAAAAGAGGACATTCGGCAAAGGTCAGCGGCAAAACCACAAGAGTGGACTTCGGCTTACAGAATAGTAGGATATATATACTGTATATACATTAGTGTTGCTCACGAATATTCGTATTGCGAATATTCGGCTCGAATATGGCATATTCGAGTATTCGCGATATATTCCGAATTTCGCGGTGAATATTCGCTATTTCGAATATTCGTATTTTTTCAATTTTTTTTTAGAACAGATCACATCGTAGAGATCCCCATCGACGTCTAAAAGCATTGCTGGTATGATTAGAGACCTTGGGCCGAGTAGCTGCAGCGATCATTTTATATTGCCGAAAAATCGCAATGCGATTATTCGGCAATAGCGATATCGCGCGATTATTTTCAAGAAATTCGCAATATTGTTTTTAGCTAAAATAACACATATATTCGATTTCAGAGTGTTACTGTCGAAATTCCGCAATCAATTTCTCATTCGCATTTTTGCGAAATTACGATAAAATATCAAGAATATTCTGAGCCAATCAGAGTGTTCCTTCCGCATTTGCCGAATATTCGCAATTATTTTGTATTGTAATATATCAAGAATATTCTGAGCCAATCAGAGTGCTCCTTCCGCATTTGCCGAATATTCGCAATTATTTTGTATTGTAATATATCACGAATATTCTGAGCCAATCAGAGTGCTCCTTCCGCATTTGCCGAATATTCGCAATTATTTTGTATTGTAATATATCACGAATATTCTGAGCCAATCAGAGTGCTCCATTCCGCATTTCTCGAAATTTCGCAATTATTTGGTATTATAAAATATCACGAATATTCTGAGCCAATCAGAGTGCTCCATTCCGCATTTCTCGAAAATTCACATTCGCAATAGCGAAAATTCGCAATCATTTCATTTCCAAAAAATATCACGAATATTCGTATTTAGCGAATATATCTCGAATATTCGACTATATATTCGAGATATATCGCGAAATCGAATATGGCATATTCTGCTCAACACTAATATACATACACTATGGGCCAGATTCAGATACATTTAGGCGGGCGTAGCGTTTCTCATATACGCTACGCCGCCGTATCTTTGAGAGGCGAGTATGGTATTCTGAAAGATTTTGCGACCGAAGTTACGGCGGCGTAGCGTTTATAGGGCCGGCGTAATTCAAATGTGTTTGATGTGGGCGTGCTTTATTAAAATTAAGTGTGACCCCCCACGTAAATGACATTTTTTACTAACGGCGCACGCGCCGTCCGTGGACGTATCCCAGTGCGCATGTTTCAAATTACGCCGCTAAGACTCATTGGTTTCGACATGAACGTAATTTACGCCCAGCCCCATTCACGGACGAGTTACGCAAACGACGTAAAACGTGCACAATTCGACGCGGTCCCGACGTCCATACTTAACATTGGCTGCGCCATCTTTTTGGTGGTTTATCTTTACGCCTGAAAACGCCTTAAGTAAACGGCGTATCTTTACTGCGACGGCCGGGCGTACATTTGTGAATAGGCGTATCTCGCTGATTTACATATTCTGGGGCAGATTTTTGTACGGCGGCGTAAGTACAAGCAGGGCGTAGCGTATCCTATTTACGCTACGCCGCCGCAACTCTGGACGCAAGTGCCGTATTCTTAAAGCACTTGCGTCCTAAGTTACAGCGGCGTATCGTGAATGGCCTGGCGTAAGCCCGGGTAATTCAAATGTGACCCCCACGTTTTTGACGTTTTTTTTTAACTGCGCATGTGCCGTCCGTGGACGTATCCCAGTGCGCATTCTCCAAATTACGCTGCAAATACATTGGTTTTGACGTGAACGTAACTTACGCAAAGCCCTATTTGCGAACGATTTACGCAAACGACGTAAACAACGGAAAAATCGATGCTGTCCCGACGTCCATACTTAACATTGCGTACGCCTCACCTATGCAAAGTTACCCCTCATATAGCAGGGGTAACTTTACACTTACGCAAACAACATAAAATACGACGACCGGGTGCAATTACGTTCGGGAATCGGCGTATCTAGCTCATTTGCATATTCGACGCGGCTTATCGACGGAAGCGCCACCTAGCAGCCAGCATATAACTGCACACAATTATACGCCGGCGTAGACAAGTTACATCGGCGGAAGAAGCCTATTTTTTTAACGCATCTGCCTTTGAGAATCGGCGTAAACATACGCCGGCGCAGATTTGAAATTACGGCGGCGTATCTGGAGATACGCCGCCGTAACAGCTTTGAGAATCTGGCCCTCTAGGCGTAAATCAGCGTACATACCCCTAGCGGCCAGCGTAAATAGGCAGCTAAGATACAACAGCATAGGAGATTTACGCCGGTCGTATCTTAGCAACATTTAAGCGTATCTCAGTTTGAGAATACGCTTAAAGTTGCGACAGCGCGGATTCGGACTTACGATGGCGTATCTACTGATACGCCCGTCGTAAGTCTTTCTGAATCTAGCCCTATATTGTCAAAAGTATTGGGACACCTGCCTTTACACGCACATGGACTTTAATAGTTCAATATTAAGTTGGCCCACCCTTTGCAGCTATAACAGCGTCCATTGAAGTCTATCACCCGCAAAATGCAATCTGCTGCAGGAAAAGAAGACTCTGACCCTTCCCAAAAATGCGCCGGCTGAAAAATTATTTCCATGAGCATGATGGAAACAATCCTATTAAAGAGTGTAGAAAAAAAAGGTACATTTGGGATTTCCAGTGCAAAGCCATGGCCCAAAGGGTAGCAACACATGGTATGGATTAGCTTCTCTTCATGGTGTGAGGCCCCTGGAATAGGGGCAAAGAGAAGACACATCGGGGGTCAAGTCTAAGGTATTACCAGTGATGCTAGAGGGAATATGAGAAACTCTACGACCCAAAATAAAACATATACCGTATTTATCAAAGAGCCCCTGGATGAGAAACCTCTAAAATACATATTAGACACACTAGGGCATAGGTGTCAAACACAAGGCCCGCGGGCCGGATCCAGCACTGCAGCCCATTTCATGTGGTCCTCGCAACTCTCCTGTAGCTGCAGTAGAGCTCCAGCCCTCCTCTGGTCCCCCTCCAGACCCCTAATTTCTGCTTTCAAGCAATGCATCCAGCTTCTTCCCAGCAGCAATATATGGAAAGGGGGGTGCACTGTGATGTAAGGGAGAGTGTGTAAGGGAGAATGGGGGGACTCAACTTCTGATGGTGGGGTGACTCTTGACATCTAATATAAGGGGAGGCGATGCGCTGGACATCTAATCTTACAGATACAACCGGCCCTTTTAAAGGTCATCATAATGCTGATGCAGCCCAAGATAAAATTGAGCTTGACACCCTTGCTCTAGGGTAAATGGTATGAAGCCTAGTGAGAGTATAAAACCATCTAGTGATGAGCTTGAGGGCCATCTCTCTAATACTAAGGCTGCATTCACACCTGAGCGTTATGTCGACTGAAACGCGATGCTCAAAAACGCTAGAGGGGAAAAAAAACATTATTCTCTATGGAGATGGTTCACATCTCCACTCCAAAACGCCGAACGCCTGAAGCGCAAACAAGTACTGGACCCTTTTTTGTCGCGCAAAACGGGCGGCTTGGGCGTTTTACATTGGTGACAATGACCTGTACAAAATCGCGGTAAAAAACAATGCGTTTTGTCGCGGCAAATCGCGGTAAATAAACGACCCAATTTGTCGTGGCAAAAAAACGCCGCAAATCGTCTACGCTTAGGTGTGAATGCAGCCTAAGTGCAGGACTGTTTTAAAGGCAGGACAAAAGGCACAGCCGCCCTAAGCCTCATCATTGTTGTGGGGCCCAAAGCAGCTGGCTAATACTTGATAACCATCCCAGTTTAAATGCCCCTATTCTTTGAAGTTTGATGCGGCGTACACGCGACCGAGGTTCTCGCTGGAAACCAGCGAGAACCTCGCTGGAAGCTATATTCCAGCGAGGACCTCGGCCGTGTGTACGCTCTCGGCGAGCTTCCCGTCGGGAATCCCGTCGAGCAGAAATAGAGAGCACGCTCTCTATTTGCTCGACGGCCCGCCTGGATGAATGGCTGGTTGCCATTCCCGACGGGCGGGTCGCCGATTTCAACGGCCGGCAGAGAACCTCGACGGGCGGAACGATGTGTTCTGCCCGTCGAGGTTCTCTGCTGTGTGTACACGGCCTTAGTCCCGTGTTGTGTCCCGATATATCAGTGTAAAGTCCTGTTGCTGCTGCCCAGCTCTGTCCTATTGCCAAGTACAGATGACTCACCTGCAGACCCTGCGTTTACATGTAAATAGCCTACATTGATATGTAAATAGTTGTGAACCACGGCATTGATATGTAAATAGAGACGGTATTGGTGGCCGTGCATCAACAGAGGGCGCAAGAGCGCCGCCCCCTCTCTCCTACACCGCTCTATCACCAATAGATAGATTCATGCATTGCATCTATCGTCGCCGCTGTCACCCCCTATTCAGGTGTCCGGCAATTTATTTGATTCCCTAACACTGACCCGCCTGTCAGCTAATCAGGTGTTTGGGTCTAGTTACCCTGTCACCTAATTGGCTTAAGCGACAGGCGCTGTGATTGGACGTCCAGGCGTCCAATCATAGCAGAGACGGGATGAGGATGGGAGAAGACATGGAGGACTTGGAGCGTGGAGGACAGCGCCGAGACAGGTAAGCGTTGGGTGGAGGGGGCACACTGGCAGCATTTAATAGGGCACAGTAGTGGCAATTGATTGGGAACACTGGCGGCAATTGATGGGGCACACTGGCGGCAATTGATGGGGCACACTGATGGCAAATGATGGGGCACACTGACGGCAAATGATGGAGCACACTGACAGCAATTGATGGTATTATATGATTATTTAAGCATAGTTAAAAATCCCCTGTGTCAGTTGGAGGAAATAAAAGCCCCAGCGTTGGTGGAAGACCCTGAAAGCATAAGAATACTAGTACAGCTTGACCTGGTGGCTGCCCATTCACCTCTATGGCAGACAGCTTGGCCCAATGGCTGACCATTCTATTCCATGGAGGCCAGCTTGGTTTAGCCAATGTCCATAGCGGGAACATGTCCTGGATCTGAAGAATTCTGTTCAAATACCATGTCAATGAGAGGAAAGAAATGCTCTGCCGTAGGTTTTTGGTTAGAGATTCTAAAAAATAGGATACCATGGTACAGCTTGGCCTAGCGGATGCCCATTCCCTTCTATGGTGGACAACTTGGCCAAATAGTGGACCATTCGATTCCATGGAGCCCAGATTCTGCTTAGCCAGCCACCCATGGGTAGACATGTTCTGGATGTGCTGCATTGCTTTCTATTATTAAAACTGGCTTAATGGCCACACATTCACTTCTGTGTCAGAGAGCTTGGCCCAATAGCTGACTGTATGACCCGTGACAACCAGAGACTTTGGAAGGATGGGAGGAACTTCTGTGTCAGCGTCACTAATAACTCTTGGGTCTAGGATCACCCTGTGCCCCTTTTGGGCATAGGGTGGCTAAAAAATCATAATTCATGTTTGCAGGATATACTGGAATATTACAAGTGGTTTATGTTGACCCGACCTGACCAGGTCAATAGGACAGTGACTCATTCCTCTGTGTAACAGGCTGTTGACATGCTAAGTGAGGCTGGCTCCTGAAAGACATTTCATTATGTGATAACACGGTTTAAAGCCTATTGATGCTCAGGTGTAAATACATTTCTGTCGGAGACAATCCACATCCTAAAGATGTGGATTGAGGTGAACTCATTGCCTGATGGTGTTTTGTTTGAATTCTATTGATAAAGGAATGTGACTCCTCAGGTGTAGTAATTAGATCATGTTAATTATAGGCCGTTGCCAAAGTGTCTCTCTAAAATCTGTATGGAAGCCCCCAGTGTGTGATGAGGGGGGGTGGAGATTTCTTTGTTCCTGTGATTACTGTAATATGTTGTACTGTGTATATAAGCAAGCTAAGTGTATCATTAAAGCGTTCATTCATTTTGAAGCAGAGAACAGAGCTGAGTCTCATTATTCTGGGAAATGGGATGGATCGGGTCCTGTTGGTTGGAGTGTCAGATAAGCTGTCTTGTCTTGGATTGATGGAAGGACCGTTACACTGACCATTACATTCCATGGAGTTTATCTCAGCTCAGGTAACTGGCCCATGTTGGACATGTCCTGGGTCCACAAAATTACCCATGTACAGCTTGGCCTGGTGGCCACCTATTCCCTTCAGTGGTCTTCAGCTTAGACAAGTGACTAACCATTCTATTCCATGGAGGCCAGCTTGGTTTAGCAGCTGCTATTCAAATAGCAGGTCAGCCCACTGTGTCACTGGGAATAAATAATGCCCTGGCAACGGTGGTTGGTGGAAAACTCTGAAAGCATAAAAGCCCATATAGGGCTTGGTCTGGTGACTGCCAATGGTTCTGCGTCCATAGTGGGCGCAGGAGCGCCACCCCCTCTCTGCTCTGCACCTGTCACTCAAGTCAACAATACATAGATTCATGCATTGCGCCGCCCACTATTGAGATGGCCGGCCCTCTGGTGAGTGCCAATCGTCTGAATAACAGAAGCTGGTTGGTTTTAGAAGTATCTATCAGAGCCATCAGTCTGGTTACCGGTAACCTGATTGGCTGAAGTGACATCGAGGGCGAGAGAACACATCGAGGGAGCGTGAAGGAAGGATGGCTGACCCGAGAAAGGTAAGTGCCAGGCCGGGGGGGGGGGAATCTGGTGGTATTCGAGGGGGCAATCTGGCGGCATTTTGAGGGGGAAAACTGGTGGCAATTGATGGCACAGTGGCGACAATTGATGGCATGACACAGTGGCGACAACTGATGTGCACCCTGGCGACAATTGATGACACAGTGGCTGTGTTTGATGGCATGGCACAGTGGGTGGTGACAATTGATGGGCACAGTGGCGACAATTGAAGGCACAGTGGCGACAATTGAAGGCACAGTGGCGACAATTGATGGCACAGTGGCTGCATTTGATGGCATGGCACAGTGGCTGCGTTTGATGGCATGGCACAGTGGCGACAATTGATGGGCACAGTAGCTGCATTTGATAGCATGGCACAGTGGCTGCGTTTGATGGCATGGCACATTGGCGACAATTGATGGCAAAATTACAATAATTGATGGCACAATGGCTGCGTTTGATGGCATGGCACACTGGTGACAGTTTATGGGCACAGTGGCGACAATTGATAGGCACAGTGGCTGCGTTTGATGGCATAGCACACTGGCGACAATTGATGGGCACAGTGGCAACAATTGATGGCACAGTGGCTGTGTTTGATGGCATGGCACAGTGGCGATAATTGATGGGTACAGTGGCGACAATTTGTGGGCACAGTGGCTGCGTTTTATGGCATGGCGCAGTGGCGACAATTGATGGGCACAGTGGCGACAATTGATGGGCACAGTGGCTGCGTTTGATGGGCACAGTGAGACTGCAATTGATTTTTTTTTGTTTGTTTGTGCCCCCCCAAAAAAAAATTTGAGCACCAGCCACCACTGGTGAGCGCCCATTCGCTTCTATGGCAGACAGCTTGGTCAAGTGGCTGACCTTTCTATTCCATCGAGTCCAGCTTGGCATTGGGAGACATATCCAAGATTTGCTGCATTCTGTGCAAATACCCACTTTGATTTAATAAATGGGGCGAAAGTGTAGAAAAATGCCAACAAGCACTTTGATTTTTCTTCGAACTATTCAAAATACAGAGACCTCAGCAGTGAGGACCACTCCACTTTATACCCTTAACAAATACACAACTCGATCCTCCCATCTGTCCCCTTCACTCTCCTGAATTTGCTGAGTTTACGAGAAGCAGCAAATTATCTGTGTGAGTTCTCCTGCTGGAAACCAGATGCACAGCGAACGACAGCTAATTCATTAATGCAGCCCAGATGATATCTTAATCGCAAGATGAAGCAGCATAATTGAAGCATGTACAACGAGCGAGATGAGTTAACGACTGCGTCGAGAATTATGGTAAACGCGGAGGGCTGGTTACACACGGAAAAAGATAAATAAAATCAGACAGTTGTGTAAACACTTCAAGATGGGAACTTCGGGGTTAGCAAATAACCTCTATGGAGCCAATGTCCAGGCGTATCAAGATTCAAGTTTTAGCGGCGCCAGTGGTTTTAAAGAAGACAGATGGTGATCTTAAGAGCTTTCAGTCAAAACACAGCTTTAAAAGGGGCCCCCTACCCAAAAGGATATTTGAATTATAGGTGGAGGCTGTGGAGCTAAACTATGCCATTAGGGTGACCACGTGTCCCGGATTGCCCGGGACAGTCCCGCGTTTTGCAGGTCTGTCCCGGGCACATTCATTTCAAGACAATGCGGTATCCCAGAATGAAACTGACACAGCTACCCCCTGGGCCAATCTGATGCACCCAAAAATGGCCGCCACATCACTGCTTTACTCACTGATAGTACTTGCCCTGGCTGGAAATGCCTGGAGTAGCACATACCCCGCCCCCTGCTTGTGATTGGAGAAATCATAAACCCTGCCTCTTGTGTCCAATCACTGTGCTGTGATTTGTTACAGCACAAGCTGATTTTTGGAAAGGGGGGTGTCCCTGAATGGTAGTTTGGAGATGTGGTCACCCTATACCCCATTGCTTTCTCCTTCTCTCTAGTCAGATGCCCCACTTGTCCTCTCATGCTCGTCCTCTTACTGCAAAGGGTATCATTGGTCACCCTTCGTGTTGCATAATCTGTAATATAAAACTAGTACAAATATTCCACTGGGAGAGTGGGACCCCTCATAATGGGTACAGCAAGTGTTCACAGGGCTGGTGCAAGGACTTTTGACACCCTCATTTTGCCCCCCCCCCCCCACATCAGGATCCCTATCAGAGTCTCCCTTACATCGAATCCCCCCTTACATCAAAATCCCCCTTTACATCAGAGCTCCCTTTCATCAGAGTCACCATCAAGGTCCTGCTTGTATCAAAGTCCTCCATTACACCAGGATTGTCTTAAGAGCTTCAATCGGATTCCCCTTTCATTAGAGTCCTCTTTTGATTTACCCCCAACTCATATCAGGGTCCCAAATCAGAGTTTCCCTTACATCAAATCACCCTTTACATCAAATTCCCCCTTTACATTAGAGCTCCCTTTCATCAGAGTCACCATTGAGGTCCCCCTTATATCAAAGCCCCACTTACATCAAAGTCCTTCCCTACACCAAGGTCCTCTTAAGAGTCTCCCCTACATTAGGATCCCAGTCGGAGTCCTCCTTTCAACAGAGTTCCCTTTCGATTCCCCCCCCCCCACATCAGGGTCCCCATAAGCGTCTCCCTTACATCAAATCCCCCCTTACATCAAAATCCCCATTTACATCAGAGCTCCCTTTCATTAGAGTCACCATCGAGGTCCTGCTTATATCAAAGTCCCCACTTACATCAAAGTCCTCCCTTACACCAGGGTTGTCTTAAGAGCCTCAATCGATTGGATTCCCCCTTATATTAGGGTCCTCTTTTGATTTACCCCCTCCTCACATCAGGGTCCCAATCCGAGTCTCTCTTACATCAAATCTCCCTTTACATTAGAGCTCCCTTTCATCAGAGTCACCATTGAGGTCCCCCTTATATCAAAGCCCCATCTACATCAAAGTCCTTCCTTACACCAGGGTCCTCTTAAGAGTCTCCCCTACTTTAGGATCCCAGTCGGAGTCCTCCTTTCAACAGAATCCTCTTTCGATTCCCCCACAAACATCAGGGTCCCCATCAGAGCCTCCCTTACATCAAACCCCCTCCCCCTTACACCGGAACTCCCTTTTATCAGAGGCAACATTGAGGTCCCCTTATGTCAAAGTCCCACTTATATCAAAGTCCTCCCTTACACCAGGGTTGTCTTAAGAATCTCCCTTACATCAGGGTCCCAGTTGGTGTCTCCCTTTCATCAGAGTCCTCTTTCGACCCCCCCCCTCCCATCAGGGTCCCTATCAGAGTCTCCCACTTCCATCAAAGTCCTCCCTTACAACACGGTCCTCTTTAGAGTTCCCCAGTCGGGGATTTTAGAGGGTCCCAGTCAGAATCCCCCTTACATCAGGGTCCCCATCAGAACCCCCTTACTGCTAAGCTTGTCATTGGATGTCGAAAGGGAAGCTGCGCTGGGCACTTGGGGCACGGAGCAGACACCATGGGCAGGCTCTGCTGACCTAAATCCTCAGTCTGTGCGCATTGCGATTACATCACTGACCCTAGCTGTGGGCTGGATCTGGCCCGCGGGCCGTAGTTTTTGAGACCCTTGAACTAAAACAACAATTTTTTTTGTTTTTCTTACAATGTGCTGCAGAGCAGAGATGAGGGGCAGGCGCTATTTTTATTATGGGGAGCCACGACACATATATTTTAGTAATGCATGCGTAAAAATTCAATAGTATAGATGGGCCCTGGGGGCTCATTGTGTCCACACAATGAAAGCTGATCTGAGGCCGGGGGGGGGGGCCTCCGGGTGACGGATTGTGGCAAGTCGCTTATTAAATAGGCCCGGCAGCCGTCTGTTCATCACCCGTCTGACATAATCATCCAGTGAATGGAATCATATGTACACATCCAGATAACATCTGGCTGAAGATGAAATCCCGCAGTCACCATCTCTAGAAGTCTCTGACGTTACCGACCTCGGCTTGTTGTCAAGGCGACTTCCGATAATCACTGTAATTCTTGTCTCCGCCGAGGCTTTCCTCTCTTCTATCCAGGCACACACAGTTCTAATTAAGAGCCATTTTCCCAGAGAGCCTATCACCGCTCCCCGAGCAGAACTCTGCCCCACCGGCTCGTCCGGCTACCCAACTGGAGACGTTCTTCTGCCAGGAGGACAATCCAACATTAAACCGCCGGACAAATCAACGGGATTATCGGCTCCGATGCCGCAGTTTGTTTCTTGTGTGAAAATGGAAACAGGGTTATAAATCAAGCTATTGTTTGAAAGGGAACATATGGGGGGCCCAGTAGGGTGCCAAACCCGGCACACTAATGAGTCCTATGCTTATAGTAGATGTTTATTAACCACTTCAGCCCCAAAATAATTTATCCCCTTCCTGACCCGAGCACTTTTTGCGATTCGGCACTGCGTCGCTTTAACTGACAATTGCGCGGTCGTACGACGTGGCTCCCAAACAAAATTGGCGTCCTTTTTTCCCCACAAATAGAGATTTCTTTTGGTGGTATTTAATCGCCTCTGCGGTTTTTATTTTTTGCGCTATAAACGAAAAAAGTGCGACAATTTTGAAAAAAAAGCAATATTTTTTACTTTTTGCGATAATAAATATCCTCAAAAAAATGTATCATAGTTTTTTTCCACAGTTTAGGCCGATACGTATTTTTCTACATATTTTTGGTAAAAAAAAGAAAAAATCGCAATAAGCGTTTATTGATTGGTTTGCGCAAAGGTTATAGCATCTACAAAATAGGGGATAGTTTTATGGCATTTTCATTCTTTCTTTTTTTTTTTTACTAGTAATGGCGGTGAGCTGCGTTTTTTTTCATGACTACGACATTATGGCGGACACATCGGACACGTTTGACACATTTTTGGGACCATTGTCATTTTCACAGCGAACAGTGCTATACAAATGCACTAATTACTGTGAAAGTTACACTGGCAGTGAAGGGGTTAACCACTAGGTGGGGCTGTAGGGGTTAAGTGTTCCCTGCATAGTGTTTCTTACTGTGGGGGGGGGGGTGGGCTCTGTGTCACATGACACTGATCTCCACTCCGAGTACACGGAGCCGAGATCAGTGTCATTCTCACTAGTCAGAGCGGGGAGATGCTTGTTTACACAAGCATCTCCCCGCTCTATACCTCTGTGAGACGATTGATTGGCACAGTGGCTGCAATTGATGGGCACAGTGGCTGCAATTGATGGGCACAGTGGCTGCAATTGATAGGGGTTTTTTTCCAGAATTTTTCAGTTTGTTTTCACCCCCAAAAAAACTTGAGCTCCAGCCGCCACTAGGAGGGACCCAGCATGCTCCACCCACTACAGACTGCCTGGAAAAAACTGCACTGTAAATGCAATATGCATTTTTCATCAGAGTCACCATCAGAGTCCCCCTTACATCAGAGCCTCCTTGCATCAGAGTAACCATCAGGGTCCCCATTACATCAAAGTCCCCCCTTACCTGAGGGTCCCAATCAGAGTTCCCCTTACATCAGAGTCCCCCTTACATTAAAGTCCACCCTTACCTCAGGGTCCCAATAAGAGTCCCCCTATACATCAGAGTCACCATCAGGATCCCCCTTACCTGAGGGTCCAACAGTGGTCACATGACTGGGAAACTCACCCTGCCCCCCTGGGAGCAAAGACCCACTTAAAGGGATGCCAGGGCTAGGTGGTAATGGATACAAATATATATACACACAGTATCTCACAAAAGTGAGTACCCCCCCCTTACATTTTTGTAAATATTTTCTTCTATCTTTTCCTGTGACAACACTGAAGAAATGGCACTTTGCTACAATGTTTTGTAGTGAGTGTACAGCTTGTATATCAGTGTAAATCTGCTGTCCCCTCAAAATACCTCAACACACAGTCATTAATGTCTAAACCTCTGGCAACAAAAGTGAGTACACCCCTGAGTAAAAATGTCCAAATTGGGCCCAAAGTGTCAATATTTTGTGTGGCCCCCATTATTTTCCAGCACTGCCTTAACCCTCTTGGGCATGGAGGTCATTACAACTTCACAGGTTGCCACTGGAATCCTCTTCCCCAACCCCATGACGACATCACAGAGCTGGTAAATGTTAGAGACCTTGTGCTACTCCACCTTCTGTTTGAGGATGTCCCACAGATGATCAATAGGGTTTAGGTCTGGAGAAATGCTTGGCCAGTCTGTCACCTTTACCCTCAGCTTCTTTAGCAAGGCAGTAGTCTTGAAGGTGTGTTTGGGGTCGTTATCATGTTGTAATACTACCCTGCGGCCCAGTCTCTGAAGGGAGGGGATAATGCTCTGCTTCAGTATGTCACAGTACATGTTGGCATTCATGGTCCCCACAATGATCTCTAGGCCCAATTTTGTTCCAGGTGTCGCACATATGCGTGATTTAACTTTTTTTTTGCACGTTGTCATGTGATGCGCATAGGGCAGCCCATTCATTCCCAAGAGCTGCCCTACATGCTATAAACATGACAAAAATCTCATGCACCTTTTTGAGATTTGCTAGTTTTGTAACGCAATTGCTTTGCTATATTTAAAGTGCTATTGGCAATGAACGACTTTGCAAACGCGACATATGTTTTATTTTTTTGCAAAAGTAGAAAAATGCCCTCTAAATAAAAAAAGCAAATTTTACCCAAACCTCAACAAGCATAATTGAGATTTTCCAAGGAGATTGTAGACATTTGCAGACTGGAATATTTTGTTTTGTTTTTTTGTTTTTTTTGTTTTCGTTTGGAAAATACATTTATTTAGTTACTCCCGAAAATCGTTTTGACTTATTTATGTTTTCGTTGGGAAATAGCTTTCGTCCGAAAATCCAATAATACTTGGTTTCTGTCGAATGGTCAAAAGAATATTCGACGGAACGTCAAATCTTTTTGGTTGCTGTCGAATGGTCAAAAAAAAAAAAGAATATTCGATGGAACGTCGAATCTTTACGTCGAATCGTACATTTCCGTTCGAATATTCCGCCTACAAGAATTCTGAGGTGCCGTACACACGGCAGAGAACCTCGACGGGCAGAACACATCGTTCCGCCCGTCGAGGTTCTCTCCCGGCCGTCGAATTCGGCGACCCGCCCGTCGGGAATGGCAACCAGCCATTCTTCCAGGCGGGCCGTCGAGGAAATAGAGAGCGTGCTCTCTATTTCGGCTCGACGGGCTTCCCGACGGGAAGCTCGCCGAGACCGTACACACGGCCAAGGTCCTCGCTGGAATGTGCATTCCAGCGAGGTTCTCGCTGATTTTCAGCGAGAACCTCGGCCGTGTGTACGGCACCTAATGTTGTATGACTAGTAATAATGTCGAATCTATTCTCTATAATGTCGAATCTATTCTCTATAATGTCGAATCTTTTCTCTATGATGTCGAATCTTTTCCCTATAATGTCAAATCTCTCTATAACGAATTTTTTACCGCAACGAAAACAAAAAGAATGCATTTTTAATGTCGGATCTTTCGTTTTTCGCACTTTCGTTATCGTTTGTTAAAACGATAACGAAAAACCCTGATTTTCAGACAAAAATGCATTCTAACGAAAACAAATGCACATGTCTAGGAGATTGACGTCCGGGAAGTGGTTATGAAACCCTGACTGGACGTCTATTCACGTCCTCAGGATTTCATGCCGGCGTGCGCCCGTGGGGGCGCGCAGCGCGGCATTCGGTGATGCGGGGTGTCAGTCTGACACCCTGCATCTCTGATCTCGGTAACGAGCCTCCGGCGGAGCCTCGTTACTACGTGATCAGCCATGTCCAATCACGATGTAAACAGGAAGAGTCGTTGACCGGCTCTTCCTCACTCGCGTCTGATAGACGAGAGTAGAGGAGAGCCGATCGGCGGCTCTCCTGATGGGGAGGTTTGCGCTGATTGTTTATCAGCGCAGCCCCTCCTCGGATCCACACACTGGACCACCAGGGAGTGCTCAATAGAGCACAAATAGTAAAAAAAATGTTTTAAATGCAATTGATGCCAATCAGTGCCCACAAATGGGCACTGACTGGCAATATGAGCACTGACTGGCAATATGCCATCAGTATCACCCCTCCCAGTGTTCATCAGTGCCACCCAGTGTCCATCAGTGCCACCCAGTGTCCATCAGTGCCACCTCTTAGTACCCACCTATCAGTGCCGCCCATGAGTGCCCATCAGTGCCGCCCATGAGTGCCCATCAGTGCCGCCCATGAGTGCCCATCAGTGCCGCCTATGAGTGCCCAGTGCGCCTATGAGTGCCCATCAGTGCCGCCTATGAGTGCCCATCAGTGCCGCATACCAGTGCTGCCTATCAGTGCCCACCAGTGCCGCATCACCGGTGCCCACCAGTGCCAGCTCATCAGTGCCGCCATATTAGTGCCCATAATTGAAGAAGAAAACTTACTTATTTACAAAAAAATGAACAGAAAAAAAAAACTTAATTTTTTTAAAAAGTTTTGGTGTTTTTTTAGTTGTTGCGCAAAAAATAAAAACCGCAGAGGTGATCAAATACCACCAAAAGAAAGCTCTATTTGTGGATAAAAAAGGACGCCAATTTTGTTTGGGTATAGTGTAGCATGACCGCGCAATTGTCATTCAAATTGCGACAGTCCTGAAAACTGAAGATTGGCTTAGGCGGGAAGGTGCGTAAGTGCCTGGAATGGAAGTGGTTAAAGTCCCCTTTCTTGCTGTTCAAAAAAATGTTCCATTTGTGACAGTTTTCTGCAATAAATATTATTTGCAGCCCTTTGGAGACATTGGGGTCCCCTTTACTTGGAAAGTTGATAACCACCTTACATAACCCTTATGACAGTGCTCTCTTACTATGTGTCTTTATCATTATACTGGTCAGATTGTGGCCAATGAACAGATGTATAGAGAACAATGTACATATTGATATCTGCAATTTCCTGAACTATTCCTCCGCTGTTCATCCAGTTCTGACTCACCGATGCTGGTTATCTGTTATTACAAGACCGGCGACATGCCAAAAACGCTGCCAGCGCAGAGGCTAAGTGAGGCTTCTATCATTGGGGTTGAATTGTCCTCTATGGGCCAGATTCAGGTAGATGGGAGCATCTTTGCTCTGGAGTAACGCTTCTCATTTACGTTACGCTGCCGAAATTTTAGGAGCAAGTGCTGTTATTCATGAAGCACTTGCTCCTAAAGTTGCGGCAGCGCATCGCAAATGAGCCGGCGGAATTCAAATTGGGCGGGTACGGGGCGTGTAGTATTCAAACTAAGAGCGATCCCGCGGCGAACGTACTGCGCATGCGTCGAGTGTCAATGCATCCCAGTGCGCATGCTCCAAATTCTGTCAGTGAACGTCAATGACGTCACATGCCCATTCATGAACGTTTTACGCAAGCGCCGCGATTATTTTTTTTTCCGACGCGATGACGACGCCTATACTTAACATAGGATACTCCACTAGGGGGCTGCTTTATCTTTACGTCGCGTATCGCTTCCGGAAACGTCGTAAAGTCACTGCGTCGCGCCCGAAAAAGATCGTGAATTTCCGACTCCCGCTGATTAACATATTTTTTCAGCGTTAATCAGCGGGAACGCCCCCGGCGCCATTTTTAAGTTGAAGTAACGATGCGATGGCGAAATTCAATTGCGCCGATCGCATCGGAACTCCAACCCGGCGTTTCTTGTTTTCTGGTTACAGAAAACAGAAACGCCGGCTTAAAGTGACAGTTAGGCTGGCGGATCAATGGATACTCCAGCCTAACTCTACCTGAATCTGGTCCTATGTATGCTTGGGTCTCCATGATAAAAATGACCTCAGTACACCCAACACATGAGAACACACAGAATGGATGGGAGAGGATTCAGTGCACCGCTATAATTATCTGACAACTGTGTGCTGCGGAAATTATAAGAAGGGCCAATGCTGCCCCCTAGTGTTACAAAAGAGTTTGCAGGTCAAAAAACAGAATTTCAAAGTCAAAATGAAAAATATCTTCTTGGGTTTTTTCACATGGGCGTCCGGGATAAATTGAAAGAATTATTTTGAGTAGATCACTGGCTCACTAATATCATGCAATGCCAAGCTGCAGCAAGCAAGGCCAGGAGACTATTAGCATGCATTAACTACTTGCCTACTGTGCACCTACACCCCCTTCCTGCCCAGACCAAATTTTAGCTTCCGGCACTGTGTCGCTTTAACCGACAATTGCACAGTCGTGCAACACGACTCCCAAACAAAATTGTCGTCCTTTTTTGCCCACAAATAGAGCTTTCTTTTGGTGGTATTTGATCTTTTGGTTTCATTTTTTTGGGCTATAAACAAAAAAAGAGTATACATTTAAAAAAAAAAAACACAATATTTTTTGCTTTTTGCTATAATAAATAGCCAATTTTAAAAAATAAATACATAAATTTATCTCAGTTTAGGCCGATTCGTATTCTTCTACATATTATTGGTTAAAAAAAAAAAAAGTTATATTGCCTAGAAAATAGGGGACATAATTATGATTATTTTTTTTTACTAGGAATGGTGGCGATCTGCAAATTTTTTTGGGGATTGCGACATTATAGCAGACACATCGGACACTTTTGACACATTTTTGTGACCATTCACATTTATACAGTGAACAATGCTATAAATATGCATTGATTACTGTATAAATGTGACTAGCAGGGAAGGGGTTAACCACTAGGGGGCGGGGAAGGGGTTAAATGTGTGTCCTAAGTAGAGTTCTAACTGTAGGGGGAGGGGGGTGACTGTGGGAGGTGACCGATTGTGTCCCTATGTACAAGGGACACAGATCGGTCTCCTCTCTCCCTGACAGGACGTGGAGCTCTGTGTTTACACACAGAGCTCCACGTCCCTGCTTAAGTTACTGGGCAATCGCAGGTGCCCGGCGGCCATCGCGGCCACCGGGCACGCGCACGGTGTTCCCAGTAACGCGACGGGAGTTAGCGGCTTTAAATGACAGGACGTCATAAGACGTCTTGTCAGAACAATAGAGCATTCCGCCCGCCGTCGTTTGACGGAGGGCGGGTGTTAAGTGGTGAAAAAGGAAATTTACTTTTACTCAAAAACTACAATTCTACCATTTTATAAAACTCTGGTTCGGTCACATCTGGAGTATGCCATCCAGTTCTGGTCACCAGTCCTTGGGAAGGATGTACTGGAACTGGAGAGAGTGCAGAGAAGGACAACAAATCTAATAAAGGGACTCAAGGACCTCAGTTATGAGGAACGACTACAGACATTAAACTTGCTAAAGCAGTGTGTCTGGCGGAGGTGCTGGAATAGCGTTGCGACCTGTTCTGACAGAAATAAAATTTGTGACTGTTACTATACAGTAAGTTAACAACTTGTTAGTTTGGGAGCCCGGGCCCGTACCAATGAATTGTACTTGCTACTAAACAGCAGCAACAACTCATTGGGGACTGGGACCCTCGGGACGCCTGGGCCCCCTCCATGTGTATGGGCTGTCCCCCCATGATGGCGGCCCTGTTCCTGCCACATACCGCTCAACAATGTTCTGAAGCCATACATAGCACTGACACGCCACCCAGGACCATGCTCTACGATTAGGGCCCAGCAGAGGATGAAACCTATGGGAAGGAAGATCCTGGGTCGAGTGCCTGTGCTAATGTTGAACAAAAAGTTTATTTTAATCTTTGGAAGTGGCGTGTGGCTCCAGAGCTTTGCTGAGCAGCAGCAAGTGACAGGAATGGACCCTGGAGAAGTGTGTGGAATTACAAAGGAGCATCACAAGATGAAGAGCTCCAGACATGCCAAATCTAAAAACAAGATGGCGACGCACAGTAGCAGAAAGCTCAGATTTTTACAAAAAGAACAAAGTTAACTTGACAAGATTTAATTTTGAATAGAAATAAGGTTTGTTGGGACCCCAGAGGTCCAGCAAAAACGCCTAAAGGGTGAGTAAGGGCAGGGGGACTATAGCGGTACTAAGTACAAGGGTTAAAGATGAAAAAGATAGTAAAGATGCAAAAATAGGTAAATTTATTGAAAATAACATAAAAAAAAATAGGAAATACACAATATTTGTAAAATACATCAACAGTATTCTAAAATAGACAATTTATACGACCAGCCAATTCATCACCAAGATGGTATAAGAGCCTGGGGGTAGTGGTGAGGCGCAGGGGGTCATATAAGTCAAGATCTCATCTCTACTAGTTTCGCTACTGTGGTAGCTTCATCAGGAGATTTATTCTGTGCATCGAGTGTCCACTCGCTAGAGGAACAAGGTCCAACGTGGAGAAGGATTCTCACACGAGGAGGGCCAGATGGAAAGGTTTTTGCCCCGCTGCAGAGAAAGACCTATGTGCAACTGTATAAGGTATAAAAGAGGGTTTTGGCCCTGGGATTTGTCTAATACTTGGCGGCAATTAGAAATAAAAGCCATATATGCAACTGAATGTGACCGGTTAGGCCAGATCAGCCAGCAGAGGGGATAATCTTGGTAAGGAACCACTTGGCGTTCAGTGAGACCGCAAATGTTTCCCAGGGCCAGGTGTGTAGCGTGATACAAATGCAAATGCCCCCGATGCCAGATCCGATACTCAAGAACCCCCACCCCCCCGCCGCCGTCGCATACCGCAACGCCATCGCCGCATAGTTAATACGCGGGGGAACATTATAGCTTTCATTTGAATAGCTGTAGTGTTCCCCGCCACGCTGCGTATAGACACTCCCCCTTGCTCGGGATTGGATGGGTGATCTGTCCAAGTTAACTAGGTGGCGGCATCTAGGTATGGGGGGACATGGCTGCATATATGGGGGACATGGCTGCATCTATGGAGGACATGGCTGCATCTATGGGAGGACATGGCTGCATATATGGGGCAACATGGCTGCATATGTGGGGGGACATGGCTAAATATATGGGGGACATGGCTGCATCTGTGGGGGGACATGGCTGCATCTGTGGGGGGACATGGCTGCATCTGTGGAGGGACATGGCTGCATTTGTGGGGGGACATGGCTGCATTTGTGGGGGGACATTGCTGCATTTAGGGACACATTAAAAAAAATGTATCAGTATTCGGTATCGGCGGGTACTTGAAAAAAAGTAGCGGTACTTGTACTCGGTCCTAAAAAAAGTGGTATCGGGACAACCCTAACACTCATGCTTGACCACAGGTGACCACACGACCTCCACAGTTGTGGACAAATCCTTACTCTTTACGAATTGCACGTTGGCTTGCTTCTTTAATTAAAGGAATGAAGAAGTTTATGCTAAACACAAAAATTTACACACCTTGTGACAACAGTTTGGTGAAGGCCCTTTTCTGGGTCTCTATGCACAAAGCCAGCTTCTCAAAGACATTATTTACCAGTTTGGTATGGTGGAACTTAAGTGGCCTGTGCAGAGACCTGACCTCAACTCAACCGAACCCTTTTGAAATTAATTGGAATGTCAAATGCAAGCCAGGTCTTATTTGCTCAACATCAGTACCTGACCTCACAATTGCTCTTTTGGCTGAATGGGCACAAATTCCCACAGAGTCATGTCAAAATCTTGTGAAAAGTCTTTCTAGATGACTGGGGTCTGTTATAGCCATAAAGGCCACCAAGCCTTCACTCGTTTCTTTTTTTTTTTTGTAATTCTTTATTGAACCAACAGTTGCAAATATACAATTTAAGGCATTAGTCAAGCAAGTTACAATAGCATACTTATACTAGACACATATTGAATATCTGCCTCAGCTTTAGCGGTAATCTAACAGATTCAAGGCATATTTAGATTCAGGGGCGGACTGACCATTTGGGCACTTGGGCACTGCCCAAGGGCCCCATGCCACTAATGGGCCCCATCAGAGTTGCCAACCTAAGTAAAAACAGGGACAGTAAGTAAAAATCTGTGTTTTAAAAAAAATCCCAAGATTATAGCTGCCGGGCCTCTCCAGTACCTTTTCAATGTGTGTGTGTGTATACTGTGTGTGTATATATTGTGTGTCTGTGTGTGTATACTGTGTATGCAGGCCCGGACTGGCCATAGGGCATATTGGGCATATGCCCGGTGGGCTGCGGTGGGCCGCATGTCACATCTCCCCCCAGTGTAACATGCAGGGGGTCCAGAACTGTTAGGGGGGTGTCTGTGTAATGTAAAGGGGTCCAGAGGTGCAGTGCTATGTAATGTAAAGCCATACGGGGTGCTGTGCAATGTAAAGGGGTCCAGAGGTGCAGGGTACTATGTAATGTAAAGGGGTCCAGAGGTGCGAGGTGCAGGGAGCTGTGTAATGTAAAGGGGTCCAGAGGTGCAGGGTGCTGTGTAATGTAAAAGGGTCCAGAAGTGCGGTGCTATGTAATGTAAAGGGTTTTGCGAGGTGCAAGGTGCTGTGTAATGTAGAGGGGTTCAGAGGTGCAGGGTGCTGTGTAATGTAAAGGGGTCCAGAGGTGCAGGGTGCTGTGTAATGTAAAGGGGTCCAGAGGTGCAGGGTGCTGTGTAATGTAAAGGGGTCCAGAGGTAAACGGTGCTGGAACCCATATCCCATCATTAACCGCCGCCGCAAAGCGCTGCCGCGGCGACCCGCCCCCATACATACACACAGTCTGGGCCTGTGTGTATGTACAGTATACTGTATGTGCGTGTGTATACTGTGTGGCCCCCATAATCTATATTGCCTGGGGGCCCCAAAATCTCCTATTGCCGGGGGGCCCCATAATCTCCTATTGCCCAAGGGCCCCATAAGTTGTCGGTCCGCCCCTGTTTAGAGTAACACATTTAATGCATGAAAAATGCTCTTAACTGGGAGGGCATAACAATAAGCATCTCTATTTGTCCAAGCCTATATAGAAAGCCCTAACACAGTAGTGCAATCCGGTGAGGTCAAGTATAATACGAAATAGGAAATACCGGGATGGCGGGATCAGTAGAAGACCCCGTTGGCCAAAAAAGTTCAGTACTTGACACATTTCTTGACCATCACATGTGTGTTGAACATCCATTCCTAAACCATGACCATTAATAGGGAGTGCCCCATTCCTGGGGTAGCATGTGCATTCCCTATTAAGAGCCATGGTTTAGGATGTATTGTAACTCTATGACTATGCCCATAAGGGTGAAACAAGAGAAGCAACCGGTAGTCGAGGACTCAGTAAGCTGTGCTTGTACCCTCTCAAGGAAAAATGACTATGAGGAACATTGTTGGTGAGCGGCTGCTTATTTGTCTCAAAGCTAATATACTGTAGGTGCATAGGCATGCGCACAGGGTGTGCCAGGTGTGCCCAGGCACACCCTAATCCTTCTGTGCAGCAAAGATTCTACCTACTGCCCCCCCCCCCGCCCATGCGCTCCCGACTTTCCTCCTCTCCTCTCCCGTCGGATGTTGCTGCAGAGAGGTTTTAGGATGAGTGGGGGAAGGGGCCGCTAAATATGTAATTTACCAGCCCCCTCTCTTTCTGAATGAACATTGTGAGTTATTGGTAATGTGTGTTTTAGCTTTGGGGTGCACACCCTAATGCCGTGGTCTCCAAACTGCGGGCCAGGGGCCAGATGCGGCCCTTTGCTTGCTTTTATCCAGCATAATTTACCAAAGATAGGGCACAATTCCTCCCAATGACACCAACAATTGGGCCCAATTACACCATTGATGGAGCAGAACTCCTACCACTGATACCAATGATGGGGCACAATTCCTCCCAATGACACCAACAATTGGGCCCAATGATACCAATGATGGGTCACGACTCAGGGACCAATGATAACACACAATTCCTCCCACTGGCATCAATGATGGGGCACAAGTACTCCCACTGATGTGGGAACATTTTCTACTCCCAATGTCAACAGTCTGACCCCCTTAAAGTCTTAAAGACAGTAAACTGGTCCTCTCATTAGAAAGTTTGGAGCCCCCTGCCCTAATGGAATAGGCTGTGTGTAGGTGTGACGGTTATGTGTCTCCATAGTGTATTCTCACTAATTGATGATGCATTTAACCGCATAAACACGCATTCTACAGCAACAATCTGATTTGTTCAAACCGTTTGCAGAGCTATGAAAACAACATCTCACAAATCTTTACAGTACAAAATCACATCGGCGTTATAGTTACGGGGGAAAGTGGCAGTAGGGAGTTGGACAGGTGCAGAATCCAAACGATACCCCTAGAATGTAACACCTACCAGTCTCTCTCCACTGGTGTCACAGCGATCCTCGGAGGCGGCACCAAAGGTAGGGTTGTTGGTCGGTGGCTGTAATCTGGGGTCTTCGCCCTGCACACCTGCCGTTGATGTAACGGTGGCAACTGCAGCGTCCCGGGGCAAAACCTCTTTCCCTTCCACAGATCTATCCCAATATTATATCCGTATGAGCTGTAGGATTTGCTGAGGAAGCACTCTGACAATTCTTGTATGTTCTATAGAGACATAAAAATAGATTGTGAGTTTCTGTGCCAATTAATTCATTCAACATTTGTGAGTGTGATTTGCACATACACCTTGAAGGTACACTCCATATGAATATAAACATACTGAAAGTATAATCAGCCATGGAACACAGGGGCCTGTTGGGTTTGGCTGTGATGGTGAATTCACACTAGACATGTGCAATTCATTTCTTAACCAATTTTGACAAGTTCCTTAATTCCGAAATTTCCAAATTAAAACATTTCTGAATTTCCTGATTTCCAAAATGTCGACGTTCCGAATTTTGGAAATTTGAGATTTTGAAAACTCGAAATTTCCGAAAATTTACATATTCAGAAATTCCAATTTCCGAAAATTTGTTTTGGAAATGCAAAAATTCGGAAATTGGAATTTCTGAATATTTAAATTTCAGAAATTTTTGAAATTAGAAAATTTAGGAAATTTTGAAATTAGAAAATTCAGGAAATTTTGAAATTAGAAAATTCAGGAAATTTTGAAATTAGAAAATTCAGGAAATTTTGAAATTAGAAAATTCGGAAATCCGTAAATAAAATTTAAAAAACTGAAAATTCTAAAGAATGAAAATCAGAAAACCAGAAAATCTGAAATAATAACTAATAATAACTTAACTAACTATTAAATTATATTGCTAACTATTAAATTATAGGTATTGGAATTTAGTTTCAAATTTGGCTATTAGTGAACATAACAAATACAAATTTACGAATTATCCAAAATAAAGAATGCTGCCTCTAATCTAATGGAATGTAACCATCTAATAATAATAATTCCTTTTTTAATTATTATTATTTATTATTAATTTGTTACATTTGTTTAGATGCAGCATTCATTATTTCTGATAATTCGTAACTTCAGATAAATCTGTATTTGTTACATTCACTAACAGCCAAATTTGAAAGGAAATTTCAACACCTATAATTTAAAAGTTATTATTAGTTAGTTAATATTTCAAATTTTACTGATTTTCTTTTTTTCTTTCTTTTTCGAAGTTTCGAATTCTAAAATTCCAAATTTCGAAAATCCAAAATTCGTAAATTAAAAAAAATAACAAATTTGAAAATTCCAAATTCCGAAATTAAAAAATTTGGTAATTCGAAAAATCGGAAAATTGAAATTCTAAAATGTGTAAATTTCACAATTCGTAAATTCAAAAATCTGAAACTTTCAAATTTCTGAAATTGTGAATTTTCGAATTGACAGATTTTCTGAATTTCCAAAAAAAAAGCAAAAAAACGAATGTAACAAAAACTAACACATTTTTCGGCAGTGCACATGTCTAATTCACATTATAGTAGGTGCAAATCATGTGATCTAGTGCACATTCACATTCATTGGGACCTGCTAGGTTCTGTAGACCTTGGTAGAGATCCCTTCGGCGTGTCTGCGCATGTGCCATGAATTCAAGATGGTGGTGCAAGAAAGGAGCAGTGTAGGGAGAACTTTCTGCACTCCATTGGCTAGTAAACATTGTTTTTTCACTTTTACACAGCGATAATTTTGAAGGCTGAAAAATGATATTTTTGATAGTAAGGGTGGAGTTCCTCTTTAATATATACAGTAAATACAGTATCTCACAAAAGTAAGTACACCCCTCACTTTGTAAATATTTTATTCTATCTTTTCATGTGACAACACTGAAGAAATGACACTTTGCTACAATGTTGTGTAGTGAGTGTACAGCTTGTATAACAGTGTAAATTTTCTGTCCCCTCAAAATAATTAAACACACAGCCATTAATGTCTAAACCACTGGCAACAAAAGTGAGTACACCCCTAAGTGAAAATTTCCAAATTGGGCCCAATTAGCCATTTTCCCTCCCCAGTGTCAAGTGACTCGTTAGTGTTACAAGGTCTCAGGTGTGAATGGGGAGCAGGTGTGTTAAATTTGGTGTTATCGCTCTCACTCTCTCATACTGGTCACTGGAAGTTCAACATGGCACCTCATGGCAAAGAACTCTCTGAGGATCTGAAAAAAATAATTGTTGCTCTACATAAAGATGGCCTAGGCTATAAGAAGATTGCCAAGACCCTGAAACTGAGCTGCAGCACGGTTTCCAAGACCATACAGCGGTATAACAGGACGGGTTCCCCTCAGAACAGACCTCGCCATGATCCACCAAAGAAGTTGAGGCTCACGTGTTCAGCGTCCTATCCAGAGGTTGGGAAATAGACGTATGAGTGCTACCACCAGAATATATATATATATATATATATATATATATATATATATATATATATATATAGAAGCATTTCTGGTAAAAAAAATAAACATTTTGAATTTTGGATAAGATTTTGGTAAAACAAAGGACATATTACCTCTTCTGCTGTGACAGTCATCACACTTTGACTTTTCTTCATTGTAACTCCCCAGTCTCACTCATATAGTCCCAATCAGTTTTCTGGAAAGAAGTCACACCTGGAGAAGAAAAGAATGGCATTTAACACAAAGTACAATCTTCCTTGCACGATGCTCTCAAATTGTTTAATCAAACCTATTATTAATACGTACACTTCCATAAAAATCTATAGCGCAATAAAAAGGACCCACAAAACTATAATTAGTCCAGTAAGAATTCTTCATGACACAAAAATGCCAACCTGTGTCAGACGCTCAAAACCCCCCTTCATCCAGGCTAAGAAACAAGAATAGGGAGGGCCAGCCTTTCACCCCAGGGCAGAGTCAATGGCTGAAATGTAAGGCTAAAAAAAAAAATAGGTGTCAGTCACTTTCTGTCTTTTTAAAGGACGCAGATACTCTATGGTAACACTTAGGCTGCATTCACACCTTCGCGTAGGCATTTTGCGGCGATAAAAAATAGGCGTTTTGTCCCGCGATTTGCGGTGAGAAAACGCGTCGTTTTGAACCGCGTTTTTTTTTACATTCTATTGTCGGCTATGCGGAACGCCTGATACGCGCGTCGAAAAAGGGTCCGGGACTTGTTTGAATTTCGGCGTTCTTTCGGCATATGGCGTTCGGCGTTAAGAGATGTGAACGATCTCCATAGAGAATAATGTAAATTCGACGGTCCGGCGTATTGTAGCGTCGGGCGTAGGGCGACAAAACGCCTAGGTGTGAATGCAGCCTTAAAGGCTTTCCAGGTCAATGTACAACATATACAGTGTAACAAAAAACTTTACACCAAACCGGCAACACTGTAGGTAACAACATCTCAGGCTTGCTAACAGATTTCTCTCTTTTTCTGCTTGTTCCATGAATCCCATCCAAGAGAGTCACCAGGTCCTTGCAAGGAAAGCATGCTTCATCCTGGCTTCCCCCAGCAGGTCATCCCCCTTGGCTTTCATCTTGGCATAGCTTCCAGGATGACTTCAGGCCCAGCACCTGGTCCAAGGCACATGACTTCAGGACCAGCAACTGGTCCAAGGCACATGACTTCAGGAACAGCACCTGGTCCAAGGCATATTGACTTCAGGAACAGCACCTGGTCCAAGGCACATGACTTCAGGAACAGCACCTGGTCCAAGGCACATGACTTCAGGAACAGCATCTGGTCCAAGGCATACGACTTCAGGACCAGCACCTGGTCCAAGGCACATGACTTCAGAACCAGCACCTGGTCCAAGGCACATGACTTCAGGCCCAGCACCTTGTCAAAGGCACATGACTTCAGGACCAGCACCTGGTCCAAGCCACATGACTTCAGGACAAGCACCTGGTCAAAGGCACAAGACTTCAGGCTCAGCACCTGGTCCAAGGCACAATACTTCAGGCCCAGCCCCTGGTTCAAGGCACAAGACTTCAGGCTCAGCACCTGGTCCAAGGCACAATACTTCAGGCCCAGCACCTGGTTAACGACACATGACTTCAGGCCCAGCAGCTGGTCCAAGGCACATAACTTCAGGCCCAGCAGCTGGTCCAAGGCACATGACTACAAGCCCAGCAGCTGTAAGCAGAACTGAGCAATGTCCTTCAGTAAAGTAGTTTCCAGACCTGGACAAAGCTCTAAGAACACTAGTCAGCATTCTTCTGAGTGTGGACCCTCAGCTGACCTTAAGCACAAGATGGGGATTAACTGTCTAAGGCTTCTTAGGGTGTCTATACTCATAAAGCTCCTGAAGCACCACCAGCAGCCTTCTCTCTCCATGATACCAGACCAGACTCTCCCTCTGTTAGCTATAGTAGGACCAGGTCCAGCCAACTGAGGCCACATGGAAGCAAGTGCCGGGGGAGGCAACGCCTCTCCTCTAGCCTGGTGCAATCCTCTGCTAGGAATCAACCAGAGCCCATGTGCTCCTGGAATATAAATACAGGCACCCAGACTGCCAAGGGGCACTCTTTTAATTGGGCAGTACTTGGGCAGCAATTCATGCTCAAATCTACGTTGTTTCTGCCTGTTATCCACCACTTTCTATAGTTGCTAGGATACAGTGAAACTGCAAGACAGCACGAGCAGCACACCGAGCAGACTACACTAGCCAATCAGCGCTCTCTGTTAATCAGCCACAAATAAATTTACCTAGCTGTCTCCCTGTTAAGCAGAGAAACCCCAAACTATTATATATTCATCCTAGCAGCAGAGGCGGCCTGTCCATTAAGAGCACAAGGGCGCCATCCCCCCCACCCATGTACCCGGCACCGGACCATGGATTCCAATGCAGTTGGGGTGTTTTTTTGAAGCGCTCCGATCCCGCCCAGGTGTGTTACAACAGCGAATGAAAATTCGCTGTTGTAACACTGGTCCTCCTCCCAGCCAATCAGGAAGCCTGTTTTGACATCAGTCACTCGATTGGCAGAAAGGACAGGTGATCCTTTTGGATGCCTAGGAGGAGGAGGGGAGGAGCTAGAAGCTGCCTCAGAGGAGAGGATACAGAGCCTCTGCACCACACTGCCTGCCACAAGTTTTTTTTTTTTGGCCGCCCCCCCGCCCCCCCCAAAGCACCAGCCACCACTGCCTGGCATCTACCTAGGAGGGTGTTACATAAATAACATACATGTTATACTTACCTGCTCTGTGCTGTGGTTTAAAATCGAGAACCCAAGATCCTCCTCGTTTCAGGTCCCCTACCAGCGCTCCTGGCTCCTCTCTCCCTTCCCAGTGACCACATAGCAAGACATTTGCTTTGGGGGCACTTGTATGTGCTTGTCCCAAGCTTTGCTCTGCGTGTCCATAGACACACAGAGCACGACTTGGCACTTGGCCGACCCCCCCCCCCCCCCCCCGGCTCCTTCCTCACTGGCTGTAGATGACAGCAGTGGGAGCCTCTCAGCCATCTCTGATCCAGGGCAAACCGACTCTTGTGTTTAAGGCACTCCAGGGGAAACCCACGTGGCACACCAAGATGCCGTGGCACCCTGGTTGAGAAAAACTCATCTAGTCTATAGTAATTTTACCAGACAATTTTTTCTGTTAAAAAAGTTGTTGTTGGGAAGTTACTCAAAGTTCTCCTTCAAGCAGAACAGATGGCTACCTTTCTAGAGAGCTGTGAGCCCATAGGTTCCAAATGATGGGCTTGGAGTAGTTCAGCTGGGACAGGGAGACACACTGGGAAAATAAAAATAAAGTGTAGATTTTTCAACCACTTTAACATTCCGTCCTCAGCTCTTTATAAGACAGAATCACACAGCAGAGAAGAGATTCTAACGCTTTATGATCAACCACAAATGGCTCCAATATCCCGCTAATGTCCAAGTTCATACCGCTTACAGTATTTGAGCAATATCCGGGCCCCTTAGTGCCCATTGGAGACCTTCTGTCTCCTGCGTTCTGCAGTAATTGCCAGGGTGTTTTTTCCATAAAGGGTCCCATGGGGAATTTTTCGATCGGAGGAATATTGCAATTCTGGCAGTGAATGGCGACCAATTAGTCTTGCGGGGTTTGCTTTAATGAGGGAAAAGTCTTGTTGTCAGACCCCGAGAGAGGAAGTTCACTGTGCAGACAAACAACACACACTTCCTACCCGCTGACCTGTGTGACAGGCCTTTACACCAGCCTAATATTTACTTTAATTGGTGAAGTGCAAAGACGCACACCGCGCCAAAACGAAAAAGAAAAGGTCTGGTGTCACCCACAAACCACCTCCATCCATTTAATACATGCAACAAAAAACAGGAGATCACCACCAACTGACATACATATATTTTTATCTTAGCCGACATATAAAATGGACGTGGATACCTTCTATGCGGGACACACACGAGATCACACTGTTTTTGTCATATTTTTTGATTTACACATTTTATTAAAAAAATATATTTTTTATTTATATATATATATATTAGGGCTGTTACTGATCAAAATTTTTGTGTTCGATTAATCGTTTTTAATTTTAATCGATTAATCGACTAATTTCGATTAATTATAACACACATACAGATCCAACTACTTTTAGCTGATCTCCTTGCAGGCCGATTCCCAGTGCAGCGACCAACAGCAGGATACAAAAAACACACAAAGGCAGCGCTCGATGGGAATAGCATTAAAACTTTTATAATCTTCAAGTAGGTAACAAAATAAATATTGCACTGGAGATAAAATCGATGTAGCTACATAAACTGTAAAAATGGTGCGAGTAATACCAAATGGTACCAAAAGCAGTCATAAAAATATGTAGCCATGTATGATACTGGTATAAAAATGTGTACAACGATACTACTGCTGAATCGAGATTAGTAGAGGTTAACATCAGTCCGTCGGCATGTAGATGTCCTGTGAAGGGAACTATCACAACTCCCAGTGGATGGTTGTAGAATTCCAGGTTGATAGAGGGAAGTGTAACAGCCCTTGCGTGTGGCAGATAGTAAGGTCCGCCACCATGCAGATATGAAGGCACAGCTAAGGAGCCCTTCAGATGGACACGGCAAGCCCCCGCCGGTGTCCGTGACGTTACCAGATCTCCGACGGAACTCCCTGGAGGCCCAGAAGCCGGCGAAGAGGTGAGTACCAATCCAAAAAAAATTAAATCAATCAAAAATATTTTGATCGATCAAAAAAATTAAAGATTAATCGATTAATTAAAAGTTAATTTGCACAGCCCTAATATATATATATATATCCTCGTCATTGTTCACGCTTTGTGGTTGTAATTTGTATTATTTACACTTTTGCCTTTAGGGGCGCTATTTGCGCCTTTTAGTTTAGTTTAGGTTTTGCGCTCATCACCTTCTATTTTATATACATTTCATTGTTGTTAGCACATAACAGATTTGAGCTGCATTTAATTTAGTTTAAGATTTTCACTGTTTTACGTTTATTCACTGTTGGTCAGCGCTGTAGCTTTCCTCTTTTTATATATATCCTGTCTGTACCTCCACACAGTAATGCTAGGCTTTCTCCCTGGTGTGGAGAAAGCCTCTTGAGGGGGGCGGGGGCGAGCAGGCAAGTCAGGACACTCTCTACTTTGCAGATAGAGAAAGTAGCTGTGTGTTAGTGGGTGTCCTGACCCTCCTGCTCTCCCCCTCGTCCCTCAAGAGGCTTTCTCCCCACCAGGGAGAAAGCCTTGCATACTGTGTGGAGTTACAGACAGAAGAACAGGAAGTCAGGATTTCCCAGAAGAAATAAGGACATTTAAAAGCAAAATGGAAGGATGAGGGAAGTGAAGGAGGACCTTTAAATTACACACAGGTGGACTCTATGTACCAATTAGGTGACTTCTGAAGGCAATTGGTTTCACTAGAATTTAATTAGGGGTATCAGATAGACATGTGCACAACAAAAATCTTTGTATTTTTTTGTTCCGTTTGGTTTCGTTCCGTAAATTCGTAAAGATTCCTAATTTAGTAAGACTCGAGTTTTCCAATTCGGACCCGTTCGTATTTCGTAAGACGCAAGTTTTCCTATTCGGATCCGTTCGTATTTTCGTAACAGTTTTATTTTCATTTTACTGAATGATTTCGTAATTTAGTCTAATTTATTTTCGTTGATTTGAAATACGTAATTTTGTTAGGTAATAATTTTCGTTTAATGGATTCGTAATTTTGTACTTTCGTAAATACATAGCAACACGCGGCTAATCCATATTAAGATATACTTTCTCTTAACCCCCGTACACATGGTCGGACTTTTTGCAAACAAACGTCAAAATTAGCGTTTTCCAAAAGATCTGACCGTGTGTACGTTCCATCGGACAAACTTTTTCGGTTTGAAAAGTCTGGCCAACTCCCTTCAGACAAAAATCCACGGAAAAGTTTGTTTGAAGTCCGATCGTGTGAACGAGGCTTTACACTGTCCAATGTGACTCAGCACAAAAGAGAGAAGTTGATTGGCTAAGATATTAAGTAATCACTCACTAACTACACTGCCAAGTGCCCATTCGAAAGAACGATACGAGTACACAAATTTACGAACAGACAAAGAAATGGATTTACAAAACACACAAATGAAAATACGAACAGACAAAGGGCCAGATTCTAGTACAATAGCGTTTTTTCTGCGTAGCGTAACCCATTTACGCTACGCCTCCGCACTTTTTACGGGCAAGTGCTGTATTCTCATAAGTACTTGCTCCATAATTTGCGGCGGCGTAGCGTAAATGGGACGGTGTAAGGCTGCGTAATTCAAAAAGGGAAGGAGGGGGGCGTGCTGTATTTAAATTAAGCACGCCCCCGCGCCGAACGAACTGCGCATGTGCCGGCCGTAAACGTAGCCCACTGCGCATGCTCCATAGTACGCCGCAAATACATTGATTTTGACGGCAACGTAATTAATGTACAGCCCTATTCGCGACGAGTTACGTAAACGACCGAAAAACACGACACTGTCCCGACGTCCATACTTAACATGGCTTACGCCGGACCTACGCAAGGTTGCCCCTCATATAGCACGGGTAAACTTACGCGTACGCAAACTACGTAAACTACGTCAATGGCGCGCAACTTCGTTCGGGAATCGGCGTATCATGCTCATTTGCATATTTGACGCTGAAATCGACAGGAACGCCACCTAGCGGCCAGCGTAAAAATTACAACTTAGATCTGACGGTGTAAGTGACTTACGCAAGTCGGATCTAAGCAAAATTCTAAGAATCAGTCGCATAGATACCCAGGGCCAGATACAGAGATACGACAGTGTATCTGGAGATACACCGTCGTATCTCTTTTGAGAATCTGGCCCAAAGGATTTAAAATACGGAATGAAAATCGTATGTTATAGAAGTCATTTTCGTTCTTTTGCTTTTTCGGTGTTTCATATTTTAGTAAGATTGTCCAATCATAGGTTCGTATTTTCGCTTGTTCGTTATTTTGCTTATTCGTAATTCCGTCATTTTCGTATTTTGGGTCTTTGAGCTTTTCAGGTGTTCGAATTGATACGAATGTACGAATACTAACAAATTCGTACGAAAATCCATGAGTTACGAACGGGAACGCACATGTCTAGTATCAGAGGAAAAGGGGCTGAATACAAATGTACCCCACACTTTTCACATATTTATTATTTGTAAAACATTTTAAAATCCATTTATCATTTTCCTTTCACTTCACAGTTATGTGTCACTTTGTGTTGGTCTATCACATAAAATCCCAATAAAATACATTCACGTTTTTTGGTTGTAACGTGACAAAATGTTGAATATTTTAAGGGGTATGAATACTTTTTCAAGGCACTGTACCATATCTTGCACATATAATATAGTAAAAACAGACGCCCCTCCCCCATAAATAAATAATAAAGAAAAATCTAAATAGGAAAGGCCTCATGGAACATTATCACATGCTCATAGGAGTGTATGTATGAAGCCGGTCACTTTTTTACCTCACAGATGGCAGTAAATATGGAAGTCAGTGGGGGAGGGGGGGTGACGGAGTCACTGGTGCAGATACCAATGCTCAATCAGCCATGGGGTCCACACAGGCAAACCGAAAGACGTGGCTGCAAAGCCTCTAATGCGTTTTCACACTAGGAAGCTCTCAATCCCAAAGTGAGCCCTGCAGGAGGCCGCAAGAAACTTCAACCAGTCAATTAAAGCGCATAATGTCACGTGAAGGTGATAAATCAGTATACTTGCCAATACTTCAGACATTTATAGGTGGGAGGCCGGCCGTGTCACTTCCCTCTGACACCCAGGGCCGTCTTTAAAGGGTCACTAAAGGAAAAAAACATTTTTGCTGAAATGACTGTTTACAGGGTATAGAGACATAAAAATTAACTGATTCATTTTCAAAATGATTAAAAATAGATAAAAATCAATCATATAATGTGCCTGCAGGTTAGTTTCACTTTTGATTTTTCATGTTTCTGCAAAGTAGAAATAGAAACACATAACAAAAACAAACAAATCCAAGGCAGTGTTTTGTTTTTAAAATGAATCTGATTGGTTCTGGGAAGTTTTAGACACACAGTAATGACAGCTTAAACCACCGTGAGAAAGCTCCCAGTATGGTGGTGATAAGGAAACAGACAATCAGGAAGTGTGGAGAACAGAGCAGGATTACAGCAACTTCAAAGCAAAAACGAACAATAAGGACATGAAACCAGTACTGCAGTAAGGTAAAGGACGCTATTTAGCTAAAAAAAAAAATTCCTTTAGTGATCCTGCAAAAAAATTGTTGAGGCCCCCACCCATGCAGTTTTGCTCTTTACCTGCTCTGAGACATACAACGAATATCAGCTAGACTTAAAATCAGGATACTGTATCAGATCAGGCAGTGATTGTGATTGGTTGCTAGAGGTTACAGCATATCATTACCGCTTACTGACTGGGTACTAGAGGTTACAGCACACATTATGGCTCACTGATTAGTCGCTAGAGGTTACAGCACATTATTTCTTCTTGTTGATTGGTTTCTAGAGATTACTGTACAGTAATACTGCTCACTGATTGGTTGCTAGAGGTCACAGCACATCATCTCTTCACTGCAGAGGGGAATGATATACATATGAATGCCACCTTTATTTACATATGAATGCCGCTGGCCTCAGCTTTTTACATATGAATCCTGCCACTATTTACTTATGAATGCTCCTGTTATTTACATATGAACGAATGATGCTTATTTACATGTAAACACAGGGTCTGCAGGTGAGTCATCTGTACATAAAAATAGGGCAGAGCTGGGCAGCATTAGTAGCAGCACTTCACACTGAGATATCTGGACACAGCACAGGATTAAAAATCCAAGGGACAAGGGAATTTAAACTGGGATAGTTGGCAAGTATGAGGCAGCTGCTTTGGGCCCCAGAACAATGACAGGGCCCAGGGCAGCTTCCCTTTTGCCCTGCCTTAAAGACGGCCATAGGCGTGTGCACAGAGTGTGCCTGGGCACACCCTAATCACCCTTTGCTGCACAGATTTCCCCCGCTACTTGGCTGCTGAAGAAAGGGACTGGGGAATCTCTGTCTCAAAAGTGAGACATCAGGGGTCGCTTTAGACCCCTGGTATTTCACCAAAGCCCCCCAATGCAGCTTGTAAAAGATTGTAAAAAAAAAATAGTAATAAATTATTGTAAATAAAAAATTGTTAAAAAAAATTGTACAAATTAAAAAAAATAGTAAAAATGAAAATTGTAAAAAAAAAAAATTTGCATAAAAAATTGTAAAAAGTAAAAAAAATAAAAAACCTAAAAAAGTAATATAATTTTTTTAATAAAAATAAACTACTAACACTAATCTCTGCCCTACTGACACCGTCTGCTGCTCTACTGACACTATTCATTACCCTACTAATATACACACATATATATATATATATATATATATATATATATATATATATATATATATATATATATATGAGAGAGAGAGAGAGATCACCTCTGCGTTTTTTTTTTTTTTTTTTGCGCTATAAACCAAAAAAGAGCGACAATTTTGAAGAAAAAAAAACACAATATTTTTAAGTTTTTACTATAATTAATATCCCCCAAAAATATATAAAAAAACTAATTTTTCCTCAGTTTAGGCCGATATGTATTCTTCTACATATTTTTGGTAAAAAAAATCTCAATAAGCGTTTATTGATTGGTTTGCGCAAAAGTTATAGCGTCTATAAAATAGGGGATAGAATTATGGCATTTTTATTATTTTTTACTTGTATTGACGGCGATCTGCGATTTTTATCGGGACTGCGACAATTTTGCGGACACATCGGACACTTTTGACACATTTTTGGGACCATTGGCAATTTTACAGCGATCAGTGCTATGAAAATGCACTGATTACTGTATAAATGTCACTGGCAGGGAAGCAATCGCGGGTGCCCGACGGTCATTGTGCCTGCCGGGCACTCGCATCAGATCCGGGGGGCGGGGGGCAGCGCGCCCCTAGTGGCCACAGGGCGAAGTGACGTAACATAATGTTGTTTCGCCCAGCTGTGTCATGTTGCCGCAGTAAAACTGCGATGGCTGGTCGGCAAGTGGTAAAGTGTAGCCTATGGACAATTTACCATCATGTGCACAATTTTAAGGCTTGGTCACGTTTGGTATCTATTTACTCAATGCACATTTATATTTTACAAAAAAAAATTGGGTATAATATTGTGAATGTGTGTCCTCTCGTTTTTGTTTTCATTTATTTTTATAAAAATAGGCATTTTTAACCACTTCCTTACCGGCCCATAGTCATATGACGTCCACAGATGGGATCTCCCATCCCGGGTGGACGTCATATGAAGTCCTGGGCTTTGTGAGGGGATATCTGAATGATGGGTGCAGCTAGAGGCATCGATCAGATATCATTGTTTGCCGGGGGTGATGCTGCGCACTATAAGATCGATCAACGCGGCGGTTCTGCCACTTGATCGATCTTATAGGTGGCAGGAGGGGACATCCCCCCTCCCGGGCTCTCCCATCCCATTGAGGGCCCGGAGAAAGAGTCGTCCAGCACCGGATGGGAAGCATAGAGATGGTCACCAGTCATCTCTATGACAGTTGGAGGCCCGGGTGCGATGTGATGACGTCACGCCCGGGTACCTGGAAGTAAACAAAGCCGCGATTGTGGCTAGTAAGCATGAGATCGGTGAATTTTTTTCACGATCTCATGCTTTCCAGCCTGGAGGAGAGATGTGAGGTCTTATTGACCCCACATCTCTCCATAAAGAGGACCTGTCACACTCTATTCCTATTACAAGGGATGTTTACATTCCTTGTAATAGGAATAAAAGTGATACAAAAAAAAATGTAAAAATAGTGTAAAAATAAAAAAAATGAGTAAAATAAAAAAATATATAAAAAAAATATGTAAAAGGCCCCTGTCCTCGGTAGCTCGCGCTCAGAAGCGAACGCACATGTAAGTCCCGCCCATGTATGTAAACGCTGTTCAAACCACATATGTGAGGTATCGCCGTGTAACTCTAAACTGGTAACCTGTAAACATTTTCAAAGCGTCACCTATAGAGAATTTTAAGTAACAAAGATCAAAGCGTGACATGTTAGGTATCTATTTACTCGGCGTAACATCATCTTTCATATTTTACCCAAAAAATTGGGCTAACTTTACTGTTTTGTTATTTTTTTAATTTGTGAAACCATTTTTGTTCCCAAATAAGGCGTTTGAAAAATGATTGTGCAAATACTGTGCAAGATAAAAAGTTGCAATGACCGCCATTTCATTCCCTAGGGCAGGGATCCTCAAACTACGGCCCTCCAGCTGTTACAGAACTACACATCCCATGAGGCATTGTAAAACTCTGACATTCACAGACATGACTAGGCATGATGGGAATTGTAGTTCCTGAACAACTGGAGGGCCATGGTTTGAGGACCCATGCCCTAGGGTGTCTGCTAAAAAAAAACATATATAATGTTTGGGGGTTCTGGGTAATTTTCTAGCAAAATAATAATTATTTGTACATGTAGGAGAGAAGTGCCAGAACAGACCCGCTATGGAGGTGGGTATAAAAGCCCGGTATTGAAGGGGTTACATAACTACATAAATATCACGCAACATAAAAAATTGCAACTACCACCATTTTATTCTCCAGGGTCTCTGCTTTTAGCACATACAGTATGTACTTTTTTTGTGGGTTTACAGTCATTTCTAGATTTTTTGTTCAAAAAATAAAAAAAATTGTCTTGGTAGGCAAGTGGTTAATAAAAAAAAAAAGCAAATGAACTGATGTGAATGTACAGTATGTAAGGAGCTGTGCAAATTGTTAGTGCTATTTAAATACCTGTAATAGAAAATCTAAACATCATTCATTTTGCTTTGGTATGTACGGAATTTCCAGGCTTTGATACCGCCGTGCTGTGACAATTCCCTTTGTATAGATTGCTTGTTGGTTAGTACTTTGTACACTGTATTGGCTTGACAAGTATAATTTGTACGTGAATTTTTTCTCAATAATAAGTAAAAATAAAATAAAAATAAAAACATCATTCATTTATGGCTTACACCTCCTTCTATGATCTGCAGGTGGCGCTGTACAGATGGCACATGAAGCTGTATTGAATTCTTAGTAACTTCTCACTTCTATGCATTGGAATGTTAAGTGCTTATCTATTCTTTGTAATTACCCTTCCAATAATGCCAGCTGGGGGGCAAATCCACACAATGTAATAATACACAGAAAACCGTTTTATTTTACTTTTGTTTCCTTGGTGTTTTAATATAACAAAAAAACGTTCAAGATCGACGTTTTCCATTTTTCACACTTTCGCTCCGCAAATAAATAAAGGGAACAGAATGTGTCGGTTGCGTCGCAGTCGCATGAAATGCGTGGCGTAGATGATCCCCTCTGAATTCGGCACTCCGATTAAAGCATTGGCTGCGAGGCATTCAGGCTTCAATTTTTGCTAATCACATCCTACGCTGCGATAATGTGAATCATGAGTCCCGGGGTGTTAGTCATGAGACGGAGCTGGCTGCAAAAGAAGGAGATGCAAGAGACGGATGACTTGGTTCCGGGATTTGATGTAGCAAAGCATCCTGGGTATTCTAAAAGCAGTACAGGTGGTGCTAGGACAAGGTCCTTTGTCGCTCAGGGCGGAAAGGCCAATGGGCACCCCAACCCTTTCATGAGCTGTGAACTACTTGCATACCCTAGTCCATGGTTTGACAAATTTGCTTGGAATCTAGGAGCCAGCTAAAAAAGTTAGGAGCCAGAAAACGCGCCCGTCCCGCCAAGCTTCCGCGCAGAAGCGAACACATACCTGAGTAGCGCCCGCATATGTAAACGGTATTCAAACCACACATGTGAGGTATCGCCACGGTTGTTAGAGCAAGAGCAATAATTCTAGCTCTGGATCTTCTCTGTGACTCAAAACATGCAACCTGTAGAATTTTTTAAACGTCGCCTATGGAGATTTTAAAGGGTAAAAATTTGTCGCCATTCCACGAGAGGACGCAATTTTGAAGCGTGACATGTTGGGTCAATTTACTTGGCGTAACATTATCTTTCACAGTATAAATAAAAAAAATTGGGATAACTTTACTGTTGTCTTATTTTTTTATAAAAAAAGTGTATTTTTTCCCCAAAAAAGTGCGCTTGTAAGACCGCTGCGCAAATACAGTGTGACAGAAAGTATTGGAACGTCCACCATTTTATTCTCTAGGGTGTTAGAATAAAAAATATATATAATGTTTTGGGGTTCTAATTAGAGGGAAGGAGATGGCAGTGAAAATAGTGAAAAAAACACATTAGAACTGTTGTTTTACTTGTAATGCCAACACCCACCAGCAGATGGCGCCAGGTCACAGAAGGAAGCTTGGGCCTTCACAAGGCCTCAAAGCCGCGGTCTCAATTACCGGTGGGCGCGGGCGCCAGGTCACAATTTCTTGTCGCAATTGCGACCGGGCTCCCGGATTTTGACGAGCCCTGCGCTAGTCTATTTGGCACCCCCTCCTGACGAAGTTTCCACAGTAGCTTGAAGGCAGGTAGTGATCACTGCTGCCCTAGTGGAAAGTTAAATCTTAACTGTACTCCCAGGGTTTTTTCTCGGTGGGTTTTTCTTGGGTCTGACACTCTGATCCTGTGTGTTCTCTAAAAGGGACTAGGGCCCTGATCCTGGTGTTGTCGGATAAGGGAGAGGAAAGGGGAGATGAACCCTTTTAGTCAGAGAGGGACGCTCTGCCTGGTTATGTTGCCGGAGTCTGGATGGCCTCAGGGCCATCTTAATGCAGAGGCACTGCCCAGGGGCCCCATGTGCATGGGGGCCCCATGATAATCTTGCATTACATCATACTTGCCAACTGTCCCGGATTTGCTGGGACAGTCATGCTTTTACTAAGCTGTCCTGGGCAGCGTCCTGGATGTAAGGCTAGAGTTCCCCCATAATATCAATGCATTGTAAGGCTTGCTAGAGTTCCCCCATAATAATCACTGCTTGTATAGAGATGTATCCTTTAACCCAGAGCTTCTAGGATAAATTACACAGAAGCTAAGAACAACCTTGCCAAATGTTATTATGTACTTAGCAGAGAACAATAACATAGATAAGGCGCGGTAGAAACAAGGTTTTAGTTGGTCACACAGAAAATAGACTGCTATGTTTTACACACGTTGTATAATCGTGACGTACTGTATTACTTGTACTGTATACCCTAATTACTTAAATACGATTGGCTGAGCTAAGGGCGTTCCTTTTCCGGTATGTTTTGATTAGGTACAGGGCGCAAGAAAAATAAAGTCTAGTTTTTGGATTCACCATATTGCTGTGTGTTTCCTGACTCGCCGATGCATCAGAGAGCTCCATACATCCAGAAGTCCTAAAAAACCTTGGTCCAGTTGAACCACCAACCTTACACCGGAATCAGTACTGTGCCCTTCTGACCTACCCTGTACTGTGCCATTCTGCCTCCCTCTGTACCAGTGGCGGCCCGTCCATAGGGACGCACGGGCGCCGCCCCCCCCCCCTCCTCCCGCAGTCACAAAAAAAAAAAGGGCCCTTTAAGAACTTTTATTCGGCTAAAATGTAATTTTGACATTTTAGCCGAAGTTCTGGCGGCCGTCTATAGAGGGCGCTGCAGCGCCACCCCCTCTCGCAAATAACACACATTCAATGTAATGCATTGAATGTAAGTTATTGTTGCCAGCTGCCTGGTCTATTCCTATAACCGGACATGGTTCGCCGGTTACCTGAATAGCGGCAGCTGGTTGGCTGAGGGGAACTGCCTATCAAAGCCAGCGGCTCTGATAGGCTTTTCCAGTACTGCCCTCCGGCTCTCGGAAGTCTATACTCGGAGCGCAGGCAACCTGCGTTCCTTGCATAAGACTGACGGCCGTTTCAGCTAATCAGGTTCCCGGATTCTGGTTATCAGGAACCTGATTGGCTGAAGCTTCACCACGGCGGCAGAAGACCTCGAGGGAGGACATGGAAGCATCAGGTAAGTGCTTTTTACCGGGAAAGGGGCGAATATGGGCACAGTGGCATCATGGGGCACAGTGGTGACAATTAAAGGGCACAGTGGTGACAATTGATGGCACAGTGGCTACGTTTGATGGCATGGCACAGTGGTGACAATTGATGGCACAGTGACTGCATTTGATGGCATGGCACAGTGGTGACAATTGATGGCACAGAGACTGCATTTGATGGCATGGCACAGTGGTGACAATTGATGGCACAGTGGTGACAATTGATGGCACAGTTGCTGTGTTGCATGGCACAGTGGTGACAATTGATGGCACAGTGGCTGCATTTGGTGGCATGGCGCAGTGGTGACAATTGATGGCACAGTTGCATGGCACAGTGGTGACAATTGATGGCACAGTTGCTGTGTTTGATGGCATGGCACAGTGGTGACAATTGATGGCACAGTGGCTGCGTTTGATGGCATGGCACAGTGGTGACAATTGATGGCACAGTTTCTGTGTTTGATGGCATGGCACAGTGGTCACAATTGATGGCATAGTGGCTGCATTTGGTGGCATGGCACAGTGGCTGCATTTGATGGCACAGTGGCTGCATGTGATGGGCACAGTGAGGCTGCAATATTTTTTTTTTGTTTGCGCCCCCCCAAAAATGTTGAGCACCAGCCGCCACTGCTCTGTACTGTTCTTTGTCTGTTGATTAGCCTTTGATTTATGACATGTGTTCTCATTGTTTAAAATTCATTTTATTGAAAGTACTAATCAATATATTTTTAATTCTATCAACTATTCATACTATAATTCTTCAGAGTAGGGGTGCAAATTGGGGAAGGCTGGTAGGGGTCCCAGTGTATTACTTTGCCCAGGGGCCCAGGATGTTATTAACACAGCCCTGGATGGCCTATAACCTGCCAGTTAAATTCCAGACATGAAATCAGCATTCATTGTACTTTTGCTTAAACAGGTATGCCGGGGCAGCCACACGCCTGCAGTTAGGGATTAGGAACAATGGCCAGGACAAGGGGTGGACAGGAGGGGTGGGTGCTCTCGGCACTGTGGTAGCATGTGAGGTGGGGGGGCACCGCATGGAGATTGAGGGGGAGGGAAATTGTGTTGGGAAGAGGAATTTGGGGGCAGCCAGGGGTAAGAATAGTTTTAGGAGGGGAAATTTGGGTGTGTGTGCTAGGAGTGGTGATTCAGTGGTCACTTGTGTTGGGGAGGAGATAGGAGACAGGGATTTGTGCTAGGAGGGCGGATTTGGGGAGTTTGTGCTAAAGGAGGAGGCGGGGATTTGTTTTAGGAGTGTTTTGTTTTGCTTTATTTTTGGGGGGGGGTTGTGCTAGTAGGGATGATTGTGAGGCGTTTGTGCTAGGTGGGGGGTGCAATTTGTGCTAGATTGGGTGATTTTTTGTTTTGGGGGGGCTTTGGGGAATGGAGGGGCAGAGATTTGTGCTGGGAAGGGGTTTTTAAGCGGGGGGGGGGGGCATATTTCCACTGGAAGGAGGGAGTATTTATGCTTAGGGGGTAATAATGCAGATTTATTGGGGGGGGGGGGTTATGTTCAGAATCCTGGGGGGGCGTCCAATTTTAGAGAAGAGAAGAAGGGTTTCCATTGGGGAAATCGGCCTTATTTCTCAGTCCTTAAGACACAGCAGGAAGTAGGAATTTTCACCAAAATTAGGAGATATCTGGAAAAAAAGTAGCCAGGACTCTTAAGTAAAGTCATTGTAAAGATTTATTTATCTGATGTACATACAGTATGGGGTAAAATCCATATGGGCACGGAAGGATTTTGGCCAGCCTTGGCCTTAGTTAGTTCCGGTAATTGCCAGGATTGCCTGAAACATGTCAGAAACCATGCGGTTGTAAAAGCAAAGTTAAACCCCAATGCAAACATTTATTTTGCAGCTTTCCATCCAGGTCCCTGAAATCTGCAGGCGTCACCATTCACAAAGCGCAGTACGGCTCGCTCACGCACAGTGGGCAGCCGGCTGTGAAGCCACAAGCAGCACTGCTGGCTGCCCACAGTTAAGATGCCGGTGCCAGAAACCCGAAGGTTAGTGAAGAACTGGTCCAGGTGAGAACGGCGCTGGATGCCCGGACAGGTAAGTGTCCTGTTATTAAAAGTCAGCACAACAGGATTTAAAAGCCCAAAGCATCTGCTGAATCTTCAATAGAGCTTTGGATATGGATGAAGAGGAACGCGCTCACAGCAGAACTAATTGACTCTGGGTGGTATACATTAATATGTTGATGTATTCTGTCTCTGCATGATTCAATAAATCTCTAGTTAACCATATTAAAGCCGGGCAGAAGAATTTTTTAACAATCTCTTGTGGGAAACCAGATGAGGATCTCTTTAGGGTAGTCTTAGTCATCTATCAAATGGGGTTCCTAACAATTAATGTAAGAACCATTCTTACCACTGACCACCAATGTAAGGAACATTCTTCCCACTGATCACCAATGTAAGGAACATTCTTCCCACTGATCACCAATGTAAGGGACATTCTTCTCACTGATCACCAATGTAAGGAACATTCTTCCCACTGATCACCAATGTAAGGAACATTCTTCCCACTGATCACCAATGTAAGGGACATTCTTCCCACTGATCACCAATGTAAGGGACATTCTTCCCACTGATCACCAATGTAAGGAACATTCTTCCCACTGATCACCAATGTAAGGGACATTCTTCCCACTGATCACCAATGTAAGGGACATTCTTCCCACTGATCACCAATGTAAGGGACATTCTTCCCACTGATCACCAATGTAAGGGACATTCTTCTCACTGATCACCAATGTAAGGAACATTCTTCCCACTGATCACCAATGTAAGAGACATTCTTCCCACTGATCACCAATGTAAGGAACATTCTTCCCACTGATCACCAATGTAAGGGGCATTCTTCCCACTGATCACCAATGTAAGGAACATTCTTCCCACTGATCACCAATGTAAGGGACATTCTTCTCACTGATCACCAATGTAAGGAACATTCTTCCCACTGATCACCAATGTAAGGGGCATTCTTCCCACTGATCACCAATGTAAGGGACATTCTTCCCACTGATCACCAATGTAAGGAACATTCTTCCCACTGATCACCAATGTAAGGAACATTCTTCTCACTGATCACCAATGTAAGGGGCATTCTTCCCACTAATCACCAATGTAAGGAGCATTCTTCCCACTGATCACCAATGTAAGGAACATTCTTCTCACTGATCACCAATGTAAGGGGCATTCTTCCCACTAATCACCAATGTAAGGGACATTCTTCCCACTGATCACCAATGTAAGGAACATTCTTCCCACTGATCACCAATGTAAGGAACATTCTTCTCACTGATCACCAATGTAAGGGGCATTCTTCCCACTAATCACCAATGTAAGGAGCATTCTTCCCACTGATCACCAATGTAAGGAACATTCTTCTCACTGATCACCAATGTAAGGGGCATTCTTCCCACTAATCACCAATGTAAGGAGCATTCTTCCCACTGATCACCAATGTAAGGAACATTCTTCTGATCACCAATGTAAGGGGCATTCTTCCCACTAATCACCAATGTAAGGGACATTCTTCCCACTGATCACCAATGTAAGGGACATTCTTCCCACTGATCACCAATGTAAGGGGCATTCTTCCCACTAATCACCAATGTAAGGAACATTCTTCCCACTGATCACCAATGTAAGGAACATTCTTCTCACTGATCACCAATGTAAGGGACATTCTTCTCACTGATCACCAATGTAAGGAACATTCTTCTCACTGATCACCAATGTAAGGAACATTCTTCTCACTGATCACCAATGTAAGGGACATTCTTCTCACTGATCACCAATGTAAGGAACATTCTTCCCACTGATCACCAATGTAAGAGACATTCTTCCCACTGATCACCAATGTAAGGAACATTCTTCTCACTGATCACCAATGTAAGGGACATTCTTCCCACTGATCACCAATGTAAGGAACATTCTTCCCACTGATCACCAATGTAAGGGACATTCTTCCCACTGATCACCAATGTAAGGAACATTCTTCCCACTGATTACCAATGTAAGGGACATTCTTCCCACTGATCACCAATTATTCTCACTAACTTCCAATGTAAAAAACATTCTTCCCACTGTTCACTAAGCGATAATATAGAAAAGCCAAAACAGATTTTTTCAAATTTTTGAATAATTTATCTTACATACAGGATACACAGACATCTACCGTTCCATCACATTATTATTCAGCTCCCCAATCCTTTATATTTACATAATAATTAAATTATCAGTGTTTGGCAGATATAATATGTTGTCAATGACACTTAAATTGTATACATGTGTTGACTTCAAATTGGAGAGCATCTAGCAGAGGAAAGGCCAGGCACCTGGAAGTATCTTCCTGTATGCTTCTGATATCTTTTTCCATGGAGCCTGATTCCCAGAAAGCTTAAAGGGGTTGTAAAGGATTTTTTCCCCCCTAAATAGCTTCCTTTACCTTAGTGCAGTCCTCCTTCACTTACCTCATCCTTACCTCATCCTTCTGAGAAATCCTCACTTCCTGTTCTTCTGTCTGTAACTCCACACAATAAAACAAGGCTTTCTCCCTGGTGTGAAAAAAGCCTCCTGAGGGGGGAGGGGGCGAGCGGGCAAGTCAGGACACTCTCTACTTTGCAGATAGAGAAAGGAGCTGTGTGTTAGTGGGCGTCCTGACACTCCTGCTCGTCCCCTCCCCCCTCAAGAGGCTTTCTCCACACCAGGAAGAAAGCCTCCCATTAATGTGTGGAGTTACAGACAGAAGAACAGGAAGTGAGGATTTCTCAGAAGAAATAAGGACATTTAAAAGCAAAATGGAAGGATGAGGTAAGTGAAGGAGGACTGCACTAAGGTAAAGGAAGCTAGTTAGGAAAACAAATTGTATCTTTACAACCCCTTTAATTATACAAACAGTGACTTTAGTTTAAAGTCAGGAGAACTGTAAATACTTCAGAACATTTTACCAACACCGCCATTCTTTTAGGCCACAAGATTATGCTTATCCCTTCTGACCAATCCTCTGACCTAGCAGTTGAGAGGAGACAGGCTGTACAGTGCTGTAGCGCCCCCCAGTTGTTCCCCTTATCTCTTCGGTTGGCCTGTGATGTCACCCTTGCTTAGGTGCCGCATCCAGATGTTAGGTTAACCTAATGACCTCCAGAAGATTTATCCCCTTTCATGGCAAGGCTATCTTTTGCGAAACGGCACTGCATTATTTTACCTGACAATTGCGCGGTCGTGGGACGTTGCACCCAGATAAAGTGTATGTCTTTTTTTTCCCACAAATAGATCTTTCTTTGGGTGGTATTTGATCACCTCTGCGGTTTTTGCTTCTTTAGAAAAGACGCAATAAAAATCCCCAAATACTCACCTTGATTCCGGGTGACTGGAGGCACAGGGTTTTCCTTTTCTTTTTATGGAAAGGTCTTTTTCCGGAGCTCTTTCTTCGGAGCAGAAACAGGTAAGGATTTGCAACAGAGTTTGTTAAAATCCCTGCAATGTACACAGATCACCCAGAGGGGGAATGTTCTCTTCTCAGCAATAGTGGGATCGAATGCCTCGATCCTTTTGCTCCCGTTTAAGAATCATTGAAAATGAGAGCACCCAGCAGAGGTATCAACCGTGATAGAGAAATTCACCCTGGAGCAGGTTATGCCGGTAACGTCATTCCAGCAATTAGACAATCAGGGAATACAACTCTTCTTTTTCCAGTTGGGTCTCTCGGGAAGGGATTATCGGTACACTGAGCTGCCAAGCACATGGAGTATATCCTGCTTAATGACTCATTATTACCTACCAGTTTCCAGATTCTAAGTCCACACTTAGCAATTGGTGGCTCCATGGGGACCTTTCACTTGGAAAGACATGACCTTGAAATATAACGTTTTCCAAATGCAGAGTTGGGGTTGAGACAGGAGCACGTGTACAAGAGCTGACGATCGTCAAGGTAGGATTTGCCCACATGGCTGCAGAGCGCGGTCTACGTAACCTGGACTTCATGGTCAGAGAGAACTTAACTGGAGCCCTTTGTCTGGAACAGACATCTACCACCAGAATCCTTTCAACCAGGGCTGGTGCAAGGATTTTTGACACCCTAAGCAAAACCTAATTTTGCCGCCCACATTGGCTCCACCCCTGACTCCACCCCCTTTCTCTTCCCATGTAAACCCCACTTTTTAATGAAGTGCCCATCAAATGCAGCCACACCAGTGCCCATCAAATGAAGCCTCATCAGCGCCCATCAATGCAGCCTTACCAGTGCCCATCAATGCAGCCTTACCAGTGCCCATTGTTGTGGAAATTTGAAGATGTATTAAATATGTATTGTCATAATAAAACCCAGTCTTAGTACTTCTGCAACCCGCTCTAAAAGAGCTGACTGGGGCAGTCTGAGACTGGTTGAATCTCGTCTGGTAGTAGAAAATGTCTTGAGGTTGAAATGTGATGTTTGCGGCGTGGGCATATGTCCGCCGGCAAGGGGCCCTCTGTGCATTTAGCACGGACAATCTTTAAGGAGGGGATACACCGCAAGGACACTAGTGGTTATAGATGGTAGAGATGGTAGAGAAGCAAAACGTCGGTGCGCAGGTGCCGTATAGAGCCGACCCGACGTTCGGCTTCTTTCGGCAAGTCGTGACGCGCTGTATGCGCCGATGCGAAGCATGTCAATCAATTGGCATGTGAATAGGAACGCCCAGTCCCGCAGAATTACCTACCCATAAGCCGCTGTGAAACTACAGATAAAACGCTATGTACGGGAGAAAAAAAAAAAAAAGGTCAGCATAATTTCATTAGCATAACTCAGCTCAATGTAATGTTAGATTTTTTTTTTAGGGTGAACCCCCGCTTTAACTCGTGCACCCCCTAATTTAAATATGACCCACCCCTTCCTGTCAAGGCCACACCCCTTTCTGTTTAAGACCCGCCCTGAAATCTTTAAGTGGATACACTAGTTCTAAGGGCCTGGGAGGGGGCAAAGGATTCCCCTAATTTGCATAGATTTTCTCTCACTTCCGATTTGGCTATGGGACAGGAAGTGAAGGGAAATCTCTGCAATGGGACAGGGATGGTAAAAAATGAACTGACAGGGACTATAACCCTCTCTTACTCCCTTAAAAAAAAGTGCTGCCTATAGTTCCAATCTAAGCAAAAATTTCTCATAATTTGATGAAGAGGACTAAGAAGATATAACCATGTCAATAGTGCAGCAGAAAACATAGAGCATAGTGTGGAAGGTTTGTGGTTCAGGATAGGAAACAATAGGAAAGTCCAAATTAAAGCCCCCCCCCCCCCACAGTTACGGAATGCTGGCGGCCCGGACTGTATGGTAGAGTGGCCAGACGGAAGCCACTCCTTAGTAAAAAGGCACATGACAGCCCGCCTGGAGTTTGCCAAAAGGCACCTGAAAGACTCTCAGACCATGAGAAACAAAATTCTCTGGTTTCAGGAACCAAAGATTGAACTCTTTTTTTTTAAAGTGTATTTTGTGCGTGAACTCGAGAGAGAGGAGCCGGACTGCAGGAGTTGGGAGTAGGCAGACCCTCCCCCCGGAGGCAATCGCCATCCTTCTCCATGCCCCCGGTGGCAATGGCGGGTGTGAGGGGGGGCCTCCCACTCACCCCGCCCTACCTGCTCCACTTGGGAGCCCAACTGGGGCCCAACAGGACCCCATCGGGGCAGAGGGACTCCCCCTATGAGGGAGTGAGGGGGCCTGACCCACCAAGCCAGCCCCGTAAGTCCTTCGCCTCTCTTTAGGAGACCGCATGGCCAAAGTGCGTGCGTATTATACCAATTTTTTGTGTGCGTGCAAGTGTGGTGGTTTTTGTGGGGGGGGTGGGCGTACTAAGCACAGGCGTACCTTGCATAGCACACCCACCGGGAGCCGGGCTGAGACCACCAAACTCAATTCACATGTAGCCGAGACCGGGATCCGAACCCTTGGCTGCAGAGGTGAACGGCTTGTCAGCGCAGTGCCAATCACGTTGAGCCACCACAGCTCCTTAAGATTGAACTCTTTGGCCTGCATGGCAAGCGTCATGTCTGGAGGAAACCAGGCACCGCCCCTCACCTGGCAAATACCATCCCTACAGTGAAGCATGGTGGTGGCAGCATCATGATGTAGGGATATTTTTCAGCAGCAGGAACTGGGAGACTAATCAGGATCAAGGGAAAGATGAATGCAGCAATGTACAGAGACATCCTTGATGAAAACCTGCTCCAGAGCGCTCTGGACCTCAGACTGGGGGAAGGTTCATCTTCCAACAGGACAACGACCCTAAACACACTACCAAGATAACAAAGGAGTGGCTACGGGACAACTCTGTGAATGTCTTGAGTGGCTCAGCCAGAGCCCAGAGTTGAACTTGATTGAAAATCTCTGGAGAGATATGAAAATGGCTGTACACCAACGGTCCCCATTAAACCTGATGGAGCTTGAGAGTTCCTACAAAGAAGAATGGGAGAAACTGCTCAAAAATAGGTGTGCCAAGCTTGTAGTATCTTTAGGGCAGCCATCACAAATTTTGGGACCCCTTACACAGCTTTAGGCAGCTTTAGGAGCAGAGAACAAAAAACAAGTGTAATCTCTTTGGGCCCCTTAGGCCGCGTACACACGATCGGTCAAAGCGGATGAAAACGGACTGAAGGTGGACGCCTGACTGATGGGTCAAAACCGGTCGTTAGTATGCTAAAGCATTGGTTAAAAGGCTGCGCATGCTCAGAATCAAGTCGACGCATGCTTGGAAGCATTGAACTTCGTTTTTTTCAGCACGTTGTTGTGTTAAAACACGTAAACGTCACCGCGTTCTTACACGATCGTTTTTTTAACCGATGGTGTGTAGGCACATCAGACCATCAGTCAGCTTCATCGGTTAACCGATGAAAACGGTCCTTCGTATTAAGGAAGGCTGTGATACTTATGATACTTATGTACATGGGATTTTAAAGTTTTGTTGTTTTTAATACATTTTTAAAAGATTTCAAACAAACTTTTTTCTCGTTATCATTATGGGGAATTGTTTGTAGAATTTTAAGGGAAGTAATGGATTGAATCCATTTTGGAAAAAGGCCGTACATAACACAATGTGGAAAACGTGTGAATACTTTCTAAATGCTCTGTACATGAAAAAACAATAAATTAATGGAAAGTTTTTGGCATCAATAAAAAGATACATTTATAACGATTGGTGTGGCACAGTTCTCATTGCTATATCACATTTTTGTAGAAAAGTTATGGAGCATCATCGCACATCCCCCTCGTAATTTGGAATTAAGTAAAACCTTGGTTTGGGAGTAACTTGATTTGAGAGCGTTTTGCAAGACAAGCAACATTTTTTAATTAATTTTGACTTGATATACAAGCAATGTCTTGATATAAGAGTATCACAACTGAGTATAAAAGAGAAGAGAGGCACCTCTAATGCCGCGTACACACGGTTGTTTTTTGTGATGAAAAAAAAACAACATTTTAAAAAACATCATTTAAAATGATCGTGTGTGGGCAAAACTTTGTTTTATGTCTTCAAAAAAAAGAACGACCAAAAAAGAATTCGAACATGCTTGAATTTTTTATGTCGTTTTTCTGAATGTCGTTTTTTGTATCATAAAAAATGATCGTGTGTGGGCAAAACGACGTTTAAAACAACGTTTTTAAACCTGCGCATGCTCAGAAGCAAGTCATGAGACGGGAGCTTCAATGGAACAGAGTGCCGTCGAAAGTGTCTTACGTAACCGCGCTTTGCAAGAGCATTTTCAGAAAACGATGGTGTGTAGGCAACGTCGTTTTTAAAAATGAAGTTTGAAAAATGTAGTTTTTTTTTCATGAGAAAAAACGACGGTTTTTACAAGACAAAAAACATCCGTGTGTGCGCGGCATGAGTGTAGCAATATGGTTACATTTAATGAAGGTACAACATTTAGCAACTTATCGCTACAATTGGAGGCGCCTCTCTTCTCTTTTATACTCTGGAGCTCCTGCTGGATTTTGCTTCTGATCCCCTTGGGGAGGCTTCCATTTGTGGATGGACATTTTATGGTGACACAACCAATCACATTGCTATAATCTTTTTATATGGACTATAAACTGAAGGACCTATGAATAAATGGTTATGGAACGAATCATCTGAATTTCCATTATTTCTTATGGGGAAATTTGCTTTGATATACAAGTGCTTTGGATTACAAGCATGTTTCTGGAAGGAATTATGCTCACAATCCAAGGTTTTACTGCAATTTTGGCCTAAAGCTATATCTTTGTAACTGGAGCCAATTAATACTCAGGACTTACCGTATATATACTCGAGTATAAGCCGAGTTTTTCAGCACATTTTTTGGTGCTGAAAATGCCTCCCTTGGCTTATACTCGAGTCACCTTTTTGCACCTGATCTCCTGGACTTTGGGGACCCAGTACTGGCCGGCTATAGGTCCCCTGGACCGATAACTTGTCACACATGTAGCCCCACTCTTCCTCTGCAAGTGTGCAAAGTTTGTTGTCCAGGGAACCTACGGCCGGGGAGCACCGATTTTTCAAATCGGGAACCCCTTCCATAGACTCCCATGTTAAACAGTAATTTCTCCGTAAAAATTTGGGGACCCGGTACCGGCCAGCCGTAGGTCCACTGGACCCAAAACTTGGGCACAGTGAGGCATGGGCACAGTGAGGCATGGACACAGTGAGGCATGGACACAGTGAGGCATGGACACAGTGAGGCATGGACACAGTGAGGCATGGACACAGTGAGGCATGGGCGCAGTGGGGCATGGGCGCAGTGGGGCATGGGCGCAGTGGGGCATGGGCGCAGTGGGGCATGGACAAAGTGAGGCATGGGCATAGTTCGGTATGAACACAGTGAGGCTTGGGCACAGTGAGGCATGGACACAGTGAGGCATGGGCACAGTGAGGTATGGACGCAGTGAGGTATGGACGCAGTGAGGTATGGACACAGTGAGGTATGGACACAGTGAGGTATGGACACAGTGAGGTATGGACACAGTGAGGCATGGACACAGTGAGGCATGGACACAGTGAGGCATGGACACAGTGAGGCTTGGGCACAGTGAGGCACGGACACAGTGAGGCTTGGACGCAGTGAGGCATGGACGCAGTGAGGCATGGACGCAGTGAGGCATGGACGCAGTGAGGCATGGACGCAGTGAGGCATGGACACAGTGAGGCTTGGGCACAGTGAGGCTTGGACACAGTGAGGCATGGACACAGTGAGGCTTGGGCACAGTGAGGCTTGGGCACAGTGAGGCTTGGGCACAGTGAGGCTTGGGCACAGTGAGGCATGGACACAGTGAGGCATGGACACAGTGAGGCACGGACACAGTGAGGCTTGGACGCAGTGAGGTATGGACACAGTGAGGCATGGACACAGTGAGGCATGGACACAGTGAGGCATGGACACAGTGAGGCTTGGGCACAGTGAGGCACGGACACAGTGAGGCTTGGACGCAGTGAGGCATGGACGCAGTGAGGCATGGACGCAGTGAGGCATGGACACAGTAAGGCATGGGCACAGTGAGGCTTGGGCACAGTGAGGCTTGGACACAGTGAGGCATGGACACAGTGAGGCTTGGGCACAGTGAGGCTTGGGCACAGTGAGGCATGGACGCAGTGAGGCATGGACGCAGTGAGGCATGGACGCAGTGAGGCTTGGACACAGTGAGGCTTGGACGCAGTGAGGCTTGGGCACAGTGAGGCTTGGGCACAGTGAGGCATGGACACAGTGAGGCATGGACACAGTGAGGCTTGGGCACAGTGAGGCTTGGGCACAGTGAGGCATGGGCGCAGTGAGGCATGGGCACAGTGAGGCATGGGCACAGTGATGCATACAGATGGACACCCTAGGCTTATACTCAAGTCAATACGTTTTCCAAGTTTTTTGTGGTAAAATTAGGAGCTTCGGCTTATATTCGGGTCGGCTTATACTCGAGTATATACAGGTAATTTTATTTTATTAGTGACCCAATTCTGGTAAAATGTTTCTACTTTAATTTCCGAGGTTTTCTCCTTGTAGGCCAGTGTTGTCAGTCATTCCTATATGACAGCACCCAGTCACCACCGCATGTTATGTAATGAGGGTAAAAGGAAAACTCCCTTTGAGGGGATCCTGTGTGACCGGCAAGCGCACGGCAGCAAGCAAGGTTGGGGAGCAACCCAGAATTCTGGATGTTTTGTATTGATCTGTGTAATTTATCCAGATTTTTCATCAAAGTTTAATTCTATGTCATCCTGCAGCCACCTGCACTGGAGAAAGTGAGGCCCGGAGCGAGAAAGACAAAAGAAAAATAGTGGAGGGCCGGGCATGACAAGGTGGAAAGGAGAGGCAACAAAGGGTTCAGTTGGCAAGAAGGTAAGGGGAGGATTCAGAAGTAAAGTGCTGGAGAAGGGGAGGAGCTGTACAAAAGGTGGAGGCGGGAACTTCCGGGAACAGTCTCAGTTGGTGAGGGAGACAGAAGGAAGCAGTTTTGCATGCTGCTCCTCTGTCATGGCTGCCAGGGACAATTTATTTTCTTCCTGCGAACAACGGCGGCGGCGACGAGGGTGCTCGGGGGCATATTCAGGTAGTTTCTTTGGGGGGGTTTACCAACGGGTTTGGGGGGGGGGGGTTTCCACCTTGCGCGCAGGCCTCAGCCTCTGCTGCGCTTTTTACCCGGCCACACGGGTATCGCTTTAACAATATATTCGGGGGGGGGGGGGATGGACGCATATCTCCCAGCTTACATGGGCTCTCACATGGGACCGGCGGGGGGGGGTCTGAGCGGGCGGATCCTCGGCGGTCGGCGGAGATTTGGGGCGGGGCCACGTGCCGTAATGGCGCCCGTCCTCTCCACGTGTAGGGATATTTTACCCATGGCCCCATTATGTCCGGGAAAAAGGGGGAGCATCGGGGGTGGACCCAGCGGCATTCGGTTGGGCCGTTTATCCCGCGGCCGGCGGCTGGGGGGGGGGTGCCCATGCAGCATGCAGTGTGGGGGGGGATATGGGGGGGGTTGTCAGCGCGGCCTACTTTATCACCAGGGGCGGGTGGCAGGGCACATGAGACGGAGCTGCAGAGATCTACGGCCTACAGGCCGGCTTTGCCTGTGGGGCTGCATACACCGGGGCTGGCTGCCCGCGGGGATGACGGATGACTGCAAGCGTGGCCTGCCAGGAGATCATCGGGGTTTGCTGCTAGGGGCAGGGTCACGCACGAGTCGGATGTCCACGGAGCTGCAGGGATCCACGGCCTCCAGGCCTACTTCGCCTGGGGGGCTGCTGACGCCGAAGCTGCCGGCTCTTGCGGCGCAGTCGGTACGAGGAGGTTTGTCCAGAAAAAGAACGCCAGGCTCAGGCACCATCGGTGGATGTAGAGGTGACTGCTGTGGGGGACATGTCTGTCTCTGTTTCACAAGTTTTCTTTTAAATGAGGCGCTGTGTATTTTATGAGGGATGTGGGTGGGGGCCGCGGTGACAAGGATAGCATTATGTACGGTGTAACGGTTAGGGGGGGGCACCGCAGCTCTGGCGGATATCTGCACCGCTACGTCGGAAGTGGTGATGGTGAGTATGGCGGCGGGTGACATAGGGGGGCTGCGGCGAGGTCAAATGCAGCATGTGTTGTGGATGCTTATACATGGGAGGTGGGTGTTTACTGTGGCATTTGTTTTCAAGGGCCGTGGTGCACTGATAGCGTTACGGTGGGTGCATGTTTGGTAAGAGTGAGTGCGGGCGAGGTTTCTCGTCACTGGTTTATTGGGGGGGGGGGAAGCCCGATGGGACGTGGATGCAGGATACCGTTTATCCCATAGACATTCGCGTTTGGATGCCAGGGGTAGCTATCATGCCCGGTGTCATAGGTGAGTAAAATAGGAGCTTTGCTTAACTTTGTTATGTTATGTTGGGCACTGGGGGGTGGTTGGTAGTGAAGCTGGTGGGATGTAAACTGGACCTCTGATTTGGGATGCACGGGTAGGTCTCCTATGCGGGCCTCATAGAAGTTTCGGCAGGGGGGGGAACGCCCGCTCCTGGATTGCCAACGAGTACGTGATGAGGGTTGTGCGGGACAGTTACCAGGGGGCTGCTATAGGTGGGGATAAGTAAGGGGCGGCAGCGAATATGCCGGGCCGCAAAGGCTGTTCGTAAGGTTATGGGACAAGGGAAGGGTTCCTTGTACTGTGGTTCCGCTTATTGTGGGGGACTTTCGGTCAGCTTCTACAGTGTCCAGAGGTGGTTGCGATCACGTTTTGTACTGGACCCAACCCAGGGGGGGGGGGTGAGTAGTTACGGTTATGCCAGTGAGGATTCAAGGGGCTCACGGTCTAGAGGGTGGTACCTAAGTAAGAATGGAATTCCTTTGCCTCACTCACCACCTCGCAATTTGTAATGGGGGGGGTCTGTTATTGTTTTCATGGACACAGGGTTGGTACGGTGTCTTATGCTTTGGACACTGCTGGGGGGTGGTTTAGGCGGTGTGTACAAGGGGTGCATGTTTTTATTCACCCATACAGCTTTAGGCTGTCAGGGGGCGGGTGGTAGGATGGGTCAGGGCGCAGGGTCTGCCCTTTGGTCTCTCCTTACCTGCACCATGTTGCAAAGGTTTCGTTCAAGGAAAAGGTTGTTGGGAGGTGGCGGGCTGGTAGTCCGGCACCCCCCAATTCTATGTCCCGGGGGGGGGGGCCTTCCTATAAGGTGTGTACTATGGCTGTCATCGTTGGCGTACATGGAGGGTAAGTTCTAGTGGCGGTTGCCTGTTGGCAGGCCTGGTGGGCCCGTCTAAGGCATTTGGTTTTCTAGCATTGTTGACATGGGGGGCTGGGAGAGCTACTGCCGAGAGCCATGGTAGAGTTTCATGAGTAGGATTACGGGTGATAGGGCATAGCTTGACGTGCAAAAAATGTTACGGGGTTGGTAAGTCCATTTGCATGTTGAATTGATGTCGTGGTGTCTTTCTGCCGGCGGCTACCTATGAGTTCTTGGCCCTGATATATATCAGCTTGTTGCAACGGAGCTTAGGGGGGATTCTTTTGCCAATTGGCTGGGGATGTACAATGGGCCATTGCCTGGGACAGCTGAATCTGGGGTGTGATTTTGTTTAAAAGTTAGTCACGGAGGCGGCAGGGTCAGCGTGTATGGGGGCATTCTGGCGAGGGTTATTGGGTGTGTAATCTTTATCTAGTGAATAGATATAGGCACGGTTCCTTCGGTACAGGTACTGTGGGGATTGTTCCAGTGGTCCTGGCAAGGGAGCTGTGGGGAGACAGGTTGGGGAATTGAGGATTGGGGGGTGCTGTAACAACAAAGGGGTGGTTCAAGTTATAGAACCAGTTTTTTCGTACTGTTACAGGCGGTGGTATAGTCGCTGCGCCATTTAGTTGGCATTATTTATAAATGGGTCAATTCTTTTAATAGGCTGTCACAGCTCCTGGGAACTGAAGTCACGAGGGCGGATGGGTTTTAAAGGGTCAAGTTTAGGGAGCCGGTGCAGTCAGTAGAGGGGTAAGGACCAGGAGATGGGTTAACCTCAGTATGGAGGGAGCGGTCTGTTTTCATGTGGCTGGTGGATGCTGAGCTGGGGGGTCTGAGGCAAGGTGTTGATGGTATATTGCATAAAAGGGGGCATGGATGACTAGGGATCCGTGTCTGAAAAAAAATCAAGAAAAACATTGATTTGGGGGTAAACGAGTGATATACAGGTATTGCACGTGCAACCCACTAACGATGTTGGGAGACAGGCCTCTTTTCAATTTTTGGGTTAAAATATCTTGTTGTCAGTATGTTGCATGGGTTTACGAGGTAATTTGTTTTGCAGCTGTTTTCATGGTTTTGTTTTGGGGGGCATTTAGAGTGGGGGTAGATGGATTTATCCAGGCGAGTTGAGAAAGGGGTCGCTGGCTCAGGATGTTGTGTGGGCTTCGGGAGATCGTGTGTGGGTGTGTAGGTACAGGTTACAAATAAAAAAAAAAGAGGGTGAGTGTTTCGGCTGCTATTACAGCCCGGGCAAAAGGGTATGGGACTCTTCTGGGATTGGTTGAGAGTGGGGGCCGTTCTCTTGGGGGGGACAGGCTTGCACAGGTTCTACTTAGTGGCGGTTGTTCAGGGAGTACCTACAAGCGCGGGGTAATGGGCCTCACACTCCTTCCGCATCGTGGTGGCCACAGGGGGCGGCCAGGCGTGGGTAGGATGAGGTGGCGCTTGAACAAGTTCTGGGATGGTAGGAATGCAGGATATTTAGGTTTCCCGGGGGGACCATACTGGTTAACAGATCGAGTTTGGGGCACTGTGGGAAAAGGGTGGTGTCTCCGAGCTGGAGTCGGCTGGAGGCCGGGTATGATAATGGTACCACAGGGTAATGGTTGAAAGAAAGGTTAAGTGGGGGTTGCTGTACTTGACCATTTAGTCGGGTGTTAATAAAAGTTGTTTTTGGTAAAAAAAAAAAAAAAAAAAAAAAAAAAAATGTTAATGAATACAGTTATGGTTTATTTGGAATTCATTAACTTTATTTAAATATTTATGTGGAGTTTGAAGAAATAAATAAAATAGGCTGTTGTGGCCATTTTAATTGTTAACAGTTTGAGTTTTGGTGGGGGGATACAGGTAAAAAAGGGGGTGGTTCCACTGGGTACTGTGTTACTGCAGTGATGTTATGGGTATTGTGTTGGTGCTGGGGCCTTCCCTTAATTGTTTGTCTGTTTGTTTATGTCATTCCAGATGTAGGTTACACACGCCTTGTCTGGATCTTGAGGCATGCTATGGTTTTGGGGCTAGGAGGACCAAGGCTAGATCTTCGTTAGTCAGTTGGGGCATCTCTCAGGAGGGAGGTGGGTATTTGGTGGCTAGACATTACAGAGATGGTGTGTTGCAAGTAGAGGGGAGGATTATTAGGCTCGACTTAAGTGAGCGAGCTGGTGGGTGGATTTGTTTCCCGTAATGGGGGTTTGGCTTATTAGATAGACAGAGTTGGAGTTTAATGTGGGAATTGTACCTGCGGCTTTATAGAATTTAACTCCAGGTTGGGGGTTAGAGATGGGGGCGCTGGATGTCCTGGATGAGTCAGCAGGGCCTGCGGGTGTGGAGGGGCCCTTAAGGATAAGGTGTTATCCTTTCGGGCTGTGGCGGTGTCTTTGGTCTTTGATGGTGGCAGAAAACAGAGGTGATGGAAGTGGTGGGGGGCTCATCCGTGGTATGGGCCCCTCTGGGGTATTCCAGTGGAACGGTGTCCGCTGGAATACGGTATTGGTTGCACTGCGGGAAAGGGGTTGTCTCCGAGCTGGATTCGGCTGGAGGCCTGGTATGGTAAAAAGGTCCCGCAGTGTGGTGGTGGAAAATGTGAAGTTCGGAGTACCGTCAAAAGACCAACAGGCTGTGGGTTTTAAAAGTGTCATTACAAAGGTTATTTGGAAATTATTCGGAAATTATTAAAATATGTTGGTTAATAATAAAAGGCTGTTATGGCCATTTATACTCCAAACTCTTGTCTGGTCTTATCATTGAATGGGGGTATGGTAATGTGAGTGTGAGGTTAAAGGGTGGTAACATAATTAGTGATAGCTTGACTACTATCTTGACTACACTGGTCATGAGAACTCCGGAACAAAGAATGAAATTTAATGGCAGCCGTGCTTCTCCGTAAAGGCCAATGATAAATGAGGACGATGCTTTGCCCACAGCAAGTAGACTGAAGCCATTATTTTTAAGGGCAATTTATGAAAGACAGGAGGACAGGAAAAATGTATCTATTCCTGGCAGCAACCTGTTTTATTTTTTTTTTATAAAACCGCCGCTCTGGCATAGCTTGTATTTCTTCCATTTCTTTATTTAGGGTCATTCACACTTCTGTGCAGTTTAAATGTATGTTTCTTTAAATTAGAGATTTTTTTTTTTTTTATTAACCACAGAAAAATGTATCCCCTTCCTGACCAGAGCAATTTTTTGCGGCACTGCGCCGCTTTAATTGACAATTGCGCGGTTGTGCGACGTGGCACCCAAACAAAATTGACGTCCTTTTTTTCCCACAAATAGAGTTTTTTTTTGGTAGTATTTGATCACCTCTGCGATTTTTATTTCTTGCGCTATAAACAAAAATACAGCAACAATTTTGAAAACAAATCAATATTTTTTACTTTTTGCTATAATAAATATCCCCCAAAAATATATATAAAAAAATGTCTTTCTCAGTTTAGGCCGATACGTATTCTTCTACATATTTTTGGTAAAATTGATTAGTTTGCGCAAAAGTTATAGCGTCTACAAAATCGGGGATAGTTTTATGGCATTTTTATTATTATTATTATTTTATTAGTAATGGCGGCGATCAGTGATTTTTAACGTGACTGCGACATTGCGGCAGACACATCGGACACTTTTGACACCATTTTGGAACCATTGTCATTTATACAGCGATCAGTGCTATAAAAATGCACTGATTACTATGTGAATTACACTGGCAGGGAAGGGGTTAAACACTAGGGGCGATGAAGGGGTTAAGTGTGTCCTAGGGAGTGATTCTAACTGTGTGGGGGATGGGCTACAAGTGACACAACAGTGATCACTGCTCCCGTTGACAGGGAGCAGTATATCAGTGTCCTGTCACTGGGCAGAACAGGGAAATGCCTTGTTTACATAAGCATCTCCCTGTTCTGCAGCTCTGTGAGACGATCGCGGGACACTGGCAGACATCGAGTCCATGGGTCCCACGGGCACGCTTATGGAGCATGCGACAGAGGTGCGCATCACCCAGGGCCATCTTAATAGCATCATGGGCCCCTGGGCAAAGTAATGCTCTGGGGCCCCTACAATGATGAAAGTGCAGGAAACAGACATCAAGTAGGTAGGAGGCACACTACCTCCCCTGTGTATCTATCACTCTGCTTTGGGGAAAGTGCAGGGGCGCCCCATGCAGTGCCCAGGTGTGCCCTCTCATTAAGACACCCTGTCGCCACCACAGTGTCAAATTCAAAGCAACGTACAGGTACGTTGCTTTGTGCAGTCGTGCCATTCTGCCGATGTATATGCACAGGCGGCGGTCAACAAGTGATTAGAGGGGTTGTAAAGCTTCAGTTTTTTTAAATGACAAACATGTCATACTTACCTCCTCTGTGCAGTTGTTTTGCATAGAATGGCCCCAATCCTCCTCTTCTGGGGTCCCTCAGTGGCGCCTCCTCTTCTCGAGTGCCCCGACAGAGAAGTCCTCTCCTTTGGGATACCCGTGTGGGCGCGCTCCCCAGTCCTGCTTTTACATCTATGGACACAGAAAGCAGGACTCGGCCCGGACCCCCGGCGCCTGTGTCATTGGATTTGATGGACAGTAGTGGGAGCCAATGGCTACGCTGCTATCAATCTATCTAATCAGGACCCGAGACACCGGCTTTTGCTGGTGTGCTCATCCCCGGCGCGAGAAAGAGAGGGTACAGGTAAGTAAAACGGGGGCTCGGGGGGGGCTGCAGCATTACAGGAGGTTTTTCACCTCAATGCATAGAATACATTGAGGAGAAAAACCTTGAGGGTTTACAACCACTTTAAGTACATCATGCTAAGTAATGTGTAACTGTAACACTTCCAGGTATTTATTAACTCCCATAGAGATCACAGTACTCCCCCTCAACATGCTTTCATGTACTTTTCTCTCTAGAACAGTGGTCTCCAAACTGTGGCCTGGGGGCCAGATAAAACCCGTTGCTTGCTTTTATTTTGCCCTTGGGGAACTATTTTATCCAATGGGGTATAATTCCCCCCACACCAATGAAGGGGACGCATTTCCTCCCAATGACACCAATGATGAGGCAAAATGCCTCCCACTGACACAAACAGTAGTGTACAATTCCTCTCAATGGGGCCTAATGACATCAATAATGGGGAACAATGCCTCTCAATAAAATCAACAAAGGGGCCAAATGACATCAACGATGGGGCACAATTACCCCCACTTACACAAATAATGGGCTGCGATTACCCACACTGAAACAAACAGTGAGGCATTATTTTTTACCACTGATGTTGGGATCTTTTTTACTCCCACTGGCCCCAATACAGCCCTCCTAACAGTAGCGGCTGGTGCTCAAAATATTTTGGGGGAAACAAACAAACTAAAAAGACTCTTGAAAAATACTTAAGGAACCCATCAAATGCAGCCACTATGCCCATCAAATGCAGCCACTGTGCCCATCAAATGCAGCCACTGTGCCATCAATTGCCATCAATTGCAGCCACTGTGCCATCAATTGCAGCCACTATGCCCATCAAATGCCGCCACTGTGCCGCCCATCAAATGCAGCCACTGTGCCCATCAAATGCAGCCACTGTGCCCATCAAATGCAGCCACTGTGCCCATCAAATGCAGCCACTGTGCCCGTCAAATGCAGCCAGTGTTCCCATTAAATGCAGCCACTGTGCCCCATCAACTGCAGCCACTGTGCCCCATCAACTGCAGCCACTGTGCCCATCAATTGCAGCCTCACTGTGCCCATCAATTGCAGCCTCACTGTGCCCCATCAACTGCAGCCACTGTGCCCATCAATTGCAGCCCCACTGTGCCCATCAATGTTCCCGACCAGCGCTGGCCAGTAATTGAGGCCGCAGCTTTGCAGCCTTCTGCAGGCCTACGCTTCCTTCTGTGAAGGCCGCAAAGCCACGGCCTCAATTACCGGTGGGCCCGCCGCGATCTCGGCCCGCACTGGCCAGTAATTTAGGCCGCGGCTTTGCGGCCTTCTGCAGGCCTAAGCTTCCCTGGGCGCAATTGCGACCGAGCACCCGGATTTTGTCGAGCCCTGCTAAAACTTTTGCCAAAAACATGTAGCAGAATACATATTAGCCTAAATTTATGAAGAAATTCGATTTTTTTTAAATATATATATATATATATATATATATATATATAAATATATATATATATAAATATATATATATTGGATATGTTTTATAGCAGAAAGTAAAAAAATATTGTTTATTTTTCAAAATTGTTGGTATTTTTTGGATTATACCGCTAAATATAAATAGCACAGTGAGAGCCAGTTCACACTGCGGTGGCACAACTTCGGGGGCGACTCCGCAAAGCGTCCTGAAGACGACTTCAGAGGCGACCTGCAAAATGACCTCTGTATAGAAGTCAATGCAGGTTGTCCCGAGCCGCCCCCGAAGTCGTACAAGAAACTTTTTCTAAGTCAGAGCGACTTGCGTCGCTCCTATTAGAATGGTTCCATTGCATAGAATGAGTCACCCCAGTGTGAACCGGCTCTGAAGATCAAATACCACCAAAAAAAAGGTCTATTTGTGGGGAAAAAAGGACATCAATTTTATTTGTGTACAGCGTCGCATGACCGCGCATTTGTCAGTTAAAGTAACGCAGTGCTGTATAGGAAAAAGTAGCCTGGTGGTGAAGGGGGTGGGGGAGGGGGGTCAATCTTCTGGAGCTGAAGTGGTTAAACTGCGGGTATGTGGCCTCTAGAGATCGGATACATGACTCCCGCCTTGGAAGGTAAAGTCATCTCTGCCTTATTTGCTCTTAATGAAAGGAAATCAGAGCACGTTCAATATACTGCATTCATGATTACGGCAGAATTGGAGATATAAGTATATAGATAAAGCCATTTCCTGGTATCCATCTCTCCTGGATTACATTATTGTTTCCGGCTGAACGCCGCGTCCTCTGCTGGGGATTTGTTGCGTGTTGAAACGCTCTACATTAGCATGCTAAGCACCATATGTACATACACTTCACTCCATTTATCTCATCAATATGGCTGAAGTGCGCATGCTACTTATTTTTGGTGCAAATTGCTGCTGCTTATGCAAAACGCTTGTATATAAGAGGATAATTGCACTGAATTGCAGAAAAGCTAATTGTGACACCTGTAGATTATGTTTATTCGCACTGCGTTACACGCGCCATGGGGGGGAGGGGGGGGGGGCAGAGAGCTTTCCAGATCATCCGCCAATGTGGCCTTTTTCTCACCAACTAGTAACAAATTCTTACATTTGAAATACCCGCGCCATGTATTACACTTGTGTTCCAAACCCAAACCCAATTCAAACACCAAGTCTTTTTGGTTCTGATAGTTGCTGTCCATAAGTGGCACGCAGCTCACCTAGCATATAGAAAAATGCAAGGCTTTTTTTCTCATTAAAAAAGTGCAGGAATTCAATCATGAGCCCCCCCCCCCCTCCCAAAACCCCCTATCCCCCACCTACACCCACACACCCTCCAAACCGCATCGAATATTGGGTGTAGTCAAATTCCATTAACAGTGGGAGGGTCTTAAAGGGGCATGAAATACCAGGAGTGAATAGTATATACAGAGTGCAGAGTTCGGGGTGTGCTACTTACATGGTGCAGAGTTCGGGGGTGTGCTACGTACATAGTGCAGAGTTCGGTGTGTGCTACGTAAATAGTGCAGAGTTCGGGGGGGGGCTACTTACATGTTGCAGAGTTTGGGGGTGTGCTACTTACATAGTGCACAGTGCGGTGTGTGCTACGTAAATAGTGCAGAGTTCGGGGTGAGCTATGTACATAGTGCAGAGTTTGGAGTGTGCTACGTACATAGGGCAGATTTTGGAGTGTGCTACGTACATAGTGCAGAGTTTGGAGTGTGCTACGTACATAGTGCAGAGTTTGGAGTGTGCTACTTATGTGCAGAATTCAGGGGTGTGCTACATACATAGTGCATAGTTCGGGGTGTGCTACGTACATAGTGCAGTGTTTAGGGGTGTGCTATGTACATAGTGCAGTGTTAAGGGTTGTGCTATGTACATAGTGCAGCGTTAAGGGGTGTGCTATGTACATAGTTCAGGGGTGTGCTATGTACATAGTGCAGAGTTCAGGGGTGTGCTACGTACATAGTGCAGAGTTCAGGGGTGTACCGCTGGGCGAACCGCCATACCCATACCGCAGCTCCTTTAAGAGCCGTAGCAGGTGGTGTGCATAGCCGGCGGGCGTGATCGCGAGTACAAAAGCTGGTGCAGGGACGTTTGTGTGTAAACACACAAATCCCTGTTCTGACAGGGGAGGAGAAACAGATCATCTGTTCCTACTAAGTAGGAACAGCGATCTGGCTCCTCCTCCAGTCAGTCCCCTCCCAGTTAGAAAAACAACTCCTAGGGAACACATTTAACCCCCTTGATCGCCCCCTAGTGTTAACCCCTTCCCTGCCAGTGACATTTACACAGTAATCAGTGGCTATTGGCTCTGATCACTGTATAGATGTCAATGGTAGACATGTGCAATTCGTTTAGTTCCGAATTCGTTTTTAACAAATTTTGACAAATTAGTTCATTGCAAAATTTCCGGATTTTTGAATTTCTTAATTTTCGAATTCCGAATTTTTGAATTTCCGAAATGTCAAATTTCCGAAATTTCCGAAATTCTGAATTTCTGAAATTTAGAATTTCCAAAATTTAGAATTTCCAAAATTTAGAATTTCCAAAATTTAGAATTTATGAAATACAAAATTTCATAAATTCTAAATTTTGGAAATTCTAAATTTCGGAAATTCATAATTTCGGAAATTCATAATTTCGGAAATTATGTGAAATTTTCACATTTGCAAATTTCTGAAAATTCGAAAATCGGTAATTCTAAAATTTCTAAAATGGGAAATTCCAAAATCGTGAATTCTAAAATTCTGAATTTGAAAATGGGAAATTCTAAAATTCTGAATTTGAAGATTCGAAAATTTGAAAATCGGAAATTCGAAAATTCTAAATTCTAATATTTTTGAATTTCCGAATTTCCGAAATCTCAAATTTTCACATTTCCAAATTTCCGAAAATTCAAAAATCGGTAACTCTAAAATTTCTAAAATGGGAAATTCAAAAATGTAAAAAATCGTAAATTCTAAAATTCGGAAATTTGAAAATGGGAAATTCTAAAATTCTGAATTTGAAGATTCGAAAATTTGAAAATCGGAAATTCGAAAATTCAAAATTCTAATATTTTTGAATTTTAGAATTTCCGAATTTCCAAATCTTAGAATTTTCGCATTCAGAGTGTTCAAATTTCTGAATTTTCGAAGAAAAAGGTTAAAAAACAAATGAAACGAAAACAAAAACGAACAAATTTTTCGGCAGTGCACATGTCTAGTCAATGGTCCCAAAAAAGTGTCAAAAGTGTCCAATCTGTCCGGCAGTAATGTCGCAGTCCCGATAAAAAACGCTGATCGCCGCCATTACTAGTGAAAAAAAAATGCCATAAATCTATTCCCTATTTTGTAGACGCTATAACTTTTGAGCAAACCAATCAATATACGCTTTTTTTTTTACCATAAATATGTAGAAGAATACGTATCTACCTAAAATGATGAGGACATCTAAAAAAATTTTTTTTTTTGGGGATATTTATTAGAGCAAAAAGTAAAACTAGCTGTGAGATAGAAGTCCCTATTCCCTGGAGGAACGGTTCTGATTGGCTCGGGGAACAAGACACACATCTGTCCTCTGAGTGTAAACATTCACATCGGACATCATTAGCCCTTCAGATATTTACTCAGCACTGTGATCACCATTAACACCTTCCAAGAGGACGCGATTGATTTTAATGGAACCTTCAGAGCCGGGCTAATGATAATCAATAGAAGGTAATGTGAAAATCCACTTGCCTTGTGTACAGTTATAATTTGCATTATGCCGGACGTAACACCAAGTGACTTCTGAAAATATTCGATGATAATCAGGCCGGCCAGTGCAGAAAGATTAAAGTGTAAAGCTTATCATACTGGTAACAATCTTAGCGCTGAAGATTAATCTGCTTATATTTTACTTTCCTGGTTCCTGATCAATATAGTTACATAGTAGGTGAGGTTGAAAAAAGACACAAGTCCATAAAGTCCAACCTATGTGTGTGATTATATGTCAGTATTACATTGTACATCCCTGTATGTTGTGCTCGTTTAGATGCTTATCTAATAGTTTCTTGAAACCATCGATGCCCCCCGAAGAGACCACCGCCTGTGGAAGGGAATTACACATCCTTACCGCTCTTACAGTAAAGAACCCTCTACATCAGTGGTCTCCAAACTGCTGCCCTGGGGTCAGATTTTACGGGCCCTCGGGGAGCTATTTGATTCACTGTCACCGATGAAGAACACAATTCCTCTCAATGACCCTAATGATGGGGTTCACTTCATCCCAATGACACCAACGATGGGGTCCGATTCCTACCAACGACAACAACTATGGGGCCCAATGAAACCAATGTTAGGGCACAATTCCTCTCCATGACACTAACAATAGGGCCCAATGACACCAATGTTAGGGCACAATTCCTCCCCATGACACCAACAATGGGGCCTAATGAAACCAATGTTAGGGCACAATTCCTCCCAATGACACCAACAATAGGGCCTAATGAAACCAATGTTAGGGCACAATTCCTCCCAATGAAACCAATGATCTGGCTTGATTCCTACCAACAACAACAATGGGGCACAATTCCTCCCAATGACACCAATGATGAGACACGATTTCTACAAACGACACCAACAATGGGCACAATTCCTCCCAGTGACACCAACAATGGGGCCTGATGAAACCAATGTTAGAGAACAATTCCTCCCAATGATGCTGCTCAATGACACCAATGATGGGGCATGATTCCTACCAACGACACCAACAATGGGGCACAGTGAAACCAATGTTGGGGCACAATTCCTCTTAATGACATTGGGGACTGTTACCTCCCACTGACATTGGGAAATTTTGTACTCCCAATGGCCACAGTCCAGCCCCCCCCCCTTAAAGTCTCAAGGACAGTGAACCGGCCCTATATTTAGAAAGTTTGGAGACCCCTGCTCTACGTAGTTTAAGGTTAAACCTAGGGTTGTCCCGATACCGAGTACTTGTACTCCCGCAAATGCCCCCGATGCCTGGCCGAATACTTGTTCCCCCCCCCCCCACCGCAACGTGCCGCAGCCACAAAGCCACCGCTGCTGTATACCGCAAAGCCGCCACCGCTGCCACGTTAATCAGCGTGCGGGGAACATTACAGGCAGCTTTTGTTTGAATAGCTGTGTTTCCCGCCGCGCATAGACACTCCCCCTTGCTCGGGATTGGACAGGTGATCTGTCACCCATCCAATCCCGAGCAAGGGGGAGTGTCTATACACGGCATGGCGGGGAACACAGCTGTTCAAACGAAAGCTGCCTGTAATGTTCCCTGCACGCTGATTAACGCGGCGGCATCATCATCATCTAGGTATGGGGGACATGCCTGGATATATGGGGGACATGCCTGGATATATGGGGGACATGGCTGGATATATGTGGGGGACGTGGCTTCATATATGTGGGGGACGTGGCTGCATATATGTGGGGGACATGGCTGGATATATGTGGGGGACATGGCTGGATATATGTGGGGGACATGGCTGGATATATGTGGGGGACATGGCTGGATATATGTGGGGGACATGGCTGGATATATGTGGGGGACATGGCTTGATATATGTGGGGGACATGGCTGGATATATGTGGGGGACATGGCTGGATATATGTGGAGGACATGGCTTGATATATGTGGGGGACATGGCTGGATATATGTGGAGGACATGGCTGGATATATGTAGGGGACATGGCTGGATATATGTGGGGGACATGGCTGGATATATGTGGGGGACATGGCTGGATATATGTGGGGGACATGGCTTGATATATGTGGGGGACATGGCTGGATATATGTGGGGGACATGGCTGGATATATGTGGGGGACATGGCTGGATATATGGGGGGACATGGCTGGATATATGTGGGGGGACATGGCTGGATATATGTGGGGGGACATGGCTGGATATATGTGGGGGGACATGGCTGCATATATGATATGTGGGGGACATGGCTGCATATATGTGGGGGACATGGTTGCATATATGGAGGGACATGGCTGCATATATGGGGGATATGGCTGGATATATGGGGGGACATGGCTGGATATATGTGGGGGACATGGCTGGATATATGTGGGGGACATGGCTGGATATATGGGGGGGACATGGCTGCATATATGGGGGATATGGCTGGATATATGGAGGGACATGGCTGCATATATGGGGGATATGGCTGGATATATGGGGGGACATGGCTGGATATATGTGGGGGACATGGCTGGATATATGGGGGGGACATGGCTGGATATATGGGGGGGACATGGCTGGATATATGGGGGGACATGGCTGGATATATGTGGGGGACATGGCTGCAATATGCGGGGGGACATGGCTGCAATATGTGGGGGGAAATGGCTGCATATGTGGGGGGACATGGCTGCATATGTGGGGGGACATGGGTGCATTTGGGGACACATTTAAAAAAGTATCGGTATTCGGTATCGGCGAGTACATGAAAAAAAGTATCGGTACCTTGTACTCGGTCCTTAAAAAAAATGGTATCGGGACAACCCTAGTTAAACCTGTTTTCTTCTAATTTTAATGAGTGGCCACGTGTCTTGTTAAACTCTCTTCTGCGAAAAAGTTTTACCCCTATTGTGGGGTCACCACCAGTACGGTATTTGTAAATTGAAATCATATCCCCTCTCAAGCGTCTCTTCTCCAGAGAGAATAAGTTCAGTGCTCACAACCTTTCTTCATAACTAATATCCTCCAGACACTTTATTAGCTTTGTTGCCCTTCTTTGTACTCTCTCTATTTCCAGTACATCCTTCCTGAGGACTGGTGCTCTGAACTGGACAGCATACTCCAGGTACAGCCGGACCAGAGTCTTGTCGTGCTGAAGAATTATCGTTTTATCTCTGGAGTTAATCCCCTTTTTAATTCCAATATTCTGTTTGCTTTGTTAGCAGCGGCTTGGCATTGCATGCCATTGCTGAGCCTATCATTTACTAGGACCATAGGCGTGCACACAGGGTGTGCCAGATGTGCCCAGGCACACCCTAATCACCCTGTGCAGCACAGATTCCCCCTACTGCCCCGTGTCCCCCCTCCTCCCTCTCACAGCGCTTCTGGCTTCCCTACCCTCCTCTCCCTCCAGCTGTTGCTGCGGGGATGTTTTCAGATGTGTGGGAAGGGGTCGGTAAATATGTAACTTACCGCTCCTTCCCTTTCATCGTGAGTGATCGCTACTATGTGTTTGATCTTTGGGGTGCACACCTTAATGCAATAGGCTGCGCACACCTATGACTAGGACCCCAGGTCCTTTTCCATCCTAGATTCCCCCAGAGGTTCTTCCTCCCAGTGTATAAATTGCATTCGTATTTTTGCCATCCAAATGCAGTATTTTACATTTTTATACATTAAGCCTCATTTGCCATGTAATTGCCCATCCCATTCATTTGTTCAGATTTTCTTGCAAGGATTCCACACCCTGCGGAGAAGTTATTGCCCTGCTTAGCTTAGTATCATCCGCAAATACAGAGACTGAACTGCTTACCCTATCCTCCAGGTCGTTTATGAATAAATTAAATAGGATTGGTCCCAGCACCAGAGGCGGCTCTAAGCTTTGTGAGGCCTTAAGCAAAACTTAGACACGAGGGCCCATAATGGGTAAAAAAAAAATTCAAGCAAATAAAAATGGCTGCAGAAAGTTGCACGGATCTATCACACAGTGATTGAGCAGAGGCAAATTAGGTGGGAGCGAGGCCCCTGTGAGTGTGAGGCCTTAGACGACCACCTAATTTTCCTAATTAATGAGCTGCCTCTGCCCAGCACAGACAGAACCCTGGGGGACCCCACTACCCACCCCTGACCATCCTGAGTACTCCCCATTTATCACCACCCTCTAAACTCGCCATTGTAGCCAGTTTTCAATCCATGTATTCACCCTATGGTCCATGCCAACGGACTTTACGCTGTACAGTAAACGTTTATCGGGAACTGTGTCAAATGCTTTTGCAAAATCCAGATACACCACGTCTACGGGCCTTCCTTTTTTTAGATCAGGGGTGTCAAACTCACTTTCATCGTGTGCCGCATCAGCATTATCATTGCCCTCAAAAGGGGCGGTTGTATCTGTAAGATTAGATGTCCAACACAATTCCTCCCCTTACAATAGATGTCAAGAGCCCCACCAGCAGAAGTTGTGTCCCCCACTCTCCCTTACATCACAGTGTACCCCCCTTTTTGTATGCTGCTGCTGGGAAGAAGCTGGATGAGTTGCTTGAAAACAGAAAGTAAGGGTCTGGAGGAGGACCAGAGGAGGGCTGCAGGAGAGGTGTGAGGGCCACATGAAATGGCCTGGAGGGATGGGCTCGGCCCGCGGGACTTGTGTTTGACACCTGTGCTCTAGATCAGGGGTCTCCAAACATTCTAAACAAAGAGACTGGTTATTGTCCATCAGACTCTAGGAGGGTCGGACTATGGCCAGCGGGAGTGGAAATTTTACTGGCATCAGTGGGAGTAAGCATTGTCACATTTGGTATTATAGGGAGGAACAGTGCCCAGTCCTTGGTATTATAGGGAGGAATAGTACCCCATTTTTGGTGTCAGTGAGAGAAATGATGCCCCATTGTTGGTGGCAGAATAGTGTCTTGTATCAGTGGGAGGAATAGTGCCCAAAGGGCCGGAAAAGGGCAAGCAGAGGGCCACATCTGGCCCTCGGGCCGCAGTTTGGAGACCACTGCTCTAGATGATAACTCACCTACTCATACAAGGTAAATAGATTGGTTTGGCAAGAACGATTCTTCATGAATCCATGCTGATTACTGCTAATGATACAGTTCTCATTACTATAATCTTGTATAAGTCCCTTATCATCCCTTCCAAAAGCTTACATACTATTGATGTGAGGCTAACTGGTCTGTAATTCCCAGGGATGTATCTTGGACCTTTTTAAAATATTGTGCTACATTGGCTTTTCTCCAATCAGTTACCATTCCAGTCAGTAGACTGTCAGTAAAAATTAGGAACAATAGTCTGGCAATTACTTGACTGAGTTCCCTAAGTACCCTCGGGTGCAAACCATCTGGCCCCCGGTTACATGCTAATGAAATTACAAATAAAACCTTCCCATTTTCATCACATGTTATTTTAGTTCCAGTGCTCTGTGCTTCCTTATGCAATGCAGGCAGATCATGGCTAGTGGGAGGGGCCAGCAGGGGGCGTACATAGCTTCCTGAAATCATCGCAGCCCCCTGTTTCAGCTCTGTTCTAAGAGCCCTCAGCTTTTTATGCAAGCAGTGGGCCAGCTCTTGGGGGGTGTCAGCCTGGAGGAGGGGGCGTTCCTCAAACATGCATAAAGATCAACCAAAGTAACAGCCACATGTGATGTTGACCTCCGTGACTGAGACAGTTAGGCTGGGGAGGAAAGGACTAGATGGGTCCACTTGGTGGGAAAAAAAAGAAGAAAATGCTCATTTATGGCCAGCTTTAATTCAGGGCAGGGGTCTCCAAAATGTCTAAACAATGGGCCAATTTACTATCCCTCAGACTTTAGGCAGTGGCCAGTGGGAGGAGAAAATGCTCCAATATCAGAGGGAGTAAAAAACTTACTGTGCTAAGTAGGAGGGGGAATAGTGCCCCATCATTGGTGCCAGTGGGAGGAATAGTGCCCCATCATTTGTGTCAGTGGGAGGAATAGTGCCCCATCATTGGTGTCAGTGGGAGGAATAGTGCCCCATCATTGGTGTCAGTGGGAGGAATAGTGCCCCATAATTGGTGTCAGTGGGAGGAATAGTGCCCCATAATTGGTGTTAATGGAAGGAATAGTGTCCAATCAATAGTATCAGTGGGAGGAATGGTGCCCCATCATTGGTGTCAGTGGGAGGAATAGTGTCCCATCATTGGTGTCAGTGGGAGGAATAGTACCCTGTGATTGGTGTCAGTGGGAGGAATATGGTCCCATCACTGGTGTCAGTGGAAGGAATAGTGCCCCATCATTGGGATCTGTGGGAGGAATAGCACCCCATCATTGGTGTCAGTGGGAGGAATAGTGCCCCATCATTGATGTTAATGGAAGGAATAGTGCCCCATCAATAGTATCAGTGGAAGGAATAGTGCCCCATCATTGGTGTCAGCGGAGGGAATAGTGCCCCATCATTGGTGTCGGTGGGAGGAATAGTATCCTGTGATTGGTGTCAGTGGGAGGAATAGTGCCCCATCATTGGTTTTAATGGAAGGAATAGTGCCCCATCAATAGTATTAGTGGAAGGAATAGTGCCCCATCATTCATGTCAGTGGTAGGAATTGTGCCTCATATCAGTAGGAATAGACGGAATCGAATACCAGGAAGAAAACAACGTATCTGACGATTTCCTTGCTAAATCAGAGCAGCCAGAAACATTTCCGGCCTCACCGGGGCCTCTCAGTATTTAATCTGTGTGATTTTCAAAGAAAACTTTTCTTTTGAATATTTGTTCTAATAGGCGGCTTGGAAAGATTTCCCTGACTGCCGGAGAGAGAACTTCACACATCTCCTCCTTGTTTAGAATTATTCGGCTGCAACATCTGAAAGTCAAGAAATGCAAAACTCCTCGGAGAACGGGCAGAAAGTGGCACTTGTGATCCATAATGTAATAAATAGATTTTCATCCCTCTCTCCACCCGCCCAGAAAATGTCGGGTCCCGGGAGCCGACTCCTCCCACGCAGAGCTCCGGGAGATTAGAAACTCTTTTCTAAATAGGCAGTTTCTATGTTACTATTTACTGTATCTGGTGGAAAGTGCGCAACCAATTTGAAGTTATGAAAAGAGCAAAAAAAAAAAGAGCGAGTTCAGTGGACCTAAACTGAAAAGGTGAAGATTTTCTATTTTATAGGGAACATCAGTGGCGGCTGGTGCTAAATGAAAAAAAAAAAAACATAAATTGCAGCCTTACTGTGCCCATCAAACACAGCTACTGTGCCCATCAATTGCCACCACTGTACCCATAAAACGCAGCCACTGTGCCCATAAAACGCAGCCACTGTGCCCATCAATTGCCGCCACTGTGCCCATCAATTGCCGCCACTGTGCCCATCAATTTTCGCCGAGCAAACTGTCGAGCGAGGCGTCGAGCCAAAATAGAGAGCAGGTTCTCTATTTGCTCGACGGGCCATCGGGACTAATGGCTCGACGCCTTTTCGACAGCCTGGTCAACGAATTCGACGGCCGCCCGAGAACCTCGTCGGGGGAACGATGAGTTTAGCCCGACGAGGTTCTCGTACTTCAAGGTCAGACTTCAAGGCCGGGATTCAGATACATCGGCGCATATTTATGCCGCCGCAGCGTATCTTCTTTACGCTACGCCGGCGCAACACAGAGAGGCAAGTATGAAATTCAAAAAGCAAATGCTCCCAACGTTGCGCCGGCGTAGCGTATAGTCGTAGGCGTCAGTCAGCGTAAGTCAAAGTAGGTGGAAGTGGGCTGGAAGTGGGCGTGATATATTTAAATAAAGCGTGACCCCATGCAAATGATGGGCTGAACTTCAAAAAATGAACTGCGCATGCGTCGGCTCTTGGACGCTTCCCAGTACGCAGAATCACGTCGGGACAAACGTTGAATCACTGAACGTAACCTACGCACAGCCCTATTCACGTAGTACTATGTAAACGACGTACAATACGACGGCTGTTCCCTCGTCCATACCTTTGCATGACTTACCCCTGCTTTATGAGGGGTAACTTTACGCCGGACGTAAGCCTTACGCAAACCGCGTATCTTTTCCGCCTGGCACATCTACGTTCGTGAATCTGCGTATCTTACTCATTTGTATATTAAACATGGGTACACCAATTGTGTCCAGCGAAAATATGCGCCCAAGATACGACGGCGTAGGACACTTACGCCGGTCGTATGAAGCTAAATTTCAGGCGTATCTTGCGAACAGAATCAGGCGCATAGATACGACGGCGCATCCATGCAGATAGATACGTCGGCGTAAGTGCTTTCTGAATCCGGCTACTAGTATTTAGTTATTCCGGGGGATGATGACCCAATGTAACTTTTATTAACAATGTTTTTGATTAATTAGCATCTCCTTCCTCTTCCACCGAGCCCCTCCCCCCACACTGGGGATCTATTCCTGGCATCCTGATCACACATGAGCATGTAGAGTGTGAACACAGAGCGCGCCACATGACCAACACAACCACCCATATTGTGTATTTAAAAACCGATCTGTTCGGGGAAAACACAAAAAGATTGTAAGTTCCTTTGGCCAGGACGCTCTGCCATCCCTTTTCTTTATCAGCCATAGAACTCTATATACTGGAAATGTAATGTCCTTGTATTATCTGTATTACCCAGAATAGTTTGTATTGCATGCTTTGTACAGCGCTACAGAGAATGATAGCACTAAATAAATCGTTAAAGGAAGCTTGTACTGAGACATCTATTGCTGACCTATCTTTTTAAAATGCTAAATTCCTGGCTGCCAAGCTGATCCAATAATTGCAATTAATTATTTTATCTATCGAATTTATCTTTACGATTGGGAGGGGGTGTACCTGGTTTTGACAGGTACCCAGTGGCGGATGGTGCTCAAAATTTTTGGGGGGGTGTAAACAAATGAAAAAAAAAATCCTGCACGTGCAGAAGTGGCGCCTTTCTGGGGGGCCTTTCCTTGTACGGCTTTCCTCCTGTTGAAGACTCGGTGTCTGCCAATTGAAATTGCAAGTAAGGGTGTCCTGGCCCTAACCCTCTCTCCCTTGCAAGGTATAAAAAGGACTGTCAAAGAAATAAAACCTCTTTTACATCCAAGAAGTATCTGGCGCCCAATGACTTTTATCACCTTAGCACCCACTATGCCTCACAACCCACCACATATTGAAGGATGTTAGTTACCTTTGGCCTTAAAGGTTCTCATTAGACTGCAAGGGGTAAGAGATTCTGCTACATATCTATCTTCCTATCTCAGGGGTGGCCAACCAGTGGCCCGGGGGCCACATGTGGCCCGCGGAGCCCTCTGATGTGGCCCGCGACCTCCTGCTCTGGAATGGTGGGTTGGCAAGCCCAGATCGCAGGTTGCCAACCCGCCATGCTGCAGCATCAGTGTTGTGAATGAAGCTGGTGGTAGAGGAAGAAAGCGGCTATGGAGCAGAACCCCATAAGCCGATGCTTTTGCCACAGGCGGAGTCTATGGCAAAGTTCAGCTAACCAGCAGAATAGACACAGGTGCACTAGGCTGCACCCGCGTTGTGAGTAAATTTCAGCACATCAGTGTGAAAGCAGTCTTGGGCCCTTTTCACACAATCAGCCCGACCAAATGGAACCCTCAATTCACCTCTACAGAGCGACAGATGTTCGTATATGCCCGCCTACCTCCAATCCGAAAAACAAAAGGGGATTTGTCCCCTTCCATCTGGGCGGATCGGAGGACCTATAGAATAGCCATGACCTGTCATCCACCCGCTACGCTCATTGTGGCCCTCGACTGGTTGCCAAGTTGCTTAAGTGGCCCTCGCTCTTCAAACGTTTGGGCACCCTGTCCTATCTATTCTTTTTTGTCTTCATTCCATCTATCTATACAACAGTAGCGGTGCGTCCATAGAGGGCGCAAGAGCACCGCTCCCTCTCGCTCCTGAACCACCACTGAATACAATACATAGATTGCATTGCATGAATCTATGTATTGTCGCTGCTGCCCACTATTCAGATGGCCGGTCCCCTGGTGAGCGCCGGCCATCTGAACAACAGCAGCTGGTTGGCTTTGGAAGTGTCTGTCAGAGCCAGCGGCTGTAATCGGCTTCAAAATAGATATCCAGAGGCATGGGGGGGGGGGGGGGCGTTCCCTGGATAACACTGACAGGCGTCTCAGCCAATCAGGTTCACCAGTTCTGGTTATCGATAACCTGATTGCCTGAAGCGTCATCGAGGACGGGAGAAGACTTTGAGGGACGATGGAAGCAGGATGGCTGACCCCACAAAGTTAAGTTCCTGGCAGGGGGAGGGGAAGGGGGCATTTTACAGGGCACAGAGGCAGCATTTAACAGGGCACAGTGGCACTTATTTATGGGCACAATGGCACTTATTTATGGGCACAGTGGCACTTATATATGGGCACGGTGGTGACAATTGATGGCACAGTGGCTGTGTTTGGCATGGCACAGTGGTGACAATTGATGGGCACAGTGGCGACAATTGATGGGCACAGTGGCTGCGTTTGATGGTAGGGCATGGCACAGTGGTGACAATTAAAGGGCACAGTGGTGACAATTGATGGGCACAGTGGCGACAATTGATGGCACAATGGCTGCGTTTGATGATATGGCATGGCACAGTGGTGACAATTGATGGGCACAGTGGCTGCGTTTGATGGCATGTCACAGTGGCAACAATTGATGGCACAGTGGCGACAATTGATAGCATGGCACAGTGGCTGCGTTTGATGGGCACAGTGGCTGCGTTTGATGGGCACAGTGGCTGCGTTTGATGGGCACAGTGGCTGCGTTTGATGGGCACAGTGAGGCTGCAATTGTTTTTCTTTTTTTTCGTTTGTTTGCGCCCGCCCCCCAAAATTTTTGAGCACCAGACGCCACTGCTATACAATATCTATATTATCTTTTAATTTCTGTTTTCCTTGCAGAAGAATTCACTGCTGGATTAAATAATTTAACCGCAATGCTAACTACACCTCAGTAGATGGGAGTATATATATATATATATATATATATATATATATATATATATTTCATTAGGAACGCCATTAAACTAAAGATAGATACCTCTTGGTGTCATCTCGGCATTGATGATTCCATTCCCGGCACAGTTTACAATCTCTGATCTGTACATTTTCCTCCCACACTGACGGATACAGACATGTAAGACATAAAGGTATGTAATGAAGTATGGAGAGATTATCTCTATGTAGATGAGGAGGATTTGATGCACACATGTATGGTAATGTTCCCCCTCAATCCCGCTGTGTCTAGTTGCTTTATACATCATTCATGAGGGTCAGGAAAGTGTTATTTGTCATCCTATAATCACCTGATTTTCAGGATTCGTCATTTTTTGGCATCAACAACATTGACAGCGAGTGGAAAATTTCAGACCCCAAATTTAAAAAGTAATTAGGATTGTGTCTCGTTATCTGTCAAATCTGGAAATACCATGACGGTGGGTAGAAAATTTTTACTCTACTCCACGGGGTCTCCAAATTTTTAATACAAAGGTCCAATTTACTGGCCTTCAGGCTAGGGGGTCATACCAGTGTTGCCAACCTACCAAATTTACTGGCACGACACTCGAAATTTACTGGCGCAGCCACACTTTTACTGCCATTTCACAAAAGTTACTAAATTACATTTTTAGGTGCAAATTTCAGTATTTAGGCTACAAACAAGTACGCTAGGCAAATAGCAATGTTATATAAGGTGGATATTAAGGTAAAAAAACATATTTTTGTTATTTTCGATATAATAAGGGCAAATTATTTAGTCACATCACCCCCTGCCTCCATCCCCCTCTGCCACCAACACCCCCTGCCTTCACCCCCCCTCTGCGGTGCCACAATCTCCCCCTGCCTCCAATCTCCCTAGGCCCCTTGCCTCCATCGTCCCCTGCCTCCATCCCCCTCTGCAGTGCCACCAACAACCCCTGCCTCCATCCCCCACCCTCTGCGGTGCCACCATCCCCCTCTACGGTGCCACCAACACCCCCTGCCTCCAATCTCCCCCTGCCTCTATCCCCCTCTGCGGTGCCACCGCAGCCACCATCACCCCCTGCCTCCAATCTCCATGTGCAGTTCCAAGCCGAACCAATCTTGGCTATTTTTACTGGCACATTTCCACAACCACAGACATTTACGAACGGGGGAAAAAAGTGTCCGTTTTTACGAATTGTCCGTAAAAATACGGACGGTTGGCAACACTGGGCCATACTGGAGCCAGTGGGAGTAGAAAATGCCCAAGTGTCAGTGAACGTAAAAAATGCCCCATCATTGGTGTCAGTGGGAGGAAAAGTGCCCAATTGTTGATATCAGTGGAAGAAATAGCACCCTATCCTTGGAAAGAGACACATTTAGCCCCAGGGCCGTAGTTTGGAGACCAATGCTCTAAACCAAAACCCAACCCTTAACCCCTTACCAACCGCCACATGACTATATACGTCGGCAGAATGGCACGGCTGTGGTGAACCATGTATATATACTTCGCCTTTAAGGGCCTGGGGTTCTGGGCGTGCGCGCCGCCACAAGCTCCCTGAGTCTGACCACAGGTCCCGCAGACTCTATGTCCACCGGGAGTCCCGCGATCTTCTCACGGAGAGGAAGAATGGGGAAATGCTGATGTAAACAAGACATTTTCACTGATCTGCCTAGTGACAGCACAGTGATCACAGCTCCCTTTGATCGGAAGCCGTGATCAGTGTCATGTCACACATAGTCCATCCCCCGTACAGTTAGATTCACTCCCTAGGACACACTTAACCCCTTCCCCCCTACTCAGTGCATTTTTATAGCACTGATCGCTGTATAAATGTGAATGGTCCCAAAATAGCGCCAAAAGTGTCCGATGTGTCTGCCATAATGTTGCAGTCTTGATAAAAATCGCTGATCGCCGCCTTTACTAGTAAAAAAAAAAAATATTAATAAAAATGCCATAAATCTATCCCCTATTTTGTAGACGCTATAACTTTTGCGCAAACCAATCAATAAACGCTTATTGCGATTTTTTTAATAAAAAATATGTAGAAGAATACGTCTAAACTGAGGAAAAAATATATATATTTTTTGGGGATATTTATTATAGCAAAAAGTTAAAAATATTGCTTTTTTTTTTTTTATTGTCGCTCAATTTTTTATATTGTGCAAAAAATAAAAACCGTAGAGGTGATCAAATACCACCAAAATAAAGCTCTATTTGTGGGAGCCACGTCGCATGACCGCGCAATTGTCAGTTAAAGCGACGCAGTGCCGATTTGCAAAAAGAAAAAGGGTCCTGGTCCTTTAGCTGCAAAATGGTCCGGGTCTTAAGTGGTTAAAAAATGAATACATAAAAAAAAAAACAGGAGGCTTTTACAAATTGGCTCTTATCTGCAAGGGCCACTGTAGGTGAAGTCTAAAACCTTTGAACAGTATCTGGAAAACGGTTGGCAGATGGTGGGAGGAGCTTCAAAGCTATGAACAATTTTAGTTAAAATGGATGTTCCCTTTAATTTTTTATTTTTTTTGCGTATAGCAAAAACAGCAAGCATGGTGCCTCTGCCCTTCCTGGCATCAGAATGATGAACATTATCCAAATAATTATTTGCCAAGCCTGCTAAAACCTTCAAGCTGGAGCTGGTATAGGAGGCTTATCACTCTCTTCCTCTCCTACAGTCAAAAAGCTTTTTATCAAAAATTAAATTATGTATATATATATATATATATATATATATATATATATATATATATATCACACACACACACACACACATATATATATATATATATATATATATTTATTTATTTATTTTATATATATATAAATATAGATATATATATTAAAAATATATTGATAGGCTTGAATCCGCACCGGAGCTCTGCCACACCTGTATATAAGTTAAGATGTCTTTAAGAATCTATGCATTGTGGGTCCAGAAGTACCGGGAGATATGGACTCCACTAACACTCAGAAATAGATTATACTTCCCACAATGCCGTGCCCAGTTGGAACATATGACACCTCCGCACAGACTTATGGGGAGGTTACTTAAGGACAGGGAGGGGCTGTTTCTCGCTCTCTCGGGACCTGCCTCTTCTCCTCTCCGGAACTGTGTAGAGCGTCACAGCCAAGCTGTTAGGCCTGAATTCATCGGGAGGCCCACCATCCCAGAGAAGCAAGACCAAGAGTGTCCAGCTTGTGTTCCTGAAGACCGGAGAAACTGCAGCCGACAATTGAAACAGTGGAAAGCCTGGTACCGGAGATCGTGTGCTACGGAGCGGTGATTATCCGACGAGCTTTTGAGAAGGATTCAGGTGGATCGGGCCTGTTCGGGTGAGAGGGCACAAGCCCACCTTTCGAACCCCCTTTACTGTGACAGATAATTTATGGCCGCGTTGGGGTATACAACAATCGGTCTTTTTATCCTAAGTTTTGGCTACGATTCAACCAAATACTAAGTCCAGCCAGTTAGGAAGGTAGTATCGTAAAGACAAAAAGCAAAATTCGTATCAAAATATGAGGCGATCAGTTGCTGGTAAGCGTTAGGAGAGGCCCGAGTACCAGGGGTGTAGACATGGGTGGCAAGGCTATATATACGGCAAAGTGGGCTGGGTAGTTAGAAGCAGGGGGGTAAAGCCTGACTCATCAATAGCTGGCCTGAAGATCTCCAGTCCAATTGCCTGGAGATGATTACAAACACTAACGTCTAGAGATCTTAGAGCCCACAGCCTTGCTAAACATACATGTCTACTTCACCCAAAGAGGTGCTAGATCCAACCAGAATAGTGGTGGTGGGAGAGGTCCAGCCAATTCTTCTAATCGCCATAGTTCGAACCAAGGACGACCCTTTCAAGCTAAACCACAAGGGCTTCCTGGACATATGGTAGGACCACCAGCATTTCCACCACCGTTCCGTGGCCCGCCATTCCCATACCCACCCCTGTATGGTTATGGTATGGGTCACAATCATTTCGAACCACCTTCTACAAGTGGAAGATAAAATGATTATCAGGTTGACACCCAGAATAGATTCTCCGAGACTAGGATGGCCCAGCTGAGTACTATGGGAAAGAGATCTCCCCTTACCCGGGGAATGTTAGGGGTGCAACCCTATCACCTCAAATCCAGCCCGTTAGTAACCAATACCCATATGGGGGCCCAGGCTTCTTTGGCCAGGACCCCCAACAGTGGGGTTTTCACCGACCCAGCCAGGGCATCAAACGAGCCGGAGATCCAATAGAGGAGTCAGAGGGGGAAGAAGGTTACGACTTAAAAAGAAAAAAAGTCTAACTACTACCTCTGGCATTTTTAATCTGAGCACTGTGATTTTGAACCAGTCTGAGAAATCAATCTTAGATAAAGGCTTACAATTTGTGCTACCACGTAAATTAAATACATTTGAAACTTATATGGATACACATAAGTTTATACACAAATTAAACATCAAGAGATATATGCTTTCCAATCCTATCACCAATGGCCAAACGGTTTCTACCAGCTTTGTACATACAGGCCTCTCCAACGCCTCTCTATACAACCCTCCAGGTGCGGTGGCCCCTTCTATTAAAGTTTTTAGGGACATTCTTTTGAGGGATTTAGATAAACTTCCCATCAAAAAGATACGGTCTGACCATGACCTTAAAGCTGGCCTAGATTCTCTCTGTTATAACAAACAGATTGTTATCCGACCCGCGGATAAAGGGGGAGGAATAGTCATCCTTGATAGGAGTGACTATTTGGCTGAAATGGGCAGAATTTTGGGGGATAGGGATACCTATACCCAGGCCCGGAGTGGCTAATCGGGAGAACCGGGACAATTCCCGGTGGGCTGGTCCGGTTCGGGCCGGTTGCGGGCCGGTCCCGCGGCCGCCTTCCGGCTCCATTAAAAATTTAGCCCCTGGCGCGGCGGCCTGTAGCGTCCGCATTAAACGGCCAGTGATTGGCCGGGTGCATGTCATACCAGAGGCCGAGGCTCCGCCTCTGGTATGACATGCACCCGGTCTGGCCAATCACCGGCCGCTTAAGAGCAGAGAGCTGCACGAGTGGGGGCTGTCCAAGTGTGCTCGTCTGCTGCTGAATGAACCAGTGAGCCAGCCCCGGGAAAAAATTCCAAGTGAGTGAGCATGTTCACCGACCAGACCCTGCTCCCTCTCTCTCCCCCCTCTCTCACTCTGACCCCCCCCTCTCCCCCTGAGCTCTCTTTGACCCCCCTCTCTCACTCTGACTCCCCCTGAGCTCTCTTTGACCCCCCCTCTCACTCTGACCCCCCCCTCTCCCCCTGAGCTCTCTTTGACCCCCCCTCTCTCACTCTGACCCCCCCTCTCCCCCTGAGCTCTCTTTGACCCCCCCTCTCCACCTCAGCTCTCTTTGAACCCCATCTCTCACTCTGACCCCCCTCCTCCCCCTGAGCTCTCTTTGACCCCCCTCTCTCACTCTGACCCCCCCTCTCCACCTGAGCTCTCTTTGACCCCCATCTCTCACTCTGACCCCTCTCTCCCCCTGAGCTCTCTTTGACCCCCCTCTCTCACTCTGGATCCCCCTCTCCCCCTGAGCTCTCTTTGACCCCCCCTCTCTCACTCTGCCCCCCCCCTCTCCCCCTGAGCTCTCTTTGACCCCCCCTCTCTCACTCTGACCCCCCCTCTCCCCCTGAGCTCTCTTTGACTCCCCTCTCTCACTCTGACCCCCCCTCTCCCCCTGAGCTCTCTTTGACCCCCCTCTCTCACTATGACCCCCTGAACTCTCTTTGACCCCCCTCTCTCACTATGACCCCCCCCATCTCCCCCTGAGCTTTCTTTGACCCCCCCTCTCTCACTCTGACCCCTCCCTCTCCCCCTGAGCTCTCTTTGACCCCCCCCTCTCTCACTCTGACCCCCCCCTCTCCCCCTGAGCTCTTTGACCCCCCTCTCTCACTATGACCCCCCCCCATCTCCCCCTGAGCTCTCTTTGACCCCCTCTCTCACTCTGACCCCCCCTCTCCCCCTGAGCCCTCTTTGACCCCCTCTCTCTCACTCTGACCCCCCTCTCCCCCTGAGCTCTCTTTGACCCCCCTCTCTCTCTTTGACCCCCCTCTCCCCCTGAGCTCTCTTTGACCTCTCTCTCACCTATCTCTCTCTCTCACCCCTCTCTCTCTCACCCCCTCTCTCTCTCACCCCCTCTCTCTCTCACCCCGTCACCCCCTCTCTCTCTCACCCCCTCTCTCTCACCCCTCTCTCTCTCACCCCTCTCTCTCTCACCCCTCACCTCTCTCACCCCCCCTCTCACCCCTCTCACTCTCTCTCTCACCTCTCTCTCACCTCTCTCTCTCACCCCTCTCTCTCTCTCACCCCCCCCCCTCTCTCTCTCACCCCCCCTCTCTCTCTCTCTCTCATCCCCTCTCTCTCTCACCCTCTCTATCTCTCTCTCACCCCTCTCTATCTCTCTCTCTCTCTCGCCCCTCTCTCACCTCTCTCTCTCTTACCCCTCTCTCTCTCTCCCCCCTCTCTCACCCCCCCCCTCTCTCTCTCACCCCCCCCCCTCTCTCTCTCTCACCCCCCCTCTCTCTCTCACCCCCTCTCTCTCTCTCACCCCCCCTCTCTCTCTCACCCCCCTCTCTCTCTCTCTCTCTCTCTCTCACCCCTCTCTCTCTCTCTCACCCCCTCTCTCTCTCACCCCCCTCTCTCTCACCCCTCTCTCTCTCACCCCTCTCCCACCTCTCTCTCTCTCACCCCTCTCTTTCTCTCTCTCTCTCTCTCACACCTCTCTCTCTCTCTTTCTCTCATCTCTCATATACGGGGTCCAGGGATGCAGGATGCTGTGTAATGTAAAGGGGCCCAGAGGTGCAGGGTGCTGTGTAATGTAGAAGAGAGAGAGGGTTCGCTCTGCCCTGTGGGGGGCAGAAATTTAGGGACAGAGCTTGGTACAGGGAAGTTATAAACACACCTCCACGCTGTACATAAGCAAACCTGAACCCTTCACTCTGCATGTAAGGCAATCCTGAACTATGCACTCTGTACATCACGCACTCCTGAACCACGCACTCTGTACGTAACGCACTCCTGAACCACGCACTCTGTACGTAACGCACTCCTGAACCACGCACTCTGTACATAACACACTCCTGAACCACGCACTCTGTACGTAACACACTCCTGAACAACGCACTCTGTACAAAACGCACTCCTAAACATAATGTCGTGAACAAAAGTGGGCTGGTCTAAGGCATGAAACTCCAGGGCTGAAAATGAGTCCCACTCCGGCCCTGCCTATACCCCCCTGGCTTCTGATCCAAAGATTACATACCTTAGACAACTTGAAAAACTTGTCCTGAGAGGCTACAGGGAGGGAATTCTCAGTAAGAAAGAAAAACTCTATCTTATCCCGAAAGCCCCAAGAACACCTGTCATATACTATCTGCCTAAGATACATAAAAGTCTTACCTGCCCCCCGGGACGTCCCATAGTGAGCGGGATAGATTCGCTCATGTCCCGGGTGGGCAGGTATATAGACTTTTTTCTGCAACCCCTGGTTTCTAAAATGCCTTCTCATTTAAAAGATTTACGTCATGTGATTAACATATTATCAGATCTTAAACCCACGAAAGACATGTGGTTGGTCACTGCGGACGTGACTTCGCTCTATACAGTTATCCCTCATAATTTAGGTCTCTCAGCGGTAGAATATTATCTTAGACAGGATTCAGGATTATTTGATGAACAGATTTGCTTTATACTGGAACTGTTACAGTTTGCTGCCTTAAGGAACAATTTTTGGTTCTAGAACCAATTTTTTCGCCAAGATAGGGGTGTCGCAATGGGGGCCAAGTATGCCCCTAGCTTGGCAAATCTATTAATGGCAATGTGGGAGGAGGATGTCGTCTATGTTTGCCACCAGCCCCAACTCAAGCTGTGGGCCAGGTACATCGACGACATCCTCCTCCTGTGGGATGGGTCTCTTCAGGAGCTTCAGTCCTTTATGGGATCACTCAATAACAACTCTAGGGGTATCCATTTAAGTTTTGAGGCTAGCCAGTCTAGCATCAATTTTCTTGATCTCAAAATTTCGATATTTCAGGAGGAATTTTCTACAAGTACTTTAAAGATACTGATAGAAACTCATACATCCCTGTGGATAGTTGCCACCACGAGTCGTAGTTGAAATCTATCCCCAAGAGTCAGTATTTACGCATAAAGCGTAACTGCTCGAATGAGACCGATTTCCTAAATCAAGCTGCTATCTTGACTGATAGATTTCTGGAAAAGGGGTATAACCTGAACTCCCTCATGTCTACATTGGAGGAAGTTAAAACTAGGAGTAGAACCGAATTGCTAGATAAAAAACATGTGCAAAATGACGGGTTACCTGTCGCTCCGTTTATTACCACCTATTCCACTCAACATTATAGTGTAAAAAACCTCAGTAGAAAGCATTGGCACATTTAAAAAAATGACCCAGTGTTGGGTACAGTCTTACCTGACAAACCACAGGTGATTTTTAGGGGGGGGGGGGTCAGCCTTGAGACACAAACTAGCCCCTAATAATCTTGAACCCCCTAAGGCCAAATCCACTTTCCTCAACTTTTTTACAGGTTTCTACCAATGTAGGAAATGTCGTGTTTGTTCCTTTAGTGGGTGTACTCAGAGACAAACTCATAAATTCGTCTCCACAACCACACTGCAGGAGCATACAATTAAACCTTTCATCACATGTTCGACTGAGGGGGTGGTCTATTTACTCCAATGCCCATGTGGGCTCCAATATGTGGGTCGAACAAAAAGACCCCTCTCGGTAAGACTAAACGAGCACATTACTAAGATCAAAGCTGGTTTTTTGAAGCACCCAGTTTCAAGGCATTATCTTCTGGCTCACAACAAGGACCCCTCAAAGACCATATTGTTGGGAATTGATAGGTACAGCCCTCATTGCCGTGGTAGTTCATTGGTGAGAAGTATTTCAAAACTAGAAATGGCATGGATCCACAGAATTAAACGTTACACTCCCTTTGGGCTTAACGTCGAAGTAGATGTCAATGCATTTATTGATAACTCATAACTTTCTGTCAATAGCCTTTTAACTGTTGGGTTTTTGTGATTATTTTCGTGAACTCAATCTGATTCGATTGGGTGGTCTCTATGTTGGCTTGTAGCTGACCATTCAGGACAACTAAAGTGGTCTATTGTTATCAGTGCACAGATTCATCATCTCCTGACCTGTTTTTATTCCTTTTTTTATTAAATATACATATTCCTATACAATTTTTTATAAATATTAAAAATGGCTACGGTGGTTAACCTTATTTTTTCCGTCTAGTGAATACTAATAACGGAGTTATGTCTATAAATTCCTTCGATTTTTTCCTTTTTAAATTTAACGGAAGCAAATCAATTTAAATGTCTTTTCTTTTGGAAGGCTATTTTTGACTTATGTGTATATCAAGTATATATATATTTGTCATAAATTTAATTTTTAAATATTTTTTGTTGTCTCTTTTATATGCGCTGAGTATGTTACCCACACCTGGGCTGGTCTCATACAAAGACCGATTAGAACACCATACTGTCAGTGATTCGATCGACTCTTCTAGCTATGAATTTATTGGCAGAATTACTACATGTCACTGAGTTTAAGCTGTAGAGTCGACTTTCGATCAGAATGATAGTTACTAACTATCTAGTTAGAATTTATTTTAATTTTTTTTCGCTTTATTGCTTAATCTCCATGTTTGGTCCTGTCAGACCACCGTATGTGGATATTCAGCTCTTTCGATTCATATCCAGGCTTGGTTCCGGCTCTGTCAGGCCACCATGGATGGCCATCTAGTGTTTCAAAGTCAAATCGAGGCTTGGTTTTCCCTGGAATGGTATTTCACGCGATGCGTCAGTGCGTCACCCGTGCCCCAGACGACGTAAATTTTATGACGAAACGTACGTTGGGAAGGTGACGTGCTGACGTATGACGTGACGATCCGAGTGGAACGGGCGTTCGAGTAAGCCGGCCGGCTTTACATTTTTCTGTGCCTTTTTTCTTCTGATTTGTGTAAGTGTAACTTTTAATAAACTTGGGAGGAATCTTTTAACGTACTTCACTATGTGGTCTCTTTACTCTTTTCCGGTGTACTGCCGATGACGGGATATCTGGAGGATCTACAGGACACCTAGCCAGCAGCTGCTTCATACAAGGCCCTGGCTAAGGGTTTTTTAGTGTGGAACAAATTTTGGCTTCTGGTAAGCCTCCACTTTATTGGGTGATTTAGTGGTGGTGTAAATTTAGTCACAGCCAGAATATTTTTATGTGTTGTTTTTGGCATACTTCACTATGTGAATTTTACTTTTCGATACACCAAACCCACTGATGACATATCTGGAGCTTTCTTCAAATCCCTCCTTATTTGCTGTGGACTCCTTAAAGGCCCTGGCTGGGGTTTATGGTCGCAAGCTCGCTTTGCTTGCCTTCTGGTAAGCCTCCATCTTTTCAACCGGTGGATTTTTTTGGTGGTGGATATTTAGTTTTTCTTGCATATTGGACCTCTTGTCATCAGGACTGTTTGCAAAGCACTATATACAGACTTGGTTCACATATTTTTCATACTTTATTGAATTATAGTTTGAAGCTGATTTGGCACATTCCGCCATCTGAATTTTTATTGGTCAATCACTATTTTTTGCAAGGGCACTGTTTCATATATGGTCTCCTAATTTACATTTGTATATTTAGTTTATTTGTTTTGATTTTATTATTTTTCACAGCGCAACTCCAATTTTTTCTACTTCCCTGGATAGTACAGGATGCCAATGTCATGCCAATGTCATGGGCATCCTGTACTATCCCGGGAAATCTATCTAGTTTTTCATACCAATTGTACCGTGTGCCCTTAAAGTCCACTTTTATATATATACACACACACACACATCTGTGCTCATATTTCAAGTGTGGGCAATGCCATGTCAATTAAAATGCAAACAGTGAGTGGTCTTTATTTTAACCAGTTTAATAGGATCCTTCCTGTTATAACGCTGCAAAGTACAAAAGGCTGGAAGGTCACCTGCTCTCTCCGTCAGCTACATCTCTCATTGTTCGAGGTCCACGGGGGCACGCGTGTTCAGGGATCAGCAGCGCTGTGACAAGCGGATGAACGGCGGTGGGGTGCCAGTTTCACATTAAGAGACATGACCCAATTCTGACAGTCAAAGGAAATGTTACATATTGATACGGCGCTCACTGCCCTTAATATTCAGCCTCGCTGCATTCATTACACAAGGCCGGTTCTACATCCACACATGTAGAAATGTGTCTGTTCAAGGAATGAAAAACTTTGTTACAAGTGAAATTCATTGAAGGAGACATGACAGATTTTAAAATACACACTTGGTTTTGTAGCTGCTGTAGTCTGCTTGAAGAATAAACAGATATTTTGGGTATGTAGGTGCCCAAGATCTGTTAAAGGTGATCAATTTGTTTTGTTAACCCTCCTCTTATGTAATGCCTTGTACACACGATCATTTTTTGTGATGAAAAAAAACGACGTTTTCTGTGAAGTAAAAAACGACGTTTTTTAAACGTCACTTTTCAAAGACGATGTTGCATACACACCATCGTTTTTTTCACAAAAAGCGAGGTTACGTTCACCACTCTTTTCCATTGAAGCTCGCTTCATAACTAGCTTCTGGGCATGCGCGGGTTGAAAAACGTTGTTTTAAACGACGTTTTTGCTACACACGGTGACTTTTTGTGAAACAAAAAACAACGTTTTGAAAAACGACACAAAAAAAATCAAGCATGTTGGAATTTTTTTGGGTCGTTTTTTTGAAGACAAAAAACGACGTTTTGCCCACACACGATCAATTTAAATGACGTTTTAAAAAACAAAGTTTTTTTCATCGCAAAAAACGACCGCGTGTACGGCGGCATTAGGGTCAGAACCGACCCGTTTTCAGGTTTTGAATGTCTGTAAGTATCACATAAATTTGTTTATTGCATCAAGATTTTTTTACTTTGTCAGGAACCTCTATTTAAACAATGTAATAGAAAAATAATCCTTTTCACTAAATTATAAAATACTGTGGTGAAAATTAAGACGTTTATGGTGTTAGGGTCAATTCTGACCCAGTTATAATATAGGATTTTAGGACACTAATAAGTGCCAAAACTGAAATCATAAACCCTCTCTCTGCTTTGTAACACTGACAGCCAATCACCTATCAACCCTGTAAGCTGTAGTTAGGGAGGGGCCTATCTCTTTGCCTGCTTGTCTGCTTCTCTAAATAAAGTAAAGAAACATAGGACCAATACATTTCAGAGTTGCTGACTTTATTTTACCATTTTTTTAATTTGGAAATGAGAGGTATGCTATCAAAAGAAAGGTCTAAGGGGTCACACCAAAAATATTAAAACCAATCTTTTCAAGGATAAAGAAGCCTAACAAGGTAATTAAGAGGTAAGAAACAAATTGGATGATAAATAATTGTTCAGAGGGTATTTTATGGCTGATTTAAGACACGGGTCAAAACCGACCCGTTAACATCATGGATAGTAACAGAAAGCTAACATAAGAGGAGGGTTAAAAGGTGAATTCTAAAGGTGAACCCCACCCAAACTAATTGATATTCATCAATATCAATACTAAATCCCAATATGCTCACTTAAATCCAATACACGTCTTTCTGGCAACTTTTATCTTCTTACCTGTAAAGAAGGAGAACCCTTCCTTGAGTTTCCATGCCCACACATGTGTGATGTGGGCAATTCCTATTGACTGTTCAAAAGCGGGGATCCAGAAGACCACGACAGTCCCTGTTGGCTTCTTTTATCATTTTCCATGTAGAAAACCTTCTTTAAGTCTCCATTTCCCTACTGGGCAATTCCTATTGGCAGTCCAAAGCCAGGGATCCAAAAGGCTGCGACGCTCCCTGTTGGCTTCTTTTATCTTCTTCCCTGTAGAGAAGGACAACCTTTCTTCAAGTCTTTGTGTCCCTACATAGGTGATGTGGGTAATTCCTATTTGCTGTCCAAAGGTGTCCCCATGTCCATACCTGGGTGATGTCAGCAATTCCCATTGGCTGTCAAAAGGCAGGGATCCAGAAGACTGTGACACTTTCTGTTGGCTTCTTTTGTCTTCTTCCATGTAGAGAACCCTTCTTTAAATCTCCTTTTTCCTACCAGGGTAATGTGGGCAATTACTATTGGAAGTCCAAAGGCAGGGATCCATTAGACTGTGACACTCCCTGTTGGCATCTTTTAACTTCTTCCCTGTACAGAACCCTTTTTCGAGTCTCTATATCCCTACTGGGGTGATCTGGGCACTTCCTATTGACTGTCCAAAGGCGGTGATCCAGAAGACCTCAACATTCTCTACATGTATCTTTGATCTTGTTCCCTGTACAGAACCCTTCTTTGAGTCTTTATGTCCCTACTGGGGTGATGTGAGCAATTCCTATTGGCTGTCCAAAGGCAGGGATCCAGAAGACCACAAGACTCCCTGTTGGCATCTTTTAACTTCTTCCCTGTACAGAACCCTTCTTTGAGTCTCTGGCCCAGATTCAGAGAGAATTGGATTCTCGTAGCGTATCAGAAATACACTACGCCGCCGTTTTTTACCTGGCTCTACGTGGAATCCAGGTAGATTTTGTCCAGTAAATGACGGCGGCGTAGTGTATTTCTCCCGTCGCAATCCATCTACACGAGTAGGGGGCGTGAAGGATTTAAAATAGGCGCGTTCCCGCGGCGATCGAACTGCGCATGCTCCGTTCGCAAATTTCCCGCCGTGCATTGCGCGAAATCACGTCGTTACGTCATTCGTTGTTTGAGTAGCGTCATTTACGGACATTTCTATTCCCGAACGAGTTACGAAAAAAAAAAAAAATTTAATTCGACGCGGGAACGACGGCCATACTTAACATGGGCTACGCACCGTTAGACCAGCAAAAAGCTGACTGCAGTGCTGTAATTTTTTATTTTGCTTTGTTCAAATTTTGGTAAATATTGAGACAATGGATAAGCTTGGCCAAACCCGCAAGGAAGTTGTCAGTGGGAGGTCAATCAGCTGCTGGCCAAGGATTTCCCGCCCAGCAGCTATACGATTGGCCTGGCATGGACACCTTCCTTCAAGGTTTGGGCCAAGCCATAATTCATGTTTTCACTTGTTTTCAAGCCATAATTCATGCCTAATTTGGATGTTTTGGTGAAGTTACGCCATGTAAGTGGAATGCATTGGGGTCAATGGAGAAAGCTAAATTAACCACTTGCCGAAAGTATCAGCAAGGTGGCACTGATGCGCCAGATCAATACTTCTGGGTAAGGGGCGCGCATGTGTGCCCCTGGCGTCCCGCTCCCCCTGTGATTATACACAGCAGGAACTGATATGTGCGTACAGTCAACTCGATGTCTGCTGGCACCCGCCGATCATTCGGTACAGAGGCCGAACGATGGTCTGTCTATGTAAACAAGGCAAATTACCGTTCTGACAGGCATGGAACCTGTGTTTCTGCAAAGCAGGGACAAGCATCGATGTCCTCCCCTAGTAAAAGCACCTCCCCCACTGTACAAAAAACCCTTTGATCACCCCTGATGTTAACCCCTTCCCAGCCAGTGTCATTAGTACAGTGACAGTACATAATTTTAGCACTGATCACTGTATTGGTGTCACTGGTTCCCAAAAAAGTGTTAAGTGTCAGGCCCGGATTCACAGCCATCGGTGCATCTTTGTGCGGGCGTAGCGTATCTTCTTTAAGCTATGCCGGCGCAACGTTGAGAGGCAAGCATGGTATTCACAAAGAAAATGCGCTCAACGTTGCGCAGGCGTAGCGTAAGCCGACGTAAGTCAAAGTAGCTGGAAGTGGGCTGGAAGTGGGCGTGATATATTAAAATGAAGCGTGACCCCATGCAAATGATGGGCCAAGCTTCAAAAAACGAACTGCGCAAGAGTCGTCTCTTGGACGCATCCCAGTGCGCATGCTCACAGTCACGTCGAAATAGCTGCCTAAGATACGTCAGTTAAGATACGTCAATTCACGTACTACATAAACTGCGTACGTTCCCTGGTCCATACCTTTGCATGGGTTGCGCCTCCTATATGGGGAATAACTTCATGCCGGACATAACCCTTACGCAAATCGCTTAAAACATGCGCCGGGCGCAAGTACGTTTGTAAATCAGCGTATCTTATTAATTTGCATATTTAAAATGGGAACGCCGAATGCATCCAGCGTAACTATGCGCCCACGATACGCCGGCGTAGGCAAGTTACGTCGGTCGGCTGAAGCCTTGTTTTTCGACGTATCTAGCTTTGTGAATCGGCGCAGAGATGCGACGGCGCACATTTGTACTTACGACGGCGTATCTTTAGATACGTCGGTGGAAAACTTACGTGAATCCGGGCCTCAGTGTCAAATTTGTCCTGCTACAATATTGTAGTCGCCAATACTAGTAAAAAAAAAATGAATAAATAAGAAAGTTCATAAATCCAAAGTTTGTAGACGCTATAACATTCATGTAAACCAATCAATACATGCTTATTGGGAATTTGTTTTACCAACAATTTGTAGCAGAATAGATATTGGCCTAAATTAATGAAGACATTTTTTTTTTCCTTTTTTTTCTATTGGATATCTTTTTTGCTTACAGTGCAAATAATTAAAAGCGCAGAGGTGATCAGAGGTGTGGAATTTACAAGCAGTTTGATGAACAGCTAGGCACACCTTTGATAAACACACCCCATAGTGTAACAGTATATTATAAAATACTTTATTCTCTCATCACATGTAAAAACACATATACAGGTGATACTCGGAAATTTTTAATATTGTGCAAAAGTTCATTTATTTCACTAATGTAACTTAAAAGGTGAAATTAATATATGAGATAGACTCATTACATGCAAAGCAAGATAGTTCAAGCCGTGATTTGTCATAATTGTGATGATTATGGATTACAGCTCATAAAAAAAAAAAAAATCCACAATATCAGAAAATTTGAATATTGTGAAAAGGTGGAATATTCTAGGCTCAAAGGGCCAGATTCTCATAGATTTGCCCTGGCGTAGCGTAAGCCATTTACACTACGCCACCGCAACTTAACAGAGCAAGTGCCGTATTCTCCAAGCACTTGCTCCATAGTTTGCGGATGCGTAAATGGCCCAGCGTAAGGCCGCGTAATTTAAAGAGGGCGGCTTGTATTTTAATTAAGCGCGCCCCCGCATCGATCGAACTGCGCATGCGCTGGCCGGGCAAAAAGCCCAGTGCGCATGCTCCAGCTCATGTCAGTGAAACCGACGTCAAAACGACGTGATCGTCACTTACGCAATGCCCTATTCGCGAACGACTTAGTAAAACGACGTAACCGACGGAAAAGGCCGACGCTGACCCGACGCCATACTTAACATGGCATCCGACGGCACCCGACGGAATCCGACGGTACTGCGTAAGGTTACTCCACATCTTTGCAGGGGTAACCTTACGCGGACGAAAATGACGGGAATCTGAGTAGTAGCCTCATTTGCATAGGCAAATGAGAAAACAAAGTAAAGGCCACCTAGTGGCCGGAGTTGTCATTACATCTACGATCCGCAAGTGTAATTGTATTACACTTGTCGGATCTTCACCCGTATCTATGCCAAAGTGCTTCTAGGAATCACTCGCATAGATACCCGGGGAAAAAAACGGCGATACGACGGGGTATCTGAGATACCCCGTCGTAGCGCCTCTGAGAATCTGGCCCAAAGTGTCCAACTCTAATCAGCTAATTAAGCCATAACACCTGCAAAAGGTTCCAGAGCCTTTAAATGGTCTCTCAGTCTAGTTCAGTAGTAATCACAATCATGGGAAAGACTGCTGACCCGACAGTGTATTTTTTCCCCAAAAATTTTGTTTGAGAAACCTCTGTGCAAATACAGTGTGGCGAAAAAACATTGCAACACACACCATTTTATTCTCTAGGGTCTCTGCTTAAAGAAATAAAGTTTGGGGGTTCTAAGCAATTTTCTAGCAGAAAATGCTTATTTTTCTATTCTTTCTTTATTTTTCTTCATTCAAATGTACAAGTATTATGCCCCATACACATGGTCGGAATTTCTGCCAAGAAAAGGCCGATGTGAGCTTTTAGTCGGAAATTCAGACCGTATGTATGCTTCATCTGACTTTTTCTGTCGGAATTTCCGTCAAAAGAAATTCTGATCGTCTATAGCAATTCCGACGCGCAAAATTTCGACGCATGCTCAGAAGCATTTAACTTAATTTTCTCGGCTCGTCGTAGTGTTGTACGTAACTGCGTTCTTGGCAGTCGAAAGTTCTGTGTGTATGCAAGCCAAGCTTGAGCGGAAATTCCGATCGTGTGTAAGCGGGATTAGTGTTTTTTTTTTTTTTTACCTGTGACGAGAAAACAAAGTATGCTATTAAGTTATGTGTTGGTAACAGCTGAATCACAGACCTTATTTCTCTGTGCGCAGGTGTAAATACATGAAGTTGGCTAGATTCTGCTTTGAATAAGTTGGAATAGGTGAAAGTTCTGCTATTTATAGGTATATATATTATATATATTCATGCAATGCATGAATCTATCCATTGGTTATAGAAGGGGGGTGGCTGGAGAGATGGGGCGGCGCCCTTAGCTATGATTAAGCACCAATTTATAGTGCGAAACACGTCAGTTCTTTTACTCCCGTGTAGTGTGCTGTGACTTGTAGTGCATTTTTCCTTTTTTAAATAAAGACAACCATCAAGGTTTTTTGGAGTGCAGCTGTCCATATTTTCTTTTTCCAATTACTGCATATAATGTATTATTGTTTAGAGGGTTGTGGCAATAACATGGAGTAAATTGCTGATATGAAACTGGATTGGTTATCACACGTTCTGCAAAAAGATTGGCAGGTATTTATTTCAAGAATATTACTGAAAATAATTTGTAAGGTGTTGGTAAAAAAATGATCTACCCTGGTTGTGCTAGGTACACTTACAGTAATTATTTTATTCAAAACTTTGTTCAAATTATCGATCATGATATTCTACCACAAGCTGTAGGTACTATTCTTTTTTAAAAGGGGTCCCCTGAGCACCTGGAGATTACTTACAGGTTCCTTAGAGGTAAAAATGTTGAGAAAGACTGTTCTACACAACTGTGTGATTACTTCTCTGTTTTGTTTTCGGGATGACTATGCTCCGGTGTACAAAACCAACTCCATAAATACATAATTTTATGAGTTTGGTGTGGCGGAACTTGAGTGACCTGTATAGCCCCCTTGACTTCAATGCTACTGAAGACCTTTGGGATGAATTGAAATGCTGTTTGTGAGCCAGGAATTCTTATTCAACATCCACACCTGACCTCACAAATTTTCTTTTGGCTAAATGGGCACTGTAACGAAACGTCCCACACTCCGCTTGAGTGCTTTCGTCATATACCACTTCCTCCACCCTGAATATAGATATCAGATATTCCAACTCTGACAACTACAAAACAAGACGATACTTGTTTGATTGCTGAACATGGACTGTTTATTAGAACCAAAATACAAGTCTTCTATACAGTTAAAGAGGTTCCCTCCTCCTGCTCATATTACTCTAACAATACACTTGTAACCAGAAACAGAAATAACCATTGCTAAGGCTTGGAAAACCAAAACCCTAATCTTAGCAGAAGTCAAAAACAGAATGAATAGAACATTCACGCAAAGATGTCGGCTATTGAAGAAAATAAAATTAATAAATACCGTAAGATTTGGCAGCTTTGGGTAAAACACAACCTCCCCACTGACTTTGACCAGTCTTTGTTGTCTCCAAACTAGGATACATAAAATATTAACCAAGGTGTATATATTTGTTTGTCGTGAGCCAGACCACCGCCCTGGGTGTTTATTATTTTTTCTTTCCTTATTATTATTTATTCTTACTCCTTTTTTCTAGATCTACAGTATGTACACATCAACTACTGTAAGTTATTAATTATAATGAATATTGTATTAGTACATAGTACAGCATACTTTGAATGTACCCCATGAATATTGGTCTATGTACTTCTGTATATTTCCCTTTCTTTTAACTTTCTGTTTCCCTTATGAAATTCGAATAAAAATATTTTAAAGAGATAATTAACTAATCCACTAAAGCAGCCGATATGGCTCCCATGCCCTCCTGGGCATTGTTATGATAAATCAGGATTTTACTACAGGTCAGACTTGTTGTCACCGAGCTTCACACAGTAGATTATACATTATCATAAGTATAAACACAGGACACCTTTTCACAATAGCAGGAGCTCCAGTAGGAGTCGGCCCATCTCCTACATTGTACAGAGGCCAATGTGATCAGCTCTCTCAACAGGTTGAGTTCAGAATCAAACAAACCAAAAATAGTCTTTACATATATCCTGGGAGATATTGTGGATAAATATTACAGTACCATTTTAAGTAATCCAAGATATATTTTCTCAGTCACTCTGTGCCAGACGCTTTCCCTGATTTGTTCATTCTCCGACTTGTTCATTTCCCGACTTAGTTGGGGTAGGCGGTACACTTTGGTGGGGGTGGGTCAGCCACGCCCCTTGACATTTGACCTCTGGGAACCCGCCTTCTGACCTTTGACCTCTGGGGGAGGTCCCTGTTTCAATTCCTGAGTCCTAGCCTTATTCTTCAATAGGGAACCCTAACCCAAACCCTAGGATGGCACTGGGTGACTTAGACATAAGAGATGCATGGGGAGCTGAAACAAGGGTTTCCCAACCTTTCCAAGGGATTCTGGGTTACACTGGCCCTCTTGTCACAGGCACCAATTTCCATAGGAGTGGATGGAAACTTCATATTAATGTCCACATTTTGGAATGTAATGTTCAATAAGCTCATATAAGTGTAATAGTCAGGTGTCCACCAAGTTTTGGTCATATAAAGTTTGTTCTCCCAGAAATAGTAATAGATTCTATACAAATGCAGCTCGATAATGTCTAGGAACTTGAGTGTCCTGCAACCCAATTGAACTCCTTTGGAATGAATTGGAATGCCAATTGCAAGACCAGACAAATACAGTGCCTTGCAAAAGTATTAACCCCCCTTGGCGTTTTACCTATTTTGTTACATTACAGCCTTTATTTTAATGTTTTTTTTAATCTGAATTCTATGTGATGATCAGAACACAATAGTCTAAGTTGATGAAGTAAAATTAGAAAAATATATACATAAAACTATTTTTTAGAAATAAAAAAATGATAATTGTCATGTGCGTATGTATTCACCCCCTTTATTATGAAGCCCATGAAAAGCTCTGGTGCAACCAATTACCTTCAGTCACATAATTAGTGAAATGACGCCCACCTGTGTGCAATCTAAGTGTCACATGATCTGTCATTACATAGACACACCTTTCTGAAAGGCCCCAGAGGCTGCAACACCTAAGCAAGAGGCACCGCTATCCAAACACTGCCATGAAGACCAAGGAACCCTCCAGACAAGGAAGGGACAATGTTGTTGAGAAGTACAAGTCAGGGTTAGGTTATAAAAAAATATCCAAATCTTTGATGATCCCTAGGACCCTGCACATTACTGTATATGTGAGATATATAAATAACACAGCCTAAATTCATTATGGAGGGGAATGCACTACTTTATCACTTTGTTTTAAGAAAGGAAAGCCATGAAAAGCGGAATTACCGGTCTAATGGTAGAACCGATGATTTGATTACTACAGGATTTTGAACATCAACCTTTGGATCATCTAGGCAGGGAACTATTGCAATATGCTAGGTGTGTGTGAGATGTGTATAGATCCGCATTGATCCTGGACACTGTTATTACTATCTTCAGAGTATATACACTGAATACTCATTAGGGAATCATGATACGTTTTTTTGCCTCATTGGAGAACTGTCATAGTATTTCTGTGCCTATATACAGTACATAGGGAGGACATCACTTGTAATAAGGATCTAGCTGTGGGATGTAAGTTTTCTAGATTGGTGGTTCTCAACCTTTTTTGTGACCGGGGTCTTCCTTAAATGGCTAGCTCCTACGTCGCTCTGCATTTTCCAACAGATCTCTACACCCACAGCTGAGCCAACTGTGCCTTCTGAGACTTACCTTCACTGTGTGTTTCTCACACTTTTGAGGACCCCAAGTACCAGTGTTCCACTGTGTCCCATGTCTCCTCCACACAATCCAGTTGCACACCCATGCCTCCAGACTCCAGTGACTCCTGTGCCCCCAGACTCCAGTGACTCCTGTGCCCCCAGACTCCAGTGACTCCAGACATGCCTCTAATGACCCCAGCTTCTCCAGTGACCCCTGCACTCTTGTGTCTCCAGTAACTTATGTATCCCCAGTGATACCAGCGTCGATACCTCTGGTGTGCCTCCAGTGACTCCCGGGGGTGTTCAGTGATCTCAGCTTCTCCACAACCACTGCAATCCTGGGTCTATAGTGACTGCTGTGTCTTAATGGATGAGTGTGTCTTCAGCGACCTCGGTGTCTTCATTGACACCTGCGTCTTCATTGACACCCGTGTCTCCAGTGACTCCCGTGTCTCCAGTGACTCCCGTGTCTCCAGTGACTCCCGTGTCTCCAGTGACTCCCGTGTCTCCAGTGACTCCTGCTGTGCCTGCAGTGATTCCTGAGTATCCAGTAATTCAGCTGCTCCAGTGACCACTGCGCTCCTGGGTCTCCAGTAACTCTTATGTCTCCAGTGACCTCTTTGTCTCCAATGACACCTGCACTCTTGTGTCTCCTGTGACCTCTTTGTCTTCAGTTACACATGCACTCCTGTATCCCCAGTGACCGCTGTGTCTCTAGTGACACCTGCACTCCTGTGACTTCTTTGTCTCCAATGACACCTGCACTCCTGTATCTCCAGTAACCTTTGCATCTTCAGTGACACCTGCACTCCTGTATCTCCAGTAACCTCTGTATCTTCAGTGACATCTGCACTCTTGTATCTCCAGTGACTTCTGTGTCTCCAATGACATGACACTTGCACTTCTGTATCTCCAGTGACACTTGCGCTCCTGTACCTCCAGTGACCTCTGTGTCTCCAGTGACACCTGCACTCCTGTATCTCCAGTGACCTCTGTGTCTCCAATGACACCTGCACTCCTGTGTCTCCAGTGACACCTTCACTCCTGTATCGCCAGTGACCTTTTTGTCTCCAGTGACCTCTGTGTCTCCGGTAAATTATGCACTCTTGTGTCTCCAGTGACACTGGTGTTCCTGTGTTTCTAGTGACCCCTGCGTCTCTAGTGACTCCTATGTCACCCAATGACCCCAGAATATAGACTTCCAGTGACTCCAGTGCATCTGAAGCTCCTCTGGGACACCCGTGTCACCCTGAAGTCTGAGGTATGGTCCTGTATTTCTGGAACTGTCTGTCTTTCAGTGGATACTCAGTTCTACTATTTTTAATATCATCATTCTTTCTTTATACAAGATCTCAGATAAAATAATATAAGTCCATTGTAGTCTCTAAAAAGAAGCATGGAGGACATGGGTGAGCTGAACTGAATGTATTCTCTCTTGAGAAGAGATGATTAAGGGGGACAATGATCTCCATGTATAAACACATGAATGGTCCATAAGGTGAGCTTTAAGGTCATAGCTGGTCAGGTCCTCCTAGACGTGTCCAATTATGATGAGTCTTATGGAGACTGCAGTGCTATATCAGAGGTAAGTAGGAGGCACGGGCTGCTGGAAAGGTCGGCATAACGGGGCTTCTCTCAGAGGGCGAGACTGAAGGAGCCTTTTTAAAGATTTATTTTTAATGAACTATAACTGTATTGAATGACATCCTCTTGTATCTGCCCGGAATTAAACTTCAAGAAACTGACATCCCTTTGTGGTTTATTGCTGCGAGAATCATTGTTTTCTCGGGGGTTTGGATCTGGCAAAAAAGAAGGGGCATCTTTAAATAGAAACTATGCCGTGAAGCAAAACACCTGTGTTAGAAGGCTCTGATAGAAGCAGTTATTCTCAAGCACACTGTATAATATGCAGTATGTCTCCTCTCACAGGTGTCTTGGTGACATGTTCTCTTTAAATTAATGTAGAGGTTTGTGGCATTTGTGGCATTTTAATTTTACTAAGAAAGGTCTTCTTAAATGTATTTGTTTTTTTGTGGCAATAAAATATGTAATATGCAGATATTTTTTTCAGCTGAAATGTGAGGGAACTCAGCTCCAGCACCTCCTGAATATATATAATGGCAAGGGATGATGTGGTCTTCTGGGTCTATTGATGTTGGTTTCTGGGGGATCTGTTGTTGCTGAGGGGAGTCTTTTGTTGTTGGGGAGGTCTATTGTTTATGGTGGAGAATCTACTGTTGCTGGGGGAGTTTTTTTTTGTTGCTAACGGGGCGATCTACTGTTGAGAGATGCTCGGATGTGGGTAGGGGGTGGAACCAAGGGACGGTGCTTGGAGGTGGGTAAGGGGGTGGAACCAAGGGATGCTTTTTGGAGGTGGGTAGGGGGTGGAACCAAGGGATGGTGCTCCGATGTGGCTAAGAGGTGGAACCAAGGGATGGTGTTGAGGTGGGTAGGGGGTGGAACCAAGGGACAGTGCTCGGATGTGGGTAGTGGGTGGAACCAAGGGACAGTGCCCACAGGTGGGTAGGGGTGGAACAAAGGAACGGTGCTTTCAGGTGGCTAAGGGGTGGAACCAAGGGATGGTGCTTGGAGGTGGGTAGGGAGTAACCAGGGGACGCTGCTCAGGTTTGGGTAGGGGGTGGAACCGATGGACGGTGCTTGGAGGTGGGTAGGGAGTGGAGCAAAGGGACGGGGTTCGGAGTTGGGTTATGGGTGGAACCAAGGGACGGTGCTTGGAGGTGGGTAGGGGGTGGAACTAAGGAACGGTGCTCGGATGTGGGTAGGAGGTGGAACCAGGGGACAGTGCCCACAGGTGGGTAGGGGTGGAACAAAGGAATGGTGCTTGCAGGTGGATAAGGGGTGGAACCAAGGAGCGGTGCTTGGAGGTGGGTAGGGGGTGGAACCAAGGGATGGTACTTGAGATAGGTAAGTGGTGGAACCAAGGGCCGGTGCTCGGATGTGAGTAGGGAGTAACCAGGGGATGCTGCTCGGATTTGGGTAGGGGGTGGAACTGATGGACGGTGCTTGGAGGTGGGTAGGGGGTGGAGCCAAGGAACGGGGTTCAGAGGTGGGTTACGGGGTGGAACCAAGGGACGGTGCTTGGAGGTGGGTAGGGGGTGGAACTAAGGGACGGTGCTCGGATGTGGGTAGGGGGTGGAACCAAGGGACAGTGCCCACAGGTGGGTAGGGGTGGAACAAAGGAATGGTTCTTAGAAGTGGGTAGGGGGTAGAACCAATGGATGGTGCTGGGAGGTGGGTAGGGGGTTGAACCAAGGGACGGTTTTTGGAGGTGGGTAGGGAATGGAACCAAGGGATGGTTTTTGGAGTTGGGTAGGGGGTGGAATCAAGGGACGGTGCTCAGATGTGGGTAAGGGATGGAACCAAGGGATGGTGTTTGAGGTGAGTAGGGGGTGGAACCAAGGGATGGTGCTTGAGGTAGGTAGGGGGTGGAACCAAGGGATGGTGCTTGAGGTGAGTAGGGGGTGGAACCGAGGAATGGTGCTTGAGGCGAGTAGGGGGTGGAACCAAGGGACGTTGCTTGGATGTGGGTAGGGGATAGAACCAAGGGATGGTGCTTGGAGGTGGGTAGGGGGTAGAACCAAGGGACGGTGCTTGGAGGTGGGTAGGGGGTGGAACCAAGGGACGGTGCTCGGATGTGGGTAAGCGATGGAACCAAGGGATGGTGCTTGAGGTGGGTAGGGGGTGGAACCAAGGGATAGTGCTTGAGGTGAGTAGGGGGTGGAACCAAGGGATGGTGCTTGAGGTGGGTAGGGGGTGGAACCAAGGGATAGTGCTTGAGGTGAGTAGGGGGTGGAACCAAGGGATGGTGCTTGAGTTGAGTAGGGGGTGGAACCGAGGAATGGTGCTTAAGGTGAGTAGAAAGTGGAACTAGGGGACGGTGCTTGGATGTGGGTAGGGGGTAGAACCAAGGGATGGTGCTTGGAGGTGGGTAGGGGGTGGAACCAAAGGATGGTGCTTGGAGGTGGGTAGGGGGTGGAACCAATCATTGGTGCTTGGAGGTGGGTAGTGGGTGGAACCAAGGGATGGTGCTCGAAAATGGGTAGAGGGTGGAACCAAGGAGTGGTGCTTGGAGGTGGGTAGGGGGTGGAACCAAGGGATAGTACTTGAGGTAGGTAAGTGGTGGAACCAAGGGCCGGTGCTCGGCTGTGAGTAGGGAGTAACCACGGGACGCTGCTCGGATTTGGGTAGGGGGTGGAACCGATGGACAGTGCTTGGAGGTGGGTAGGGGGTGGAACCAAGGGACGTGGTTCAGAGGTGGGTTATGGGGTGGAACCAAGGGACGGTGCTTGGAGGTGGGTAGGGGGTGGAACTAAGGGACGGTGCTTGGAGGTGGGTAGGGGGTGGAACTAAGGGACGGTGCTCAGATGTGGGTAGGGGGTGGAACCAAGGGATGGGCCTTACAGTGGTTAGGGGGTGGAACCAAGGGACGGTGTTCGGAGGTGGGTAAGGGGAGGAACCAAGGGATGCTGCTCGGAGGCGGGTAGGGGTGTTGAGACTTGAGACTTGGAAGGGGGCAGAACCTCCACATATTCTTTGGGGAATAAAAACCTGGTAATATATCATATAACTACATTGTATGGACTATCTGCACACTGCAGGTGGCGAACTTCAAAGAGCAGCTCCAGCCGAGTCTAAAGCCATGCTGTGAATTAGATCAAACCAATTGCAGAATGGCTCACAAACGTCAAACCTGCCTCTGCCCTCTCTCCTAGCAGAAATTGGATGGTCTGACATCAGTTATGGTCCACCTCACCTCAACCAGCCATGATCTACCTGCATTGCATAGAGAAGCACAGCGACCCAGTGATGACAATGGCATGTGTTAAAAATGGAAAAGTCCAATTTAAAAATGTCTTTAGCATGTCAACTGGGGGGGGGGGGGGGGGATCAGAGGATGCAAAATATAAGCATATTAAACCTAAGCATTGAACAATAATATAAAACAAATGCTTATACTGTATACTTGAATGTAGAAAGAAATAAAAGAATGAAATGAATGACAGAAAACATAACTGACTGGCAATCATTTTATATCGCATTTAAGAGATAAACTGCCCAAGAATAGGTGGGCAAAAAATAGATCACCTGCTCACCACCATCTCAGTCTGCACAGACGGAGAATACAGAGAATAAAGCGCCTTCAGCTGCCAGCCAGCAGATGAGATATATACTGTAGCTATAGATTTACTCCCAGGGGGGGCGGGGGAGGGGGGAATGATATTATTGCTATAAAAATCCTTCATAAGAGCCGAGCTGGAACTCGGGGAGAAGAGGACCTGTCATGCAGGTTAAAAGGGATACTAAACGATATCCTTATCCTCCAGTAATCATCCACATCCTCTACTTGGCCCTGTAATCTATTTTTCATAACATTGTTTCTTCTGTGCTTTTCTGCCCTTGGGAGCTCCCGAACCTCTCCTTTCTCCCCCCCACTCACTTACCTTTGTTTGGAATGAGCAGTGCAGCGTCCCGAAAATAAGACCTACCGTTTTTTTCCAGGAGGGCTGAAATATAAGCCCTACCCCAAAAAATAAGCCCTAGTAGAATATGTCTGCGCAGAAATCTCGCCCCCCCTCCTTCCCGCAGTGAAGAGAGCTCCGGCGGGTCATAGAAGCTATAATGAAGGTATTTGGCCAGTGGCGGTGCGTCCATAAAGGGCCGCCCTCTCTCCTGCACCGCCTTATTACCATAGATAGATGCAAGCTGTTCATAAAAAGTTAGGGCCAGATTCCCGTAGAATTGCCGCTGGCGTAGCGTAAGCCATTTACACTACGCCGCCGCAATTTAACAGAGCAAGTGCCGTATTCCCAAAGCACTTGCTCCGTAAGTTGCGTCGGCATAGTGTAAATGGCTCTGCGTATCCCCGCGTAATTCAAAGGGGGCGGCTTGTATTAAAATTAAGCGCGCCCCCCACGTCGATCGAACTGCGAATGCGCCGGCCTCAAAAATAGCCAGTGCGCATGCTCCAGCTCACTTCGGAAAAAGTGAATGAAACCGACGTGAGCGTCGTTTACGTAAATCCCTATTCGTGAACGACTTAGTAAAACAACGTAACCAACGGAAAAAGACGACGCTGACCCGACGCCATACTTAACATGGCAATGACGGAACTTCGTAAGGTTACCCCTCATATAGCAGGGGTAACCTTACGCGTACGGAAATGACGTAAACTACGACGGGGCGGCGTAAAAACGTTCGGAAATCGTCGGATTAGGCTCATTTGCATAGGCAAATGAGAAAACAACGTACAGGCCACCTAGCGGCCGGCAATGTCATTACATCTATGATCCGACAGTGTAATGGTTTTACACATGTCGAATCTTCACTGTATCTATGCGTAAGTGATTCTAGGAATCACACGCATAGATACCCAGCAAAAAAAAACAGAGATGCGACGGTGTTTCCTACGAAACGCCGGCGTATCTCTTTTGAGAATCTGGCCCTTAGTTTTTAGGGTGGAACTCTGCTTTAACTCAGTTCACACTGGGGGGATTCCTGACAGGCAGGGAGGGAGAGGGGGAGAGAAGACCGCACATTACATGATAAGACCTACCCCGAAAATAAGCCCTACTGTGTCTTTTGTTGCCAAAATTAATATAAGGCCCAGGCTTATTTTCGGAGGAAACACCTTAGTTGCAGTCGTGTGTGCTGCTCTATGCACACTACACATCCCATAGTCCATCTTGGGAGCGAGCGACAGAGGGTGACTACATTCCAACATACAGTGAGACCATGGAGAAGGAATGTAGTCACCCTTTAAAAGGAAGTCACATCACAGCAGTTAAAAAAAAAAAGAGAGATTTTAGAGGAGGCTTTTTTATAAATTTTAGTGTAACTTTAAGTCCAACACAGAAATAATAATGCAGTAATACAAGTAATATGTATTGTTTAACTTAAAGAGGAACTGCAGTCTGCTCACATAATTTGTAATAAAAACATCTTTGCCATTCTGAAGCTTCCCTCCAACCACTTTGCATATTGTTTCATATATACTGTGATTCTGTACTTGCCAAATATGCTTAAGAAATCTCCCTCCACCGAGTCTGACTGCAGCCATTTTAATGCCGCGTACACACGATCATTTTTTGTGATGAAAAAAAACGACGTTTTCTGTGAAGTAAAAAACGACGTTTTTGAAACGTCACTTTTCAAAGACGATGTTGCATACAGACCATAGTTTTTTCACAAAAAGCAAGGTTACGTTCACCACTCTTTTCCATTGAAGCTCGCTTCATAACTAGCTTCTGGGCATGCGCGGGTTGAAAAACGTCGTTTTAAACGACGTTTTTGCTACACACGGTGACTTTTTGTGAAACAAAAAACGACGTTTTGAAAAACGACACAAAAAATTCAAACATGTTGGACTTTTTTTTTGGTCGTTTTTTTTAAGACAAAAAACAACGTTTTGCCCACACACGATCAATTTAAATGACGTTTTAAAAAACGTCGTTTTTTTTCATCGCAAAAAACGACCGTGTGTACGCGGCATAACTGTGGGCAGCTGAAGCTGCTGCCTGTTCACTTCCTGGATTTACACAGACACACACACACCTCCAGCTCTCAATGGCCCTCTTATGACTCATCCCTCCTCCCTTCCTGGTAAACTGCCACAAGAGTGAGAGAGAGAGAGAGAGCTGTGCATGATGTCATAAGCCTAGGCCAATGACCAGACAAGAAACAGGAAGTGGGCTTTTTAACCACTTAAGGACAGAGCCTCTTTCTGAGATTTGGTGTTTACAAGTTAAAAACATTTTTTTTATTTTGCTAGAACATTACTTAGAACCCTTAAACATTATATATTTTTTTCTATAGAGAATAAAATGGTTTTCCTTGCAATACTTTTTGTCACACCGTATTTGCGCACTATAAGCGCACTTTTTTTTTTTTTTTGGAAAAAAAAAATCACTTTCTTGAATTAAAACATAAGACAACAGTAAAGTTAGCCCAATTTTTTTTATATTGTGAAAGATGATGTTACGCCGAGTAAATTGATATCCAACATGTCACGCTTCAAAATTGCGCCTGCTTGTGGAATGGCGACAAACTTTTACCCTTAAAAAATGTTTAAAAAATTCTACAGGTTGCATGTTTTGAGCTAGAGAGGAGATCTAGGGCTAGAATTATTGCTCTCGCTCTAACGATCGTGGTGATACCTCACATGTGTTGTTTAAACACCGTTTTCATATGAGGGCGCTGCTCACGTATGTGTTCGCTTCTGCACGCGAGCTTGTTGGGGCGGGGCGCTTTACACTTTTTCAAAAAACATATATATATTTGGGTCACTTTTGTTCCTATTACAAGGAATGTAAACATCCCTTGTAATAAAAAAAAAAAAACATGACAGGTCGTCTTAAATATGAGATTTGGGGTCAAAAAGACATCACAGCTCATATTTACACTATAATGCAATAAAAATAATGCAATAATCTTCTGGTGCTGTAGGGGTTAATACGAGTGCTGAACCAGTCATAGGCAAATTATTTGTAAAGAGTGATGACTAATCCCTCCCTTTCCGCCTCCCCCGTCCGCCTCTCTTCATTGATAGAATGAATGGAGGAGGGGGGAGTAAACAGGGAAAGCATAGCCAACACTCTATGATAAGTCCAGCTGATCCTATTAACCCCTGCAGCACCAGAAGATTAACACTGGGGTATGGCATACCTCCCAACTGTCCCTGATTTCGAGGGACTGTCCCTGATTTGGAGCAATGTCCCTCTGTCCCTCATTCCTCCTCATTGTCCCTCATTTTGCTCTGATCTATATAGTTGTATATAAAATGTACTTTTTATTTGTCAAAAAGTGTTTTCCAGTGTTAAACCTTTCATCCAAATTCTAAATTGCTGCATTTGTCAATTCCAAAAGCCAATATAAAGGAATAGTAGTGGTAAAAAAAAAAGCACTTGTGGGTTTAACCAATCTGTTTGTTTGTACAATTCTCCTTTAACCGATTAAGGACCGCCTCCTGCACATTTACGTCGGCAGAATGGCACGGCTGGGCACATGCGCGTACAGGTACGTCCTCTGCTAGTGCCCAGCCGTGGGTCGCGGGCATGCGCCCACTGCGCGCGCCCGCGACCCGGTCCGAAGCTCCGGGATCTGATCGTCGCTGGAGTCCCGCGATCGGTCCCCGGAGCTGAAAAACGGGGAGGGCTCCTCGTTCTTCAATGTGGCGGCGTCATCGATCGTGTGATCCCTTTTATTACAATCACAATCGATGATATCACACCTACAGCCACACCCCCCTACAGTTGTAAACACATATTAGGTCACATATGACCCCTTCAGCGCCCCCTTGTGGTTAACTCCCAAACTGCAATTGTCATTTTCACAGTAAACAATGCATTGTAAATGCATTTTTTCTGTGAAAATGACAATGGTCCCAAAAATGTGTCAAAATTGTCCGAAGTATCCACCATACTGTCGCAGTCACGAAAAAAATCACTGATCGCCGCCATTAGTAGTAAAAATGTTTTTTTTTTTGTTTTTTTTATAAAAATGCAATAACACTATCCCCTATTTTGTAAACGCTATAAATTTTGCGCAAACCAACCGATAAACGCTTATTGCGATTTTTTTTTACCAAAAATATGTAGAAGACTACGTATCGGCCTAAACTGAGGAAAAACATTTTTTTTTATATATTTTTGGGTGATATTAATTATAGCAAAAAGAAAAAATATTGAATTTTTTTCAAAATTTACGCTCTATTTTTGTTTATAGCGCAAAAACTAAAAACCGTAGAGGTGATCAAATACCACCAAAATAAAGCTCTATTTGTAGGAAAAAAAAGGACGACAATTTTGTTTGTGAGCTATGTCGCAAAACCTGGCCAGGTCCTTTAGCTGCCTGGCCAGGGTTCAGATGGGTTCAAACGCTTCCCGCTCCGTCTATGGCAATACGTCACTTCCGTCACAAATTCAGATGGGTTCAGTGTGTCTATCTCTCTGCCCCGCCCCCAGGCCTGGATTTCCCACAAGACCACAGAGGCCAGGCCTTGGGGCGGCAGGGCGCCGAGGAGCGGCAGTGGCATGGAGTCCCCCGACTCGCCCGGAACATACAGCTAAGGGCGGTAAGTTGCTTTCTAGCAAGACTAAATGCAGTGTGGGGGAATCCACTCGCTCGTTAACAAGTGATTTTGTGGTGATGTCGCTGAAATCACTTGTAAATTGTGTGCTGCACTCTGTCCTCCCCCCCCCCCACATACCTCTCTCTGCTGGCTCTGTCTTCGGCACTCCGTCCTTCCCCTGGCTGCTGAGTCTGTCTCCTGTCCCTGCCACCGATGTACACAGTGAGATGGGTGAGCTATGCTCTTCCCATCTCAGTTGTGACAGGAGTTCTAGCACAGTGCTAGGACTCCTGTTTTTGGAGGTGACAGGGTCAATAAAGAGAACCTGTCCCCTTCAATTGCTGTCACACAGGGAATTGTTTTCTCCTGTGTGATAGCAATAAAGTTAAGTGAAAAAAATAATAATAGAAAAATAATAATACCAATAATAAGAAATAATAATTAAATGAATCAAATAAAAAAGTAATTAAAAAGTAAAGAATAAAAAAATGATATTAAAAATAAGAAAAAAAGTAAATGACAAGCTACAAATAAATAAAAATTAAGTGATAAAAAAATAAAAACAAAGAAACAAAAAATATTTGAACTAACCGTGCCGCCCCTGCCATCTAGTTGCCATTCTCCGTTGATTTGGGGTGGGGGGTGGTTCGGTTGGCAGGGAGCGGTACATTGCAGAACCTGGCCTTGGGGAAACAGGGAGAGCAAATCCGGCCCTGCCCGCCCCGCCCCTTCCGTGCTCCGCTCCGTGTATGGATTGTAGTCACTTCCGTGACCAATTCTGATGGGTTCACTTGAGTGTAGTGTCGTAAATGCTGTGGAACGCATCGCATTCGGCGTTGGAACGCATCGCGCATGCGCAGTTCATCGCCAGGTCTCTTACGCAGCATTGTGTGATAGGGAGCAGATTATGATGCTGCACCGGTCTTAAGTGGTTAAGGGGGTGTGGCAAGGGGTGTGTCCTATGCCTGCATACTTTTGCTGATAGGTGTCCCTCATTCCAATCTCATAAAGTCGGGAGGTCTGGTATGGGGGGGGGGGAGGACATCTGAATGGCCCCTTGGCGACACCTGCCTACCAACGCATGACGTAGCACAGCGAAACGCATGGCATTGGCAACACACTAAGGTGTATTGGGTGCACCACTCCATACTGCGTGTTAAATGGGTTGGTTCCATTCTGAATGGAATATCAAGTCTCCTGCCGACAGATATAACAAAACGCTTTCAATGATACATTTAAAGGGTAACTCCACTTTCCTGCTTGTGTGATTGGCTCACCAATTTTCTGCCTAAGATACAAGTCAGATTTCAGGCAACAAAAATGTTTTTTGGAGAGATACTTTTAATAGGAACGCCTGGCCAGTGCTGATTGGTTCTGTGCTGATCGCATGCACTTTCCTAAGAGAGAAAAAAAAAAAACTCTCTACACACCAAACTGAGCATGTGCAGCCTGACTCCATAGACTCTGTGTTATCAGGAAATTATTAGGGGACAGTGAAACATGGGAAGAATCAGAAAAGACAGGATCAAACAGCTTTTTTATACAACGCAGAGGATTAACCCCTTAGGTTCCATAGTGAGTATAACAAGCAAGCTTTACTGCATATACAGACCATAGGCGTGCACACAGGGTGTGCTAGGTGTGCCTGGGCAGATTCCCCCAGCTGCTTGGCTACAGAGAAAGGGAATGGGGAATCTCTGTCCCCAGTCTTTCTTTGTCTCAAAAGTGAGACATCAGGGGCCTGTTTAGACCCTTCATATTTCACCAATGGGGAACCGATTTTTTTTTTTTTAAATATAAAAAAATGACTGTATAAAAATATTATAAAAAATATATAATAGAAAACTAGAAAATTCAATGGGCACTTCCACCCAACAAGCCAAAGTCTCATTAAAGTGGTTGTAAACCCTTTTTTTGTGACTTCTACCTACAGGCAAGCCTAGAATAAGACTTACCTATAGGCAGTGGAATTATCTCCTAAATGTGGGCTGTTTAGGAGATATTTCAATTGAAATCCGCCGATAATGTAAACACGCATGCGCTGTGTAGAGACTAAATTCTGTGCCTAGCCTGTGCCGTTAATGGCGTCTCCCGTGGCCATGTGCGGGAGTGACATCACGCAGCTCCGGCGAATCACAGAGCCGGAGTCCGAGGCCCAGAAAGAAGAGGGGCCAGAAGATGGACGCAGCCTGCACAGGGGACATTGCTGAATTCTTTTGCAGGTAAGTGTCACATAATGGGCTAGTATGTGATGCATTCTAGCCCCTTATGCTTTTCATTTGCAGGCTTTGCAGGGAGCAAAGAGGAAGTAAAATCCATCAGGGTTTACTTTCTCTTTAATGCAGACATTTCTACTACAGAAGACAGTTCTGGAGCACCGTTCCTCAACTTCCAGTATGTATCCTATAGGGACACTTCTAGGAAGTGCAAGTGGCACTTCTGACCAATAAGGCAAAACTCTCAATAACCCTTCCACAGCTTATTCATTAAGTAAAAAAACTATTTTGCTAGTAAAAATTCTCGACTCCTTTAGTAAGTCCACCCTTATGTGTCTGCCAGAAGCTGTACTATACAGCAAAGTTTCTACTACAGAAGATGGCTCAGAGCACCATTACTCACCCTCCGACATGACCCACTATAGGGGCATTTTTAGGAAATTCAAGGGCAACTTCCAGCCAACAAGCCAAACTCTCAATAACCCCTCAGCAGAAGTTTTTTGTTAAAGAGGACGTCTCAGGAGCACAACCTCTATTCTTTTACACTATGGGCCAGATTCAGGTAGAGTTAGGCTGGAGTATCAGTGATACTCCAGCCTAACTGTCACTTTAAGCCGGCGTTTCTGTTTTCTGTAACCAGAAAACAAGAAACGCCGGGTTGGTGTTCCGATGCGATCGGCGCAATTGAATTTCGCCATCGCATCACAAATTTAATTTAAAAATGGTGCCGGGGGCGTTCCCGCTGATTTACGCTGAAAAAATATGTTAATCAGCGGGAATCGGCAATTCACGATCGTATTCGGGCGCGACGCAGTGACTTTCCGACGTTTCCGTAAGAGATACGCGGCGTAAAGATAAAGCAGCCCCCTAGTGGAGTATCCTATGTTAAGTATAGCCGTCGTCATCGCGTCGAAAAAAATAATAATCGCGGCGCTTGCGTAAAACGTCCATGAATGGGGATTTGACGTCATTGACGTTCACTGACAGAATTTGGAGCATGCGCACTGGGATGCATTGACAGTCGACGCATGCGCAGTACGTTCGCCGCGGGATCGCGCTTAGTTTAAATAATACACGCCCCGTACCCGCCCAATTTGAATTCCGCCGGCTCATTTGCGATGCGCTGCCGCAACTTTAGGAGCAAGTGCTTCATGAATAACAGCACTTGCTCCTAAAATTTCGCCAGAGTAACGTAAATGAGAAACGTTACTCCAGAGCAAAGATGCTCCCATCTACCTGAATCTGGCCCTATAGGGAATATTCTAGGAGACTCAGGTGGCACTTTCGACCAACGAGCCAAAATCTCAATAACTCTTCTGCAGAATATTCATTAAGCTAAGTAAAAAGATATTTGGCAAAGTAAAAATGTTCTACTTTTTTAGTAAATCCCCTTGAAGTGTCAGCCAGAAGCGGTACTATGCTGTGAAGCTTCTACTACAGAAAATGGTCCTCAACCTCCGATGTGTATTGGGTCAGTACTGGGAAATTTCAGTAATTTCCAACCAATGAGCAAATATTTTAATTTAAACTAAATTTATACTAAATCCACCCTGAAGTATCAGTCAGGAGTGGAGCTATGCCTAAGGTTTCTATTACAGGAGACAGCTCTGGAGGTCTGTTCCCCAACCTCCGATATGCCCCCCTCTATAGGGGCACTACTAGGAAATTTGAGGGGCACTTGCGACCAGTGAGTCGGACTCTTAATAACCCTTCTGAAGTTTATTCATTAAGCTAAGCAAGTATCCATTTTCCAAAGTAAAAATGTTCTACTCCTTTAATAAATCCACCTTCAAGTGTTCGCCAGAAGTGGAACAATGCGATGAAGTTTCTTCTACAGAAGATGGCTTGGAAGAACCCTTCCTCAACCTCCAATATGTCCCTCCATAGGGCACTACTAGGAAATTCATGTGGACTTCCAACCAACAAGCTAAACATCTCAATGAACCTTTCCACAGAAGTTTATTTTACAGAAGACATCTCTGGAGCGCCGTTCCTCAACCTCCAGGTATGTCCTCCTGTAGGGACACTTAAAAGTTCATTTCTGATCAAAAAGGCAAACTCTCAATAACCCTTCCACAGTTTATTCTTTAAGTTAAATAAAAATACATTTTTCCAGTAAACATTCTCTACACCAAGCTGAAGTGTCACCCAGATGCAGTACTTTGCAGTGAAGTTTTCACCAGAGAAGATGGCTCTGGAGCACCATTCCACCTTCAATATGCTCCCCCTAGGGGCACTACTAGGAAATTTAAGGGGCTCATCTGACCAATGAATAACCATTCCACAGGTTATTGATTAAGCTACGTGAAAACCATTTTGCAAAGTATGCAAATGTTCTTCTTCTTTTGCAATTCCACCTTGAAGGGTCAGCCAGAAGTGGAACTATGCTGTGAAGTTTCTTCCACAGGAAACAGCTGTGCAGCACCATTCCTCAACCTCCCATATGTCCCTCTATAGTAGTGGTCTCCAAACCGAGGCCCAGAGACCAGGTGCGGCCCTTTTCTTGCCTTTATCTGGCCCTTGAGGCATTATTCCTGTCACTGACACCAACAATTGGGCTCTATTCCTCCCACTGAAACTAACAATGGGGCATAATTCCTTCCACTGACACCAAAGATGGGGCACTATTCCTCCCCCCTAATACCAAGGATAGGGCATTGTCCACCCCCCCCTAAAATCGAAACAACAGTAAATTGGCCCTTTGTGTAGAAAGTTTGGAGACCCCTGATCTAAAGTGACCCCTCTAGGAAGTTCAAGGGGCACTTTCTACCAACAAGCCAAACTCTCAATAACCCTTCCACATCTTATTCGTTAGGTTAAGTGAAAATCCATTTTGAAATTAAAAATTCTCAACTCCGTTAGTGAATCCACCCTAAAGTGTCGTCCAGAAGCTGTACTATGTCGTGAAGCGTCTACTACAGAAAATGGCCCTCAACTTCGATATGTTCCCCTTAGCCCCTATAGGGGCAGTACTAGGAAATTTGAGGGTCACTCCAGGCGAATTAGCAAAGCTCTTGATGTTCTGCTCCTTTATTAAATAGTATGCCTGAAGTTTCTATTGCAGGAGACGGCTTTGGAGGATCATTTCCCAATCTCTGTATGTGTCCCTATAAGGGAACTTCTAAGAAATCCAAGGGGCACTTCTCACCAATGAGTCAAACTCTCAAAAACCCTTCTGCAGAAGTTTCTATAACAGAAGACCTCTTGGGAACATCTTTCCTCAACCTGCAGTTTTTCCCCTATAGGGACTCCTCTAGGAAGTGCAAAGGGCACTGTTGACAAACTCTCAATAACCTTTGGAAAACAGATTTTCACTTACCCTAATGAAGATACTGGGGAAGTAAAAATTCTCTACTCCTTTAGAAAATCAACCCTTAAGTGTCAGCCAGAAGCAGTACTATGCTGTGAAATTTCTACTACAGAAAACAGCCCTCAACCTCCGATATTTTCCCATATTTCTAGGAAATTTGAGGGTCACTTCCAAAGTTCCGACCAATGAGTCTGACTCTCAGTCCTCTGCTGCTTTAGAAAATCCACCCTGAAGCGTCAGCCAGGAGCTGTACTTTGTCTGAAGTTTCTATTACAGGAGAGGGCTCTGGAGCACCATTCCTCAACCTCTGGTAAGTCCCCCTACAGGGGCTTTTCTAGGCATTTTAAGGGGCACTTTCGACCAACAAGCCAAACTCTAAATAACCCTACACAGCTTTTTCGTTAAGGTAAGTGAAAATCAGTTTTGCAAGTAAAAATTCTCTACTCCGTTAGTGAATCCACCCTAAAGTGTCGGCCAGAAGCAGTACTATACTGTGCAAAGTCTACTACAGAAAATGGCCCTCAACTTCCGATATGTTCCCCTTAGCCCCTATAGGGGCAGTACTGGGAAATTTGAGGGTCACTCCTGGCTAATTAGCAAAACCCTCAATGTTCTGCTCCTTTATTAAATCCACCCTGAAGTGTCAGCCAGGAGCAATACTACGCCTGAAGTTTCTATTGCAGGAGACGGCTTTGGAGGATCGTTTCCCAACCTCTGTATGTGTCCCTATAAGGGCACTTCAAGGAAATCCAAGGGGCACTTTTCACCAATGAGTCAAACTCTCAATAACCCTTCTGCAGAAGATTCTATTACAGAAGACCTCTTGGGAACATCTTTCCTCAACCTGCAGTTTTTCCCCTATAGGGACTCTTCTAGGAAGTTCAAGGGGCACCGTGGACTAACAAGCCAAACTCTCAATAACCCTTTGAAAACAGATTTACCCTAATGAAAATATTGGAGAAGTAAAAATGATCTTCTCCTTTAGCAAATCCAGTCTGCCAGAGGCAGTACTATGCTGTAAAGTTTCTACTACAGAAAACAGCCCTCAACCTCCGATAGTTTCCCCTATTGGAGCAGTACTAGGAAATTTGGGGGTGTCTTCCGAAGTTCCGACCCTCAGTGCTCTGCTGCTTTAGTAAATCTACCCTGAAGTGTCAGCCAGGGTGATGGGACTTTGTCTGAAGTTTCTATTACAGGAGAGGGCTCTGGAGCACCATCCCTCAACCTCTGTTATGTCCCCCTATAGGGGCTCTTCTAGGCTTTTTAAGGGGCACTTTCGACCAACAAGCCAAACTCTCAATAACCCATCCACAGCTTATTCGTTAAGGTAAGTAAAAATCAATTATGCAAGTAAAAATTCTCTACTCTCTTAGTGAATCCACTCTAACGTGTCGGTCAGAAACAGTACTATAGTGTGAAGTTTCTACTACAGAAAATGACCCTCAACCCTATAAGGACAGTACTAGGGTCAATTTGAGGGTCACTTTCGACCAAAATACTACTACTATTACTCTAGTTTAGTAAATCCACCCTGAAGTCAGCCAGGAGCGGTACAATGCCTGAAGTTTCTATCAAAGGAGACGACTCTGGAGGACCGTTTTCCCAACCTCTGATAGGTGTCCATAGGGGCACTTCTAAGAAATTTAAGGTCCACTTCCCACCAACGAGTCAAACTCTCAATAACCCTTTCCGTATCTTCTGAAAATGATACAATGTATCCCAAACATCCTGAAATTGTTTTTTTCCTGCTAAGGGCTCACTTGCATAATTCCACACACATTCGGCAGCCGCCGGGAGCAGGCAGGCACACTTTCAAGAGATGCTCGAGACGAGCGCCTGCACTTGGTAAACATTTTCCATTTTAAAGGGTCCGTGACCTATAACGAGGTTGGGAAAGAGGCTTCGAAAAAAAAAAAAAAAAAACCAAGCTCGTTATGGCTGAAGCGGAACGCAGGGATTTCAATGGAAAGGCAAAGCACTCACCCGCTCGTCTTCAGCTAAGGAGCTCCGCACTTGTTCATCGCTGTCTTATTGTCCTATGACAGGCGTCCCCGGGAGGTGACATAGGAGGATGGAGTAGAGGCGAGGATGCTCTGGGTCGGATCTCATTCATAAGACAGGCTCCTTCCACTTACACACCCGCCGACGGCAAGCCCACCCCAAACTGGCCCTCCCTCCCCATCTGGCAAGCTGAAGGTACAGGCAGAATCAGTACGCCGCACACACAGCTCTCTGGGAATTCAAAGCCTTTATATCTCCCCCCCAACCCCCTCCCGCCCTCTCTTCTCCGGCTCTAAACAAAGAGCACCTTTCCTCAACTTCCACAATGCTGCTCTCCCTTCCTGACACCCCCCGATATTTTATTATAGAAGGTACAATTATCTCCCGTGTATGAATCATTGGGATGTCAGGTGAGCCAAGGGAATGCAGCCCCCCTCCCCCTCATTGACTTCTAGTAAGCAGCAGCTTTATGCAATGGCACTACTTACTGATGGGGTCCTTAAAGTGGACCTGTCATCTGAATGCATGGGCTGCAAAAAAAAATTTAAGGGCCAACCTTCCCTCTGACTTCTAGTAAGCAGCAGCTTACTTAATTACGGGGTCATTAAAGTGGACCTGTCATCTGAATGCTAAGGAGGAAGCCATTTTCCCCTCCAACCCTCCTTCCTGACTTCTAGTGAGCCGCAGCTTTATTCAATGGCACTGCTTAATTATGGGATCCTTAAAGTGGACCTGTCATCTGAATGCTACGGAGGAAGCCATTTTTGTATGGTCTTCACAATTTTTTTTTAGGGCTCACTCTCCCACCTTCCCTCTGACTTCTAGTAAGTGGCAGCTTACATAATTATGGGGGTCTATAAAATGTACCCGTCATCTGAATGTTATGGATGCAGCCGTTTTCACCCCCTACCCTCCTTCACTACTTCTAGTGAGCCACAGCTTTATGCAATGACACTGCTTAATTATGGGATCCTTAACGTGGACCTGTCATCTGAATGCTATGGAGGAAGCCATTTTTTTAAGGGCCCAGCCTCTCTCCGACTTCTAGTAAGTGGCAGCTTACTTAATTATGGGGTCCCTAAACTAAAGCTGTCACCTGAATGCTATGGATGCAGCCATTTTCCCCCAAAATCTCCTTCCCAACTTCTAGTGAGCCGCAGCTTGTACTGCAATGGTACTGCTTAATTATGGGATCTTTAAAGCGAAGATCCACTGAAAAATGGCACTTCCGTTATCCGGTAACCCCCCCCCCCCCCCTTCAGTGTTACATTTCGCACCATTCAGCGGTGAACAGATACCTGTCTAATACAGGTATTTTCTCCCACTTGTCTGGCCCCAGAAGATGTATGCAATGACACTATATACTTATAGGGTCCTTAAAGTGGACCTGTCATCTGAATGCTATGAAGGGAGCCATTTTCCTCCTACCCTTCTTCCCATCTTATAGTAAGCAGCAGCTTTATGCAAGGGCACTACTTAATGATGGGGTCCTTAAAGTGGATCTATCATCTGAATGCTATAGAGGGACCCCTTTTTGCTTGGGCTGCACACAATTTTTTAAAGACCTGCCCTCCCTCCGACTTCTAGTAAGCGGCATCTTACATAATTATGGGGTCCTTAATTAAAGTGGACCCGTCATCTGAATGCTATGGAGGCAGCATTTTTCCCCCACCACTCCTTCCCGACTGCTAGTGAGCCGCAGCTTTATGCAATAGGACTGCTTAAATATGGGATCCTTGAAGTGGACCTGTCATCTGAATGCTATGAAGGTAGCCATTTTCCCCCTACCCTCCTTCCCAACTTCTAGTAAGCAGCAGCTTTATGCAAGGGCACTGCTTAATCATGGGGTCTTAAATTTTAAAGGCCCCCCTCCCTCCAACTTCTAGTAAGTGGCAGCTAACTTATGGGGTCTTTAAAGTGGACCTGTCATCTGAATGCTATGGAGGCAGACATTTTCCACCCAACCCTCCTCCTTGACCTCTAGCAGAAGATGTAAGCAATGACACTATTTACTTATAGGGTCCTTAAAGTCGACCTTTCATCTGAAAGCTATGCTCACATATTTGTATATTAGCATATGCTCTGAAACATGCTAAGGGCCTGTTCACACTGTACCAATGCAATGCAAGCATTGTAACATCATATAACGAGCCTGCATGCAGTCCTAATGTTAAAATGAGTGTTCACATCTGTTTTACAGTGCAATTCAGAAAATATTAGTTTTCCGTTTTTTCTATCCAGTGGCGTTGTAAGGTATGGATATGTGTGATAACGGGTTATAATACACAGTGAAAATTGCAAATGCAGTTGAATCTCAAATACATGGGTGTGGTTCTAGGGGGATTACTGGAGCAAATTGACGAACCCCTGTTGGTTCCTGTTACCCCGCCTGAGTGTTGGTTATGGTCCCCTGGTCTTGGCCCCTCTGGCTCATGGGGGGAGGAGGGTGGTTTGATGGAGGCCTTGGTGCCCCCCCCCCCTGCCCTGACCGTGACCAGCGGGCCCGGGTCTGGGTTCTGTTTTTTCCCCAGGCACTCTCAGACTCCTCACCTGGTTCGTCCCCGGGTTCAAGTAGTTCGGCAGGTAATGTTCCCCTTTGAATATACCTCCCCCCGTGACTCCTTAGACTGTTGCCAATTTGGCTACCTACTTGCCTCACGGATTGCTGCGGCGGCTTGGGCCCTTACGGGTGTTGGCTGTGGCAGCAGTCCATGTGACTGTATAAACATCTGTTATTGTCTCTACTAGGGTTGTCCCGATACCGATACTAGTATCGGTATCGGGACCGATGCCGAGTATTTGCGCTAGTTTGCGCGGGATTAGAGCGGCAGCGATCATAATTGTGTACTTATTTTCTACGTGCATGTACGAGGTGTCTTGTTTACAGTTTCCTATGGGATGTTTGGCGGCCCTGCGTGGTCGTTATCCCAGTTTATAGACTCCCGTTGGACATGCTTGTCCTTTGTCTATGTGTTTTTTTTTTTTCTCTTGTTGCCTAATAAATACTGATTACACAAAAAAAAAATACCTGGGTGTGAATGGGCCCTTATATGCATCAAAGACAATGTTATAGACAGAGCCCACAGCACATTTTTGAAAATAGCTCAGGTCCATAATATGTTTTCATGCAATATAAGGGCCCTTGGCATCAATGGTAATGCATGCAAACATGATTAAATTTGCATGCATATTCATGCGTTTTCAGATAACATAATCATTTTTATTGAAAAATACATGACACACGAAAACGCATTAAAATCATATCAATGCATGAGCAATGAGTGCATTTAATGCGTATAAAAAAACACATTACAATGGAAATGCTAAGGTGTTAACCTAGACTTAAGCTGACCATAGAAGTCACTAGCAGTAATCACCATAGGTGTGCCAGGTGTGCCTGGGCACACCCTAATCCTCCTGTGCTGGGCAGATTCCCACTGCTGCTTGGCTACAGAGAAAAGGAATTAATCTCTGTCCCCAGTCCCTTTCTTTATCTTAAAAGTAAGACATCAGGGGCCCGTTTAGACCCCTAATATTTCACCAAAGCCCCTAATGGAGAAAATTGTAAAAAAAAAAAAAAACAATATAAATGATTGTATAAAAAAATTATGCAATTGTAAAAATGTAATAATAAAAAAAAAAAATTAAACTGCTCACACCAACCTCTGCCCTACTGACCTTGTCCACTGCTCTACCAATGCTGTCCATTGCCCTACCGCCCTATATATTTATACAGACACACACACACACATGTGTGTTTGAGCTTTGGGGTGCACACCCTAATGCAATAGGCTGCGCACACCTATGGTAATCACTGTGTTCTCCCGGAGGGGACGGCCCCCCAAACACCATGAGTACATAACTGACTGTGTTGATATTGGAATAGAGAATAGATGGACTAGATGGAGCAGGAAAGAAAATCATTTCATCTATTTTAAATTTATATTTATGTTTCTGCTGAACTGGCTGAGATTCAAACCACGTATGCACAGGCTGAATGTACCCAAGTTGATCAATTGGTTAACTTGGGTACAACCAGCCTGTCGGATTTTTTATGTGATTATTGTTAGCAGCTGTTATCGCCACTAGCAATAATCATTGTGTTCTCCTAGTGGAAAGGCTTCCCCTACCCCCCACCGGAAGAACACAATGGGGTTAATTTACTAAAGGCAAATAGACTGCACAGTGTAGTTGCTCCAGAGCTTAGTAAATTAGATACATCTTCACTTTGTAAAGAATACCCAATCACGTGCAAGGAGAATAAAAAAAATGCATTTCTCCTTGCACATGATTGGATGATAGAAAACATTACTTGTGCACTGCTCTGATGGACATAGCTTTCTTTTTCTTTTTGAGTTATGTTCTTCGTCTTTATGGGTGGAGCATCAACATTTGGGGTCAGTGTGCTCATTTGTATTTTTACTGTTCCATTTTTTTTCAAATGCATATTATGTATCTCTGCATCCCCCTGATGTTATACATTCTGTTATTATAGATATAAACCACAGATCTGGAACTAAAATCAATCATATGATGTACCTGCAGTTTCAGTTTCGTTTTTGCATGCTGTTTCCTGCTTCTGTGATGTACAGAGCCACAGAGCCAATGCAGGGCAGTGATGGTTTGGAAAACGAAGATGATTGGTGCTGAGGGGTTTTAGACACACAGTAATCACACCTCCTTGATTAGTGACCATAGAGAGAAAGCTCCCAGTACTGTGGTCATCAGGAAACAGACAACCAGGAAGTGTGGAGATCAGAGAAGAATTACAGCAACTTGAGAGCAAAAACGAACAATGAGGGCATGAAAACAGCAATGCATTAAGGTAAAGGAAGCTATTAAGATAAAAAAAAACTTTCATCCCTGAAGATCTGCATTTTGTTTTTCGAAACGCATTGGACATTCTGTCTGTCTGCCAAAGCTTGGGGGGCTTTTCCTTGCAACTGGTTTCCATTTCTGTTGCCAATATTTGTATTTGTTGCCTATATCCCCGTGTTGTTATATATTATCACTGTGCAATACATTTTGAATACTTTTTTTACTATCAAACTGTTTGTGGCCCGGTTTAAAGTCCCAACCTGAGTAATTCATGTTCTGACGCTATGTATCAGGGATGTGGTCCACAATCAGTTTAAATAATTTTTTGCAGTAGAGGGTCTCTTTAATATTTTGCAGATAGAGCATATTTGAAATTGCAGACTCCATGAAAAATAAAAGTAGGGGGTCCCCCTAGAAATCCATACCAGACCCCTCATCTGAGCATACATCCTGGCTGTCCCCTCCCTCCTCCCTGAAACATACCAGGACACATGCCCTTAATATAGGAGGGTATCTTGTCAGGGGACTCTCTAGACAAAGAAGCACCTTACCCCCAATTTGACAAGAACACAGGCCTTTCCCACCTAACCCTGGCCAGTGGTTTTGGGGGGTTTGCAGGCAGGGAGATACCCACAATCTGGAATCTCCCTTTAACAATAAGAGAGCACCTAGATACCACCCATGTGAATGAGTAGGGGCACATAGTACCTCTACTCATTCAAACAAACAAAAAATGTAACCTAAAAAAAAAAAAAAAATGTGTCTCATTGAAAATGCATCATTATCAGCCACACCGTCTAGTGATTCAGATCCATGTCAATTGTAAAGCGCTGCATAGATTAAAGGCACTAAATAAATACTTGTAAAAAAAAAAATGAAAAAGAAAGGAAGTACAAACAAAAGGAAAGAATAAAGAAGAGATAAGACGAAACAGACGGAAGAAGAAAGAGGAAGGAAGTAGAAAGAGGACAAAAGAAGAAGAAAGAGGAGGGAGAAGAAAGAGGAAGGAGAATAAAGGGGAAGGAAGAAGAAAGAAAAAGGAGAGAAGAAAGAGGAAGGAAGAAGAAAGAGGAGGAAAGAAGAAAGCGAAGAAAGAGGAGGAAAGAAAAGGAAGAGGAAAGAGAAGGAAGACGATAAGGGAAGGAAGTAAAAAGAGGACGAAAGAAGAAATATAAGGAAGAAGAAAGAAGAGGAAAGAAGAGAAGGAAAAAGAAAGAGAAGGAAAAAGAAAGAGAAGGAAAAAGAAAGCAGAGGAAAAAAGAAAGCAGAGGAAAAAAGAAAGAGAAGGAAGAGGAAAGAGAAGGAAGAAGAAATACAGGACAAAAGAAGAAAGAGGGAAGAAGAGGAAAAAAAAAAGAATGAAGAAGAAAGAAAAGGAAAAAAAAAAGAGAAGGAAGGAGAAAGAAGAAGGAAAAGAAAGAGGAAGGAAGAGGAAAGAAGAAGAAAGATAAGGAAGAAAAAAAGAAGAGGAAATAAGAAAGAGAAGGAAAAAGAAAGTGGAGGGAAGAACATATAAGAGGATAGAAGAAAAAGAAGAAGAAAGAGGAAGTGGAAGAAAAAAAGGATGGAAGAAGAAAGAGAAGAAAGAAGAAAGAGAAGAAAAAGAGAAGAAAGTGGGAAAAAAGAAAGAAGAAATAGGAAGGAAGTGAAAAAGGATATAAAGAAGAAAGAGAAAAAATAAGAAAGAAAAAAGGAAAAAAAGAGAAGGAAGAAAAAAGAAAAAAAAAGGAAGAAAAAAGAGGAAGAGGAAGGAAGAGGAAAGAAGAAAGAGGAGGAATAAAGAACGAGAAGGAAGAAGAAATAAGAAGAAAGTGAAAGAGGACAAAAAAAAAGGAAGAAGAAAGAAGAGGAAAAAAAGAAAGAGAAGGAAGGAGAAAGATGAAGGAGAAGAAAGAGAAAGGAAGAGGAAAGAAGAAAAGAGAAGGAAGAAGAAGAAGAGAAAATAAGAAAGAGAAGGAAAAAGAAAGTGGAAGGAAGAAGAAATAAGAGGATAGAAGAAGAAAAAGAAGAAGAAAGAGGAAGTGGAAGAAAAAAAACGATGGAAGAAGAAAGATAAGAGAGAAGAAAGAGGAAGGAAGAACATTCTATACATTTTCATTGGTATTATAAAATAAAGGAAGAAAAGCCAGCAAAAATACCACCAATAGAGGACAATCCTAAATTCTGATAGGCTGTAATATATTACATTTGTGTTTTTCGGGTTAGATACACTTTAACCACTAAATGCTCTGATGATGTACAACTAATCACTACTTCACAATACAAGTGAAGCTTACGCCATAATGAGCCCCTTGTCCATCTGTTTAGCGACCTCTCATGATTCTTAGAATTAGTATCATGACTGAGCCGCTGATTAATGTCGATGTGCCAAAAAAAATGTCTGAAAGCCACCGCACTGCACAGAACTTTCCCTTCCTATCCCCAGCATCAAATGTTCTCTATTTCTAGAAAAGACGTGTGGGGAACGGGTCAGACATGAGAAATCCCCGGAGACGGAGAACCATCTGCTGCTCTGGGGAGGGATCACATCTTGCAGACGGTGGACATGGGGCGCTGGCTGCTGTGACACATCAGGGCAAATAGAAGGCAATGTCAATGTGTCAGCTGCCTCTGCATGCCACTGGAAGAGTACATGCAATTATACCCACATCTCCTCCCACATTATTTATATCCAAAACTTTTCTTTTATACTCTGACAATTCACACAGCTGCACATGGATGGATCCCGGTGATGTCTGCTGTTATTTTAAGTGGACCTGTCATAAATTTACAGAACGTACAAAGCTTGTCATCAATATCTTAAATAACCTTCTATAAAATAATGTCATACTCACAAAGAAACTTGGCAAACCTCATGTAAAAAATAAATGGCTCTATCCCCTAACTTAAATATGTGCAAACAACCACATTATGGCCACTAGATGGTGCTGAGGAGCACACTTATTTCTTATCTAGTCAGCACCATCTAGTGGCCATATTGTGGTATTTTCTTGTTCACACATTCACATTGCACAGAATATAGTTAGAGAACATTCAATTTCTGCTAAAACCATATATATTATTACATTCATTTAAAGGGAGATGTGCTCTAGGCACTGGATACAGGAATGTTTTACTGATCATCTCATTCAGCAATACATAATTACTGCCTAAAGTGTGCAACGTGCCTTATGCATTTCGAGGGTGAACGGTGCTTTAAAGGAGTTGTAAAGGAAAACAAAAAATCCACCCTAATGCAATCTATGCAATAAGGTGAAAAAACATCTGATGATGCTGTGTCCCCCCCTCCCCCGAGCCCCTGTTTTACTTACCTGACCCAACCAAAGTCCCACGCTAGGTCCCGATATCCTCTTCGCCGCTCAGCCTGGCTGCTGATTGGCTAGATCAGTGTTTTTCAACTCCAGTCCTCAAGGCACACCAACAGGTCATGTTTTCAGACTTTCCATTATTTTGCACAGGTGATTTGATCAGTTTCACTGCCTTACTAATCACCACAACCATTTCATCTGAGGGAAATCCTGAAAACTTGACCTGTTGGTGTGCCTTGAGGACTGGAGTTGAAAAACACTGGGCTAGATCAAATGGTTTGAGAGCAGTGCAGCCATTGGCTGGCGCTGCTGTTAATCACATCCAGTGACGCGGCGCGCCGAGTGATACAGTGAGCGGCTATGGCCGCTCGCTGTATCATGGGAGCACGCCTGCAATGACTCATCACCATGCAAGCTCTCTCGCATGAATGTGGTGAGTTCTTGCGGGGAGGACCAGAGACAGCCGCCGAGGGACCCCAGAAGACGTGGATCGGGGGCCACTCTGTGCAAAACGAACTGCACAGTGGAGGTAAGTATAACATGTTTGTTATTTTAAAGAAAAAAAAATTCCTTTAGTAACCCTTTTAAGTTTCACCCTTGAAATGCTTAAGCCAGATGGCACGCTTGAAGTAATGACTAAGGGGTGTATTTATAAAATAAAATTGCTTAGCTGATTACCCATTGAAACTGCATGTGAATGTAATCTGTTCAAATAAATCAAAATAAAGCAAAAATACTGAATTATGGCCGCTAGATGGTGCTGGCTACATAGGAAATAAGTATGCTCCTCAGCACCATCTAGTGGCCATAATTTGGTAGTTTTTGCATTTAAACATTTGAATTGTAGCGAATATAGCCAGAGAACAATCGCTTTTGCCCTATTCGACCACAATGAATTTATATACAGTTTCAGGGGGTGAACAAGCTAAGCGATTTTATTTTATAAATACACCCCTCAGTCACTGCCTTAAGCATGCTTACATGTTTCAAGGGCAAGGCTGGATGAGCGGTTCAGCCGTGCATCAAATAAGCTAGGTTGCACGCTTGAGGCAGTGACTATCTATCTGCAGAATGGGAGAAACAGTTGAACATTTCATGTGCCCATTGCCTAAAGCAATAGACACATGGATGAATTTTATGTTACATGCAGTGTTTGCAAAAATGTAATGTTCTCTACCTATATGCTATTAAATGCAGAATATAGCACATTATAGCCACTAGATGGTGCTGGCTACATAGGAAAAAAGTATGACACTCAGTGCCATCTAGTGGCTATAATGTGATATATTCAGCATTCACACATTCGAATTACAGAGAATATAGGTAGAGAACATTTGATTTTTCACATTCGCACATTTGAATCACAGAGAATAAAGCGAGAGAAATTTAGATTTTTTCAAAAAAACGCATGCAACATAAAAGGAAAGACCTGCTTTAGGGAATGCCTGTAGAAAATATTCAATTGTTGATTCCATTCGGCAACGCATATGGGATTAATAAAAAAAAATAAAAAACGCACAAGTATTGAAACTAAATGTGTTCTGTGTGCTTGGGGCAAAATCAATTTGAATGTGTGAATGTGGAAAATGCCACAATAAGGCCACTAGATGGTGCTGACTATCAAATGAAAATAAATAGGCTCCATAGCAGAGCTGCACGATTACCGTATTTATCGGCGTATACCGCACACTTTTTTCCCCTTAAAATAAGGGCAAAATCGCGGGTGCGCAATATACGCCGATACCCGCGCTCAGTTTGAACTGAGCCAAAGACATATACCGAGTGCAGTACACTCGGGTACATTCGGCCAGGCTCGGCTTCGCTCGTGCTCACGCATAAACGTCACAGAGCGTGAGCATGAGCGAAGCTGAGCCTGGCCGGATGTACCCGAGTATGCTGCACTCGGTATATGTCGGTGGCTCAGTTCAAACTGAGCGCGGGAAGCGGGGATTCAACACGCTGGAGAAGCCGGGAGGACACCACTGGAGCCGAAGACGGACGCCGGACCGGACGATGGACGCCGCACAAGACACCAAAACTGTAAGTACTAAAAGTGCTAAAATGTTTTTTTACAGGTCCACATTAGGGGTGCGCGCTATACGCCGGAGCGCGCAATACCCTGATAAATACGGTAATCATTAAGACCCCATTCACACCTGGGCGTTTTGTAGCTTGATGCCTGAAGCTACAAAACGCTAGAAGGGAAAAAATCTATTATTCTCTATGGAGATGGTTCACATCTCCACTCCAAAACGCCTGAAGCCAGAAGCTCCAAAACGCCTGAAGCCAGAAGCTCCAAAACGCCTGAAGCTCAAACAAGTTCTGGGACTTTTTTTGGGCAGATTTGGGCGTTTTTCTGCTTTTTACATTGGTGACCTTTTGACCTGTACAAAATCGCAGAAAAACGCTTTAAAAACCGCCACAAAAATCGCGGTTAAATTGCACGACTTTCTGCCTGAAAACACTATGCTCAGGTGTGAATGGGGCCTAAGAATCGAGATCGCAATTCTTTCCCCCTGGCGATCTTAACAAAGCATTTTCCTGATTCTATGCAGAGTTCTCTGTTCAAGCCGACAACTGTAAAAAAAAAAACAGGCTGTCTGCCAAGTTTCACAACATGCCACTGAGCTAACTATAAACATTGTAACGTTTTGTTCTTAAGATCAAAGGAATAAACTTCAGTCTGTAAATGAGGGAAGTTTAACCACTTAGGCCGCGTACACACGATCAGTCCATCCGATGAGAACGGTCCTAAGGACCGTTCTCATCAGTTAACCGATGAAGCTGACTGATGGTCTGATGTGCCTACACACCATCGGGTAAAACACAACGACGTGCTGAAAAAAATGAAGTTCAATGCTTCCAAGCATGCGTCAACTTGATTCTGAGCATGTGTGGGGGTTAAAACTGCACCGCTAGCAGCCGAATATCATGGTAGTTACAACAGTATCGTGGTGCTAAAAATCACACCGATATACCGCCACGGCACCTCCGCTGCCCTGTGTGAAAGGGGCATTATTGCGGGGAAGTAAGAGTAAAACTAAAATAAAAGAAATGACATACAATCAGTATACACAATATACAGTCCTGACACACTAGTCTACCTAGGCAAAGGGGTTATGAACGTACCGGCGATGTTTCCGTTAGGCTAACATTAGAATTGCAGCTGAACAGGTGTGGAGCCCTTTGGAGAAGGAGCATGTATGAAGAAGGAAGATGGCTACTGGGGGCTGTCTCTCACACCTCATAGTATAGACCAGTGGAATTATGGGAAGCTACTGTGGCTTTTAAGCAACTAACTCTTCCTACCTTCAGTAAATTATTCACAGACACTAAGTATGTAAAAGAGCCACTAGATGGCGATATTACAATTTACTTTACATCTATTAGCATATTCAACAATTAAAAAAAATATATAAGAAAGACTTGCTGAAGGCATGACAGGTATACTTCAGAAAACTATACCGCATTTTGGCCTATAGATAGAGCTGATAATCAAAGTAATTCATCTATTACAGAAAATATGGGAAAAATGTGTCCAGCCTGCACGAATGTGTGTGACATTCGTCTAACGAATGTTTTATAAATAGCCCCCACTATGTGTTGCTGAATGGGATGAACAGTTGAACATGTCCAGTGGTTGGAGGAGGTCCCTGTTTGGTTGGATTTTATTTTATATGCGGTCTTTAAAAGTACAGTGGAACCTCGCATTAAGAGCATAATCCGTTCCAGGAGAATGCTCGTAATGCAAAGCACTTGCATATCAAAGCGAGTTTCCCCTTTGAAGTCAATGAAAACGAAAATAATTAGTTCCGCATTGACTTCACTGGCAGGCAATACCGCATGCGGCCAGAGGTGGAGGGGGTGCCGGAGAGCCTCGGGAACACACGGAAAGGCCCCAGGACAGCTCGGCTGACCTTGACAAACCTCGGAAAGGCTCAGGAAACAAGTATTTCTGAGTCTTTCGAAACATTTTCGAACGGCTCCGAATGGCGCTGATCGGCGTCGTTCGGCGCAGCTTGGCTCTGGCGCCCCCACCTCAGGCCAAACATGGTACTGCACAGCGCTGTGGCTTGAGACACCACTCGCAAACCGAGTCAGGATTTTTCCAAATACAGTGCTTGGATTGCGAAATGCTCATTAACCACGTTACTCGCAATCCGAGGTTCCACTGTACTTAACATATAAGACGTTGTTTTATTTTAATGTTTTATTGCAGATAATATACAATGCCGATGCATTTTCTTTCTACGCGTTTTGTCCAAGGATTCCCCAGTCTGGAGAGAGCTGCAAAGCCATGGATATCATTATCTATTCTTATGGGAACAATAGAAGAAAGTGAGAATTCAAGGATTGTATGCTTCCATCACTCAAACACTGACAAATTGTATCTATTTGGAGCCGTCAAAGACGTTTGAAGGCAATTTAAGGCCCCCTTTTATATTTCTCATGATCGCTAAAGTGCATTAACATGCGTCATTAACATTTGTTACCTTAAGGCTGCCTATTTATCATGAATGAGCTGCCAATGTACAGCCTAAAGCCCTGTACACACGATCGTTTATATGATGGAATCTAATCCGATGGATTTTTTCGTCGGATATCCGATGAAGCTGACTTTCATCAGTCCTGCCTACACACCACCAGTCAAAAATCCGACTGTGCCAAAACGCGGTGACGTACAACACTACGGCGAGCCGAAAAAAATGAAGTTCAATGTTTCCGAGCATGCGTCGACTTGATTCTGAGCATACGTGGATTTTTGTCTGATGGAGTTCCACACAGACGATCAGATTTTTCTATCGTTTTTTTTATCCATAGGAAACATTGCAAACATGTTCACCGATGAAAAAAAATAAACGGTGGGGCCCACACACGATCGGTTTGTCCAAAGAAAACAGTCCATACGTCTGTTTTCAACGGACAAACCGATCGTGTGTACACGGCTTAAAAATCAGACCTGCCCTTTTTATTTCAAATCATTCACCCCAATGCAGAGTATGACCAATGTGATTCACTGTGTTACATCTAAGGCCACGTACACACGATCAGTCCATCCGATGAGAACGGTCCGAAGGACAGTTGTCCGATGAAGCTGACTGATGGACTGATGTGCCTACACACCATCAGTTAAAAAAACGATTGTATCAGAACGCGGTGAGGTTTACGTGTTTTAACACAACAACGTGCTGGAAAAAAATGAAGTTCAATGCTTCCAAGCATGCGTCGACTTGATTCTGAGCATGCGCGGCCTTTTAACCGATGCTTTTGCATACTAACGATCGGTTAGCCGTCCATCGGTTCAATTTACAAAGCAAGCCCTCTGTTTTTTGACCGAAGGATAACGGACCGATGGGGCCTACACACGATCGGTTTGGACCGATGGAAACCGAACCTCAGTCCGTTTTCATCGGTTTGAACCGATCGTGTGTACGCGGCTTTACTGTGATCGTGTAATGGGGTGATGTTGGGGACACACATGACAGAAGATCATGTCTATTTATCATGCATTAAAGTGCTAAGTACAAAATATTTTAGTTTCCATTGACTTCAATGGGGAAACTCGCTTTGATATGCTAGTACTTTGGATTTAGAGCATTCTCGTGGAACGGATTATGCTTGTAATCCGAGGTTCCACTGTAGTTACTGTATATACTCGAGTATAAGCCGACCCAAATATAAGCCGAGGCACCTAATTCTACCACAAAAAAACTGGGAAAACATATTGACTTGAGTATAAGACTAGGCTGTCCATCTGCATGCCTCACTGTGCCTCCCTGTGTCCATGCCTCACTGCGCCCATGCCTCACTGCGCCCATGCCTCATTGTGTCCATGCCTCACTGTGTCCATGCCTCACTGTGTCCATGCCTCACTGTGTCCTTGCCTCACTGCGCCCATGCCTCACTGCGCCCATGCCTCACTGTGTCCATGCCTCACTGCGTCCATGCCTCACTGTGTCCATGCCTCACTGTGCCCATGCCTCACTGTGCCCATGCCTCACTGTGTCCATGCATCACTGTGCCCATGCCTCACTGTGCCCACGCCTCACTGTGCCCATGCCTCACTGTGTCCATGCCTCACTGTGCCCATGCCTCACTGTGCCCATGCCTCACTGTGCCCATGCCACACTATGCCCATGCCTCATTGTGCCCATGACTAAACTGACGTTTAACATGGGAGAGTCTATGGAAGGGGTGCCTGGCTTTAAAAAATCGGTGCTCCCCACCAGGTCCCCGAGACAACAAACTTGCACACTTGTAGAGAAGAAATGGGGCTACATGTGTGGAAAGTTCAGAGTCCAGGGGACCTACGACCGGCCGGTACCAGGTCCCCAAAATCACTAGAGAAATTACCGTTTAACATTGGAGTCCATTGAAGGGGTGCCCAGGTTTGAAAAATCGGTGCTCCCCAGCTGCAGGTCCCGCGGACAACAAACTTTGCACACTTGTAGAGAAAGAGTGGGGCTACATGTTTGGGGTCCAGGGGACCTAGGGCTGACCGGTACCAGGTCCCCAAAGTCCGGGAGATCAGGTGCAAAAAGGTGTCTCGAGTATAAGCCGAGGGGGCATTTTCAGCACAAAAAAAGTGCTGAAAAACTTGGCTTATACTCGAGTATATACGGTATTTAATATATTACAATTCATGATTTCGTTTTTCAAACTTGATCATACCCGAGATGTCTACTAGACTCTTGTTTGGACAGATTTAAGTCAGGTATTCCTAATGCCGTGTGTAATTCCAGGTTGTAAAAAAAAAAATTCGAACATGCTCTATTTTTTTAACAACGTTTTTAACTTTGTCGTTTTTCGGGTTGTAAAAAATGGTCATGTGTGGGCTTTAATGACGTGAAAAACCTGCGCATGCTCAGAAGCAAGTTATGAGACGGGAGCGATCGTTCTGGTAAAACTACCGTTCGTAATGGAGTAAGCACATTCATCACGCTGTAACAGACAGAAAAGCGCAAATCGTCTTTTACTAACACAAAATCAGCTAAAGCAGCCCCAAGGGTGGCGCCATCCGAATGGAACTTCCCCTTTATAGTGCCGTCGTACATGTTGTACGTCACCGGGCTTTGCTAGAGCATTTTTTTTTCACGATCGTGTGTAGGCAAGGCCGTTTTAATGATGAAGTTGAAAAAAACTTGTTTTTTTTCTAGAGCCTGGAAAACAAAAAAAGTTTTTCACAACACGTAAAAAAATGACCGTGTGTACGCGGCATAAGAATTACGGGCCTACAATATAAAACGCTGAATTTCTTTGCAAAACAATTGTACCGTTTTGAGATTCAAAAATCGGGCATAATCATACCGCCAGGGAGGTTAAATTCGCCTTCCCCGGTGACTCCAAAACATTTTGCCAAAAACTACCGTATATACTCTAGTATAAGAGTTTTTCAGCAAATTTTTTGTAATGAAAATGCCCCCCTCGGCTTATACTCGAGTCACCTTTTTGTGCCTGATCTCTCCGGACTTTGGGGACCCGGTACCGGATGGCCCAAACTTGGCACACATGTAGCCCCACTCTTCCTCTATAAGTGTGCAAAGTTTGTTGCCGTTTGGGGGACCTATGGCCCTGGAGCACCGATTTTTCAAAGCTGGGCACCCCTCCTTCCATAGACTCCTATGTAAAACGTCAGTCTAGTCATGGGCACAGTGAGGCAAAGTTAGGCACAGTGAGGCATGCACATGGACACAGTGAGGCATGGACACAGTGAGGCATGCACATGGACACAGTGAGGCATGGACACAGTGAGGCATGCACATGGACACAGTGAGGCATGGGCACAGTGAGGCATGGACACAGTGAGGCATGCACATGGGCACAGTGAAGCATGGACACAGTGAGGCATGGACACAGTGAGGCATGCACATGGGCACAGTGAGGCATGCACATGGACACAGTGAGGCATGCACATGGACACAGTGAAGCATGGACACAGTGAGGCATGGACACAGTAAAGCATGGACACAGTGAGGCATGCACATGGACACAGTGAGGCATGGGCACAGTGAGGCATGCACATGGACAGAGTGAGGCATGGGCACAGTGAGGCATGCACATGGACACAGTGAAGCATGGACACAGTGAGGCATGGACACAGTGAGGCATGGACACAGTGAGGCATGCACATGGGCACAGTGAGGCATGCACATGGACACAGTGAGGCATGGGCACAGTGAGGCATGCACATGGACACAGTGAGGCATGGGCACAGTGAGGCATGGACAGAGTGAGGCATGCACATGGGCACAGTGAGGCATGCACATGGACACAGTGAGGCATGCACATGGACACAGTGAGGCATGGGCACAGTGAGGCATGCACATGGACACAGTGAGGCATGGGCACAGTGAGGCATGCACATGGACACAGTGAAGCATGGACACAGTGAGGCATGGACACAGTGAGGCATGGACACAGTGAGGCATGCACATGGGCACAGTGAGGCATGCACATGGACACAGTGAGGCATGGACACAGTGAGGCATGCAGATGGACACAGTGAAGCATGGACACAGTGAGGCATTCACATGGACACAGTGAGGCATGGGCACAGTGAGGCATGGACACAGTGAGGCATGCACATGGGCACAGTGAGGCATGCACATGGACACAGTGAGGCATGCACATGGACACAGTGAGGCATGGGCACAGTGAGGCATGCACATGGACACAGTGAGGCATGGGCACAGTGAGGCATGCACATGGACACAGTGAGGCATGGACACAGTGAGGCATGCAGATGGACACAGTGAAGCATGGACACAGTGAGGCATGCACATGGACACAGTGAGGCATGGACACAGTGAGGCATGGACACAGTGAGGCATGCAGATGGACACAGTGAAGCATGGACACAGTGAGGCATGGACACAGTGAAGCATGGACACAGTGAGGCATGCACATGGACACAGTGAGGCATGGGCACAGTGAGGCATGGACACAGTGAGGCATGCACAGTGTGGTAAAATTAGGTGCCTCGGCTTACACATGGACACAGTGAGGCATGCACAGTGTGGTAAAATTAGGTGCCTCGGCTTATATTCGGGTCGGCTTATACTCGAGTATATACAGTATATCGAGATTAAAACTCTTCATTTTATCATTATCCCTTTTAGACAAAATCTGATTATGTTCACACTTGAAATTATTTTTATGCCATCAAAGCTCTTGGATTTCTCTTAGAAGAAGACAGACTCAATACAAGTATCTACAGTATATGGACAGATTGTCCCTTAAACCTGGTTGGAGTTCCTGATGACGGAACATTAGATGACCTGAAACTAGAAGTCGGCAGAGTCGTCGATTACCGCTGACAGTTCTCTGGGAGTGCGGAGAATCCATCCAGTGATCGGATGTGTTGGATTACAGCCCATTAGTGACGGCTCTGCAGGATTTCTGAACGCACTTCACTCTCCTTGTCTTCTCCTTCTTCTGTATCCAGAGAGAGTTCTGGAAAGCTTATCGCTCAACAGCTACAGCATCATAGAGACTTGCCCCTGGGGGCCGAATGTGGCCCTAAACATGCCTTTATGTGGCCCTTGGGGCATTTTTCCTCCCCCTGATACAAGACACTATTCCTCCCACTAATACTAAGAATGGGGCACTATTCCTTCCACTGATACCAACGATAGGCACTATTCCTCCCACTACACCAATGATGGGGTAAATTCCTCCCACTCATACCAATGATGGGGTACAATTCCTCCCACTAATACTAATGATGGGGTACTATTCCTTCCACTGATACCAATGATGGGGCACTATTCCTTCCACTAATACCAACTATGGAGCACTATTCCTCCCACTGATACTAATAATGGGGTATGATTCCTCACACTCATACCATTGATGGGCACTGTTCCTCCCACTAATACTAACGATGGGGCACTGTTCCTTCCACTGATACCAATTACAGGGCACTATTCCTTCCACTTATACCTTATACAAATGTGTTGGGGTGCCATTCAAAATGAATGCTAATGCTAAGCCTTGTTACGTGCGTCATGTATGCCTCACCACATCACAGAAGCGTGGACAAGCCCTAACTGTCCCCCCCATAGTGTGTAAATTGGTGCACGGTAATTAAACATGTTGCATGTTCAGCCCACGTGGTGTGTAGGAGGCATGACGTGTGTAGAGACGGTACATGATAATTGATTGGCGTAAATACAATATATGTAACATAACAAGCATGCACATCATGACTCACCTCCATTGACTCCATACTATGATGTTAAATAAAGACGCTCACATCTGGTTGTAGTGTATTGAGTCAGCTGTATGATAGGACAATGCTCAATCACTGTGCCGGCGAATACCGCGCCACCTCCGCTACTCGTCAGCATGTCCTTAAAGTGGAATTCTAGGGAAGTCACCATGGTGCCACGTTGTATCACGTTGGGGTGACTCAGCATGGCACCATCATCCTGTAAGGCCCTTTTCACACTGGGGGGGTTTTCGAGCATTATTCAAGCGTTTTTCGAGCGTTATTACAACGTTATTTAAGCGTTATTACAGCGTTATCGAGCGTTATTACAGCGTTTTATCGAGCGTTATTACAGCGTTTTTTAAGCGTTATTACAGCGTTTTATCGAGCGTTATTACAGCGTTTTTTAAGCGTTATTACAGCGTTTTATCGAGCGTTATTACAGCGTTTTATCGAGCGTTATTACAGCGTTATTCGAGCGTTATTACAGCATTATTCAAGCGTTATTACAGCATTATTCAAGCGTTATTACAGCGTTATCGAGAGTTATTACAGCATTTTTCAAGCGTTATTACAGCGTTATTCGAGCCTTATTACAGCGTTATTCGAGCACCGATAAGACCCTAAAATTTTAGGGCGTTTTTGCAGTGCCTCAGTGTAAAAGGAAAAGGCGTTTTTACAGCGCTTTTCAATTCATTTCAATGGAGAGGGGCGTTTTTGGAGCGTTTTTTTTCAGCGCTCAAAAGCTGCTCCAAAGATGCTGCTTGCAGGACGAAAAGGTCCATTGAGATGCATGGAGAGCGTTTTAAGAGCGCTATTTTTAACGCTAAAACGCTGTAAAAACAATTCAGTGTGAAAGGGGTCTAAGGCTTTCTTTATCAGGTGAGGAAGGTGAGAGAGATTTTAAAAAGAAAAGAATAAAGATTTAAAAACTCAATTTTACTTCTGCTCTGGACAGGAGTGGTGAAGGGTTAAACCGTCCAGACCTTCTCAGCCTATCTGTCCCAGAGGAACCCCCTCCCCCCCCCTTAAAATACATTCAATGGCATTCAGTGGGGAGAATGTCTCTTACATTGGTGGTAGAGCTGCACGATTCTGGCCAAAATGAGAATCGCGATTTTTTTGCTTAGAATAAAGATCACGATTCTCGAGGCGCAGCATCATCTTTAATTTTTTTTATTAACCACTTAAGTGTTGAGATTGGATCCTGACTTCCTCGCCGGGCACTCGCTAGAACATATATCGCCGTTTTAACATCTTTCCAAACCCACAATTAACCTCATTGTGTATTGGTTATACTGTTTGTATCTCAGTACCGCCAGCTTGTGTCAGTTCATTAGGAAGATGCAGAAATCTCATGTTTCAGGCTGGAAGATACAACTGGGTCATAGAAGAAGCCCAATCAGTCTTATCCTCTGTGACAACAACGTATTAATTAGCATGCCAGACTGCGGCGGTACACAAGCCGCTTCCAGCTCATTAGTGCATATGAGACGCCAGCCACAAATATTTCTCAAACCGCTACATTTGTTTTCTATCATTTCACTGTTCAGCATCCAAGAGAACTGCTAAATCTGAGCACACCTGAATCTCAGCCATTGGCTGATCGAATGCTGGTTTTCTAGGATGACCGATCAACAGAAGCCAATTGTTAGACCGGCCAACTCTTAACCACTTGATCACCAAGGACGTCCATGGACGTCCTCCACTTTGTGCATGATATCTCAATGATGCCTGCAGCCACAGGCATCATTCAGATATCGCCGTCTTCAGCTGGCGATTCTGTGCACCATAAGAATGGTCAAAGCGGCGCCCCCCCTCTCGCCACCATCCGGTGCTTCTCCGGGCTCTCCCGTGCCATCGGGGGCCTGGAGAGCGAATCGCCCAGTGTTCCCTGCAGAACCATAGAGATGACTGGTCTCTATGACCGTCGGAGGACCGGGCGCGACGTTATGACGTCACGCCCGGTACCCGGAATGTAAACACAGCCGCAATCGCGGCTGAAAGCATTAGATCGGTGATTTTTTTTCACAATCTAATGCTTTCCAGCCTGGAGGAGAGATGTGGGGTCTTATTGACCCCATATCTCTCCATAAAGAGGACCTGTCACCATGATTCCTATTACAAGGAATGTTTACATTCCTTGTAATAGGAATAAAAGTGATAAAAAAAAAATGTAAAAAAAAAAGTGTAAAAATAAAAAAAATAAGTAAAAAAAATAATAATAATAATAAAAAAATTGTTAAAATTCCCCTGTCCCGGTCGCTTGCGTGCAGAAGCGAAAACGCATGAAAGTCCCGCCCACATATGTAAACACCGTTCAAACCCCACATGTGAGGTATCATTGCGTGCGTTAGAGTGTGTGCAACAATTTTAGCACTAGACCCCCTCTAACTCAAAAATAGTAACCTGTAGACATTTTTAAAGTGTTGCCTATGGAGATTTTTAAGTACCAAAGTTTGGCGCCATTCCATGAGTGTGCGCAATTTTAAAGCATGATATGTTTGGTATCTATTTACTCGGCGTAACATCGTCTTTCACATTATACAAAAAAATTGGGCTAACTTTACTGTTTTGTTATTTTGTAATTCATGAAACAGTTTTTTTCCCTAAAAAAAGGCGTTTGAAAAATTATTGCGCAAATACCGTGCAAGAAAAAAGTTGCAATGACCGCCATTTTATTCCCTAGGGTGTCTGCTAAAAAAAATATATAATGTTTGGGGGTTCTGATTAATTTTCCAGCAAAAAAATTTAGATTTTTACATGAAGAAGGGAAGTGCCAAAATAGGCCTGGTGATGAAGTGGTTAAAGAGACAGCTGTACAAATGGATCAAAAGTCAACCTTTCCCGCGGACTGTTTTTTGACCCGTGTGTACCAGGCATTACCCGAGATGCCCACTGTCAGAAATACTAGGGGAGTGATTCCTCAACAAAATAAAGCATGGGGAGATTCTGAGGGACCGTGAACTGGCCCCCTGTTTAAAAAGTTTGAGGACCCCTGCTCTAGTGACTCTCTCATTGGGAATTGTCTCCTTGCACCCATTCATTCACTATAACTATTTTTGGGTGATGGTACCCTGTAATAATATTATACCTTAATTAATTGGAGGTTCCCTAGTTATATTTTTAAAAAAGGTAATAAATACATTAACCACTTCAGCCCCGGACCATTTCGCTGGCCAAAGACCAGGCCGGTTTTTGCGATTCGGCACTGCGTCGCTTTAACTGACAATTGCGTGGTCGTGCGACGTGGCTCCCAAACAAAATTGGCGGTCTTTTTTTCCCCACAAATACAGCTTTCTTTTGGTGGTACTTGATCACCTTTGCGGTTTTTATTTTTTGCGCTATAAACAAAAATAGAGCGACAATTTTGAATAAATGCAATATTTTTTTACTTTTTGCTATAATAAATATCCCCCGAAAATATATAAAAAAAATATTTTTTTCTCAGTTTAGGCCGATATTCTTCTACCTATTTTCGGTTAAAAAAAAAATCGCAATAAGCGTTTATCGGTTGGTTTGCGCAAAATTTATAGCGTTTACAAAATAGGGGATAGTTTTATTGCATTTTTATAAAAAATAAATAAAAAATTTACTACTAATGGCGGCGATCAGCAATTTTTTTCGTGACTGCGACATTATGGCGGACACTTCAGACAATTTTAACACATTTTTGGGACCATTGTCATTTTCACAGCAAAAAATGCATTTAAAATGCATTGTTTACTGTAAAAATTACAATTGCAGTTTGGGAGTTAACCACAAGGGGGCGCTGAAGGGGTTATATGTGACCTCATATGTTTTTCTAAGTGTAGGAGGGTGTGGCTGTAGGTGTGACGTCATTGATTTTGGTTCCCTATATCAGTTTACACACAGCTCTCCCCGTTCTTCAGCTCCGGGGACAGATCGTGGGACTCCATCGGCGATCGGGTCCACGGGTCCCGCAGCCACGGAAATATCAGACCGGGTAGCGGGAGCGCGCTGCTGGGCACTTAAAGAGGACGTACCTGTACGTGCCTGTGCCCAGCCGTGCCATTCTGCCGACGTATATGTGCAGGAGGCGGTCCTTAAGTGATTAAACACTCACCACGCTAAGCAGGAGAACACAGTATGGTCAGTTCTCTAGCTGTGCTGGGAACTCAGCCTGCTCTGCTTCAATAATCAGACTAGTGCTGAAACGTCCCCCTTAAACAGCCATTCACTGGGAAGATTAGCGTGTTGCGAACGTTAGGAAAGGCCGCGGCTTCGGTCTAGCTCTGGAGCCGTGGCCATTACATTAGGAAAGGCCACAGCTTCGGCCTAGCTCCGGAGCCGCGGCCATCTTGGTATACCCGGCGGCGGCCCTCCTCCTCTGTTTACATCCACAGAGGAGGAGGAGCCGCACTCGTGGGACACACACTGGAAGCGTCTTTACTACCTGAGGGGGGGTGTCTTGCCAGGGGGGGTGTCTTGCCTGGGAGAGGTCTTGCCTGAGGCGGGGTCTTTTGCCTAAGGGGGGGTCTCTTGCCTGAGGGGGGGTGTCTGGCCTGAGGGGGGGTGTCTGGCCTGAGGGGGGGGTGTCTGCACCGAGGGGGTTCTATAGTTGGTGGGGGGGGTGACACCATTTTTTTTTCTGCCCTGGGTGACACCAACCCTAGTGAAGCCACTGCAGTGGGGGAGAGATGTGGATATTACAGTGGAGGAGAATTTTTTATTTTTTTTGCCTTTCATTTCTATTGTAAACTGAATGGGTTGTTTTATAAGGTGATGGTTAAAACAACTTCATATCCCGGCCATTGTACTTTGATGGCCACAAGGTAACTCTACAATGCTGAGAGGATGTCAATTGACGTCCTCGGCTCCTCCGGCCACTGGGGGGCATGCAATAGGGTTGCCACCTGTCCGGTTTTGACCCGGACAGTCCGGGTTTGGACACATGTGCCCGGTTTTGAAGCCTCCTGAAACCCGGGCACATTTTTTTTTTTTTTTTTTTTAGCTGTCCATCCTGGCCCGGCCGCAACAGAGCTGCAAATCCCCGGCTCCACCAGCTTGCCTGAGTGTTAGTAGAAGGTGTGCCGCCCGCAGCAGTGCTCTCTGTTAGCCCCCCGGCCGGGCTGTAAACATGTGTGCAACTTCTCACTGTGCTAGCCCCTCCCCCTCCCTCCCTCCGGCGCGCCTCAGTCTGCATTGTGTGCTGCAGAGTGGAAGAGGACACATGGGACACAGAGTGCTCAGCTCTTCTCTGACGGATGGGCGGACCATACACTACCCCTACCATACACTAAACATACAGTTCTGCCCCCCCCCTGCATATACCATTACCATCCACAGCCGTATATACAGTTCTGCCCCCCCTCCATACCATCCACAGCCATACATACAGTCCTGCCCCCCCCCCTCCATACAGGGCCGGATTAACAGAGGGGCTGATGGAGCGGGGGTTGTAGCTCGATGACCAGAGGTCACAGAAACCCCACATTTGGGGGATAGTCAGTTGAAGACCTACCCCACAACTGGTCAAAATATGGGATGGCTCTCATTTATGGTTCCGGAGATACGGGGGTGCTTGCACAGCCTATCAGAAGCTACATACAGAGCGGCCAGTATAAATACAAGCTGACACACTGCAGCAGACTGAGAAAAAAAAATCATCATTAATTTTTTGCTAGAAAATTACTCTATGGTGGTCTTTGCAACTTTTTATGTTGCACGGCATAGAGCTGCACGATTCTGGCTAAAACGACAACTGCAATTTTGCTTAGAAGATAGATGACGATTCTCTCACGATTCGTGCGGCATAACATCATCTTTCACATTAAAATGAAAAAAAAAATGGACTAAAACTTTACTGTTTTGTTTTTATGGTTTTTATTATTCAATGAAGTGGGCAAATGCAGCGTGACATAAAATATTGCAGCAATTACCATTTTTGTCTCTGCTAATATATATATAATGTTTGGTGGTTCCAAGTAATTTTCTAGCAAAAAATATTGCTTTTTAACAAGTGTTGGACTTTAAGTGGTTACATTTCTTGCATTTACACACAGAAGTTTGATCTAAAAAGGAAGTTGGTTACAATGTTTCATGTTGTTTACAAACTTGGCAGACTGCCCGGATATTTTCTTTACACACAGAAGTTTATCCCTTTGATCTAAGAAGAAAGTGTTAGTTACAATGTTTCCTGATAAGAACTTGGCAGACTGTCCAGATATTTTCTTTTGACAGCTGAAAGTCTCTCCACTTGTTATATGAAAGAATCAGCAAACTCTGCATTGGAGATGTCAGGGGGGTTGAATCGACATCACAATTTTTTAACGATTAATTGTGCAGCTCTAGCACGGTACTGTATTTGCGCAGCAATTTTTCAAACGTGTTTTTTTTTTGGAAATATACTGTTTCATTCATTAAAAAAACACTAAAGTTAGCACGATTTTTTTTGGTATCCTAAGCGATGCTTTAAATTTTTTTAGGTTACATGTTTAGAGCTACAGAGGAGATCTAGTGCTAGAATTATTGCTCTTGCTCTAACGATCGTGACGTATGTAACCTGTGTGTATCTGGCTCTGATACTAGCCAGTGCCTACCCAGCCACTGACTGGTATCTCTCCCCAGCCTGTCCCCACACACCCTCTCACCTGCTGACCTGTGGATGGGGGAATCACTCCTGTAGTGTTATTGTGTTCTGCCAGTGAGTACAATGATCAGTGTTGCTATCTATAGCTGGCAGCACTGATTGTTTTTGGAAAAACAGGCTGGTTGTACTCAAGTCAATTAATAGATTGACTTGTGTAAAACCAGCTAGCCCATACATAGATCGACTATGGCTGGTCTCTGCATAATTGGTGTCATTTCAATTCATGTATGACCCGCTTAACCACTATGCAGTCCCTAAACATCCTTCCACTCCTATACATTGTGCCCACTGTCATACCCTCCACACTCCTCTCCTGTACATAGTGCCCACTATCATACCCTCCACACTCCTCTCCTGTACATACTGCCCACTGTCATACCCTCCACACTCCTCTCCTGTACATACTGCCCACTGTCATACCCTCCACACTCCTCTCCTGTACATACTGCCCACTGTCATACCCTCCACACTCCTCTCCTGTACATAGTGCCCACTGTCATACCCTCCACACTCCTCTCCTGTTCATACTGCCCCCATCATACCCTCCACACTCCTCTCCTGTACATACTGCCCACTGTCATACCCTCCATACTCCTCTCTTGTACATACTGCCCACTGTCATACCCTCCACACTCCTCTCCTGTACATACTGCCCACTGTCATACCCTCCACACTCCTCTCCTGTACATACTGCCCACTGTCATACCCTCCACACTCCTCTCCTGTTCATACTGCCCCCATCATACCCTCGCAATCCTCCCCTGTACATAGTGCTCCCATCATACCCTCCACACTCCTCTACTGCATATACTGGTCACTGTTACACCCTCTTCACTCCTTTCCTGCAAGTAATACCTACCCTCTGCACTCATTTCCTGTACATAATGTCTTACACTTTGCACTCCTTTCCTACACATACCAACATACGCGCCACACTCTTGTATATACTGTTGTAAATTCTGCACTCCCTCCCTGCACATACTGTAATACCCTCTGTACTTAATGAAAATTAAAAGGTGAACTAATGCCCCTGATCTCCACTGCACTTACCTCTGTAGTAATGGAAGAGTTTTATTTTTTTTAAATGATTGTGCTAAGGTTTATTCATGTCAGTGAAACTCTTACTTGTGGCACAGCAAAGTAAGCATATTTTATAGGTAAAATAATTATTTTGTTTAATTTAATCATGCCTCGTGAGGCTCCTCCCTCAATATGGCCACACCCACCATATGTAGTGGCGTGTTCGGGTTTGGCTTGAGGAAAAGGTGGCAACCCTAGCATGCAAGCGCCATCGTCGGCATGCCGCATCACTGAGGTGCCGATGCGCGTGACTGCGGCCGTGATGTCCGCCGGGTACCCGCGATCGGCCGTTGCACAGCCAAGGACGTGGATTTGTGAGTGTAAACACACAGATCCATGTCCTGTCAGGGAGAGGAGACCGATGGTGTGTCCCTTGTACATAGGGACACAGATCGGTCACCTCCCCCAGTCAGTCCCCACAGTAAGAATCTCTCCTAGGGAACACATTTAACCCCTTCCTCGCCCCCTAGTGTTAACCCCTTCCCTGCTAGTCACATTTACACAGTAATCAGTGCATATTTATAGCACTGATCGCTGTAAAAATGACAATGGTCCCAAAAGTGTGTCAAAATTCTCCGATGTGTCCGCCATAATGTCGCAGTCCCAATAAAAATCACAGATCGCCGCCATTACTAGTAAAAAATAAAAATAAAAATAAATGTCATAATTCTGTCCCCTATTTTGTAGGCACTATAACCTTTGCGCAAACCAATCACTATACACTTATTGCCAAAAATATGTAGAATAATACGTATTGACCAAAATTGATAAAAATAAAATAGTCAAAAATAAATAAATAATTGGGATATTTATTATAGCAAAAAGTTAAAAATATTTGCCCGGATTCAGAAAGAATTGCCTATCTTTAGGCGGGCGTAGCGTATCTCAGATACACTACGCTGCCGTAACTTAGAACTTGCGCCATAAGTTACGGCGGCATAGTGTAAATGGGCCGGCGTAAGCCCGTGTAATTCAAAATAGGCAGGTAGGGGGCGTGTTGTATGGTAATGACTCGTGACCCCGCGTAAATGACGCGCCGAACGAACGGCGCATGCGCCGTCCGTGGACGTATGCCAGTGCACATGCTCGAAATCACGTCGCAAATAGTCAATGCTTTCGACGTGAACGTAACTTACGCACAGCCCTATTCGCGAACGACTTACGCAAGCGACGGAAAATTAGACGCTGTCCCGACGTCCATACTTAACTTTGCCTGCGCCTCATATAGCAGGGGTAACTTTACGCCGGTCCGACGCCTTATGTAAACGACGCAAATAGATACGCCGGGCGCAACTACGTTTGTGAATCGGCGTATCTACCTAATTTGCATATTTGACACGTAAATCTACGGATGCGCCACCTAGCGGCCAGCGTAAATATGCAACTAAGATACGACGGCATAAGAGACTTACGCCGCTCGTATCTTAGCAAAATTCCGGCGTATCTTGCTTTCTGAATACAGAAAAAAGATCCGCCAGCGCATCCTAGAATTTACGCGGCGTATCAACAGATACGCCGACGGAAATTCTTTCTGAATCCGGGGCACTGTGTTTTTTTCAAAATTGTCGCTCTTTTTTTGGTTTATAGCGCAAAGAATAAAAACCGCAGAGGTGATCAAGTACCACCAAAAGAAAGCTCTATTTGTGGGGAAAAAAGGACGCCAATTTTGTTTGGGAGCCACAGCGCACGACCGCGCAATTGTCTGTTAAAGCGACGCAGTGATGAAAGCTGAAATTTCGCCTGGGCAAAAAGGGGGTATATGTGCTCAGTAAGCAAGTGGTTAAAGGGACTTTGCCTTTACCGTGCCAAAAAACATAAATAACTTCAGAGTCGCTCATCGTTTCCTTCAACGTTCAGTACAACGTTGTGTCTCCACCTCTAGATCTCAGACATTGGCACTGATTTTATGTTTCCGATAAATGTACTATCAGAAGTGTGTTTAGAAACCTTTAAAATATGAATGGAGTTCTTACCTTTGAGTTTACATTGGCGGTGCGCAGAGCCCCTCCCTGTGTCTCCTCTGGAAGCGTCGTCACGTCGCTTCTGTTTGCTGTGGGTGATGTTCAGCCGCCAGACACTAATACCAGTAAATATATTTTAGGAGACATCAGTATCTGTTATCATTTTATGTGGAGGTCTGGAGAAGATAAACTATGAAACAGGTTTATTAGCACAGCCACAGATCTCTGTTGTGTCCAGCAAAGTTAACCCTGAAAACAGATGCAAGTCATGTAAGGACAAAACTCATCTTTTCTGATTGGTTGGCCCAACCAAGAGGCACCAGAGACTATCGACAGGTAGCTGAGACAACCTGAGGCGTATTTAGTGAAAATGGCACCTATGGCAAGCACTGAAACTGCGCCCCTGTCAAAAAAAAAACAGCTAACAAAACTACAAGTCTTTAATCTTTCAATTAACAAATGATGGATTAGCACTACATAAAGAGCCCAAGTGCCTGATGGGTCAGTCCGCCCTGCTCATTAAACATTCTACATTCAGTGAAAGTTCATGTGCTGAAAACTTTCACTGAATGTAGACTGTTTAACCACTACCCGACGGCCGTACGACTTTGTACGGCCGCTGGGTGGTTCTACTTCTCTAAGGCCTCGTACACACGATCAAATCTATCTGCTGGAAACGGTCTGACAGGCCGTCCCAGCAGACAGATTCGATCGTGTGTACGGGCGAGCTGACAGATTTGGCCATCCGACAGATTTTAAAGAATTTAACCAGCAGACATATCTTCTCGCACATGCTTCGAATGGATTCGACGCATGCGCGGAATTAATTTACTTCCTGGTGTGGTGACGTGGCGGCATCAACGTCTCTGCGCTGTCTGCTGGCGGGGATTTTGTGAATGCCACTACAGGAGATGACAAGAGACTGCAAATGCGACTAAAAAAAATAATCAGAGACTGTGGATGTGACTACAGAAAATGATCAGGCCGTGGATGCAGCTACAGGAAATAACCAGAGACTGCAGATGTGACTACAGGAGATTACCAGACTACGAATGCGACTACAGGAGATGACAAGGGACCATGAATGCGACTACAGGAAATAACCAGAGACTGTGAATGTAACTACAGGAGATGACCAGAGACTGCGACTACAGGAAATAACCAGAGACTGCAAATGCGACTACAGGAGATGACCAGACTACGAATGCGACTACAGGAGATGACAAGGGACCCTGAATGCGACTACAGGAAATAACCAGAGACTGCGAATGTAACTACAGGAGATGACCAGAGACTGCGACTACAGGAAATAACCAGAGACTGCAAATGCGACTACAGGAGATGACCAGACTGCGAATGCGGTCCAGGGCGGGACTCTCAGAAGTCCAGGAGAGGCGATCTGAGCACATACACTACATGGAGCGGAGTCCCTCCTTTCTGACAGAGCTTCCTTTAGTCTAAGCCGAGCCCAACAGCCCGGGCGGCTATCTGACAGTGACAGAACACTGGCGCCGCGCTCCAGCAGGCCGGCCACTGTGCCGGGCACTATATTAGTCCAGTAGGGCGGCCACAGGAGGACAGGTGTAGATGCATCTATTTGCCACAGCCCCCCCCCCCCCCCCTGGCACTTGCAACTAGTGTCCCCACTGGATTTCGCCTCTATTCCTGTTCCGGTGTCAACCCAAAAATTGAATGATAACAGTAAACATGACAAATAGGGAGGTGAATCCCCCCGATGGGGACAGTATTAAAAACCAGGGGCCTGCAACACTTCCCTGATTTCTGCAGTCCAGGGCCGATCCTAGGGTCACAGTAGGGTTGCCACCTCATCCCTTTAAACCCGAACACATATGAATTACACAGGTTCTGAGGATACTTTAACGCAGATAAAGGTACCAAGTGAGTGTAATTACCACCTTAATCAGCCACAGAACCTGTGTAATTAATGTGTGTTCGGTTTTAAAGGGATGAGGTGGCAACTCTAGGTCACAGGCGCCTGGGTGCAGAAATATTTCTGGCACCCCCACATGGGCATGGTAATTTTACTTAAACCTCCCCTTTACAAATGTTTCTATGGTAATGACTCAACCACAGAGATGCTCCCCCACAAAGTCTTCATTGCCCGGGGATCCTTACATGATCTGTTAACGATAAACAAAATACAGGAATAGAAGCAGAATATGTTTTTGGGACCTGGAGGGGGGGGGGGCTCTCTGATGGACACAGAGAAGGCTTCTGTTAGAGAGTCTGTTAGAAAGAGCCCCCAGGCATACTACAGACATTATACAGGAGACAGCAGACATAGTACTAGAGATGGTCAGAGACTGCAGACATTGTACAGGAGATGGTGAGAGACTGCAGACATAGTACAGGAGACATAGTACAGTAGACGGTTAGAGACTTCAGATATTGTACAGGAGATGGTCAGAGACTGCAGACATAGTACAGGAGATGGTCAGAGACTGCAGACATAGTACAGGAGACAGTTAGAGACTTCAGACATTGCACAGGAGATGGTCAGAGACTGCAGACATAGTACAGGAGACGGTTAGTGACTTCAGGCATTGTACAGGAGATGGTCAGAGACTGCAGACATAGTACAGGAGACGGTTAGAGACTTCAGACATTGTACAGAGATGGTCAGAGACTGCAGACATTGTACAGGAGATGGTCAGAGACTGCAGACATAGTACAGGAGACATAGTACAGTAGACGGTTAGAGACTTCAGATATTGTACAGGAGATGGTCAGAGACTGCAGACATAGTACAGGAGATGGTCAGAGACTGCAGACATAGTACAGGAGACAGTTAGAGACTTCAGACATTGTACAGGAGATGGTCAGAGACTGCAGACATAGTACAGGAGACGGTTAGTGACTTCAGGCATTGTACAGGAGATGGTCAGAGACTGCAGACATAGTACAGGAGACGGTTAGAGACTTCAGACATTGTACAGAGATGGTCAGAGACTGCAGACATTGTACAGGAGATGGTCAGAGACAGCAGACATAGTACAGGAGATGGTCAGAGACTGCAGACATAGTACAGGAGACAGTTAGAGACTTCAGACATTGTACAGGAGATGGTCAGAGACTGCAGACATAGTACAGGAGACGGTTAGTGACTTCAGACATCGTACAGGAGATGGTCAGAGACTGCAGACATAGTACAGGAGACGGTTAGAGACTTCAGACATTGTACAGGAGATGGTCAGAGACTGCAGACATAGTACAGGAGACGGTTAGAGACTTCAGACATTGTACGGAGATGGTCAGAGACTGCAGACATAGTACAGGAGATGGTCAGAGACTGCAGACATAGTACAGGAGACAGTTAGAGACTTCAGACATTGTACAGGAGATGGTCAGAGACTGCAGACATAGTACAGGAGATGGTCAGAGACTGCAGACATAGTACAGGAGACAGTTAGAGACTTCAGACATTGTACAGGAGATGGTCAGAGACTGCAGACATAGTACAGGAGACGGTTAGTGACTTCAGGCATTGTACAGGAGATGGTCAGAGACTGCAGACATAGTACAGGAGACGGTTAGAGACTTCAGACATTGTACAGAGATGGTCAGAGACTGCAGACATTGTACAGGAGATGGTCAGAGACTGCAGACATAGTACAGGAGACATAGTACAGTAGACGGTTAGAGACTTCAGATATTGTACAGGAGATGGTCAGAGACTGCAGACATAGTACAGGAGATGGTCAGAGACTGCAGACATAGTACAGGAGACAGTTAGAGACTTCAGACATTGTACAGGAGATGGTCAGAGACTGCAGATATAGTACAGGAGACGGTTAGTGACTTCAGGCATTGTACAGGAGATGGTCAGAGACTGCAGACATAGTACAGGAGACGGTTAGAGACTTCAGACATTGTACAGAGATGGTCAGAGACTGCAGACATTGTACAGGAGATGGTCAGAGACAGCAGACATAGTACAGGAGATGGTCAGAGACTGCAGACATAGTACAGGAGACAGTTAGAGACTTCAGACATTGTACAGGAGATGGTCAGAGACTGCAGACATAGTACAGGAGACGGTTAGTGACTTCAGACATCGTACAGGAGATGGTCAGAGACTGCAGACATAGTACAGGAGACGGTTAGAGACTTCAGACATTGTACAGGAGATGGTCAGAGACTGCAGACATAGTACAGGAGACGGTTAGAGACTTCAGACATTGTACGGAGATGGTCAGAGACTGCAGACATAGTACAGGAGATGGTCAGAGACTGCAGACATAGTACAGGAGACAGTTAGAGACTTCAGACATTGTACAGGAGATGGTCAGAGACTGCAGACATAGTACAGGAGACGGTTAGTGACTTCAGACATTGTACAGGAGATGGTCAGAGACTGCAGACATAGTACAGGAGACGGTTAGAGATTTCAGACATTGTACAGAGATGGTCAGAGACTGCAGACATTGTACAGGAGATGGTCAGAGACAGCAGACATAGTACTAGAGATGGTCAGAGACTGCAGACATAGTACAGGAGACGGTTAGAGACTTTAGACATTGTACAGAGATGGTCAGAGACTGCAGACATTGTACAGGAGATGGTCAGAGACAGCAGACATAGTACTAGAGATGGTCAGAGACTGCAGACATTGTACAGGAGATGGTCAGAGACTGCAGACATGGTACAGTAGACGGTTAGAGACTTCAGATATTGTACAGGAGATGGTCAGAGACTGCAGACATTGTACAGGAGATGGTCAGAGACAGCAGACATAGTACTAGAGATGGTCAGAGACTGCAGACATAGTACAGGAGACGGTTAGAGACTTTAGACATTGTACAGAGATGGTCAGAGACTGCAGACATTGTACAGGAGATGGTCAGAGACAGCAGACATAGTACTAGAGATGGTCAGAGACTGCAGACATAGTACAGGAGACAGTTAGAGACTTCAGACATTGTACAGGAGATGGTCAGAGACTGCAGACATAGTACAGGAGACGGTTAGAGACTTCAGACATTGTACAGGAGATGGTCAAAGACTGCAGACATAGTACAGGAGTTGGTCAGAGACACATCAGTTCTGGACGGACACACCCCTATGCTCCGAACACTAGTTCTAAACGGACACAAACAAGGAGAGAAGGAGGGAGGGGAGAACTCTTCCACTTCGGCGTCCCCCACCTCTGCAAAGCACCCTGTGCACCCTGCCTAGGATCGGCCCTGCATGCATTATTTTTCCCTGGCACCAACTTGTCATACAGTGCACTGCAATGTAGGTGTGTTAGTATGTTGGAGGTCTCGTTTAAAATGAATGCCCTAATGCATACATGGTGCACTACTGTGCACTGTGGTAATACATGTATGTGAAATGTGAAGCTAGCCTTACAATAAATCAGCGATGATAGAAATATGAGGGCTGGCTTTCCTATATAACAAAACAGATCCAAAGTCTGACTTCACAACCTGAGACAATTTTACATTGATATAAACCCATCCCTTTCTCAAATTCATGGAGAATTGTCACGAAGGATCTAACTCCGTGGAGAATCAGCACAGAGGATCTAACCCCATCCCTACATCTAGCCAAGTGAAGGTGGCGGATCCACCTCCATTAATGACAGCTGAAGAATGGCAGAGTTCTCAAGCGAGTTAGATTAAAAATGAGCGACTACGTACAATAAAAAAAATACTTAGTATTCCAGGGGGAAGGTAGGGGGATAAGTGAGGGCAGGGTAGGGGGTAAGTGAGGGTAGGGTATGGGAGTAGGGGGTAAGTGAGGGTAGGGTAGGGGGGTAAGGGCATGGTGGGGAGGAGTGGGGGTTGAAGGCTGGGTTGGTTGGGATGCAGCATCTCATGCAAGTGGATCCTCTAGAGCTGGGAGCCTGGGACCAGCAGAGCACTGCTAATATATCTCGTCCTGCCTCTTTCTCCTGGGCAACTGGGGGACCTTAGTTTTAGTCATATTTTAGTCATTTGAAATATTTTAGTTGTATTTTAGGGGGGGTAGGTAAGTTAGGCTAGGGTAAAGGGGGGGATAAGTAGGGGGGTAAGTGAGGGCAGGGTGGGGAGAAAAGTAGGGGGTAAGTAAGGGCAGGGTGTGGGCGGGACTAAGGGGGTAGGTGAGGGCAGGGTGGGGGGGAAGTAGTGGGGTAGGAGAGGGCAGGGTAGGGGGGTAAGTGATGGTAGGGAAGTAAGTGAGGGTAGGAGAGATTTTGCTCCTAATGCTGCATACATACGGTCAAAATTCCGACGGAGGCGACCGTGTACACGATACATAACTTTTTATGGTAAGGTAAGATCTTACTGTTATACTGGAATGTTACTTTGTTTTAATGTTAACCATCATTTGCTTAGCAGGTATGCCATTCAGTTGCAGCGTGGATTTATGTATCTTGACAGCAACAGCGTTGCTGTATATGCCGAAGCATGGGGGCAGCAGGGGCAGACGAGCGATTTTGCTCCTACTGCTGCGTACTAGGGATGAGCCGAACATACCCGCGTTCGGTTCGCACCAGAACCGTCGAACAGACCGACCGTTCGCGCGAACGTTTAGAACCCCATTGAAGTCTATGGGACGTTCGAATTCAAAAACGCTTATTTTAAAGACCAATATTCAAGTTATTGTTGGAAAACGAACGACCGATTTTGTTCGAATTTCGTTGAACGTACGAACAGACAACATACGTTCGTATCGAACGCGAAGCTCATCCCTACTGCGTACATACACTTGAAATGCCGAAAAATCGCTGTGCAAATACTGTGTGAAAAAAAAAAAACAACACCCACCATTTTATTCTTTAGGGCCTTTGCTTTAAAAAAAATATACAATGTTTGAGGGAATAGATTGGGAACTAGTATGTTGGACTTTAAGGGCACACGATAATGTAGTAAGAAAACTAGATACATTTATTAAAGGAATGTCATAAAAACAGTAACAAACATAAAATCAAAACGAAATCCGGTTGGATAACTGGTCTACATAGGCTATTACAATAATACTACTATTCTACCATAAGAAAGCTCAGATAGTAGAGCAAGTTCTCCTACTCCTCTGGAATACCACCTGGCTATACAATACCTAAGCCAACTTTACAACTATGCTTTGTATCTGAGCTTTCTTATGGTAGAATTGTAGTATTATTGTAATAGCCTATGTGGATGAGTTATCGACCTGATTTCGTTTTTTATTTTATGTTTGTAACTGTTTTTATGACATTCCTTTAATAAATGTATCTAGTTTTCTTACACATATAACCATGACATTTGTGAGCAAAATATCATTTAGTGACAACTAAAAATGTTTTTAATTTTCCCGCAACTTGTGGCAAAATATAAAATATTCCATGGACTCGACATGCCTCTCAGCAAATAGCTTGGGGTGCCTACTTTCCAAAATGGGGTCATTTTGGGGGGGGGGGGGGGGGTTGTGCTATTTTGGCATTTTATGGCTTTCGAAACTGTGATAGGTAGTGAGGAGTGAAATTAAAAATTTACACCCTTAGAAATCCTGAAGGCAGTGATTGGTTTTTGGGGTCCCGTACGCGGCTAAGCTCCCAAAAAGTCCCCCACATGTGGTATCCCCGTACTCAGGAGAAGCCGCAAATGTATTTTGGGGTGTAATTCTACATATAACCATGGCATGTGTGAGCAATATATCATTTAGTGACAACTTTTTGTAAAAAAAAATTATATATTTTTTTGTCATTCAATCACTTGGGACAAAAGTTTCCTTGGGGTGTCTACTTTCCAAAATGGGGTAATTTGGGTGGATTTTGTACTGCCCTGCCATTTTAGCACCTCAAGAAATGAGATTTGAGGCAGTCATAAATTAAAAGCTGTGTAAATTCCAGAAAATGTACCCTAGATTGTAGACGCTATAACTTTTGCGCAAACCAATAAATATACGCGTATTGACATTTTTTTACTAAAGACATGTGGCTGAATACATTTTGGCCTAAATGTATGACTAAAATTGAGTTTATTCAATTTTTCTTATAACAAAAAGTAGAAAATATCTTTTTTTTATATCTTAATAATCACTATCAAATAGGAGGTATTTAATCCATTAAATATTTAGGCCCAGATTCAGAGAGAATTAGATTATCGTAGCGTATCAGAAATACACTACGCCGCCGTTTTTTACCTGGCTCTACGTGGAATCCAGGTAGATTTTGTCCAGTAAACGACGGCGGCGTAGTGTATTTCTCCCGTCGCAATCCATCTACGCGAGTAGGGGGCGTGAAGCATTTAAAATAGGCGCGTTCCCGCGGCGATCGAACTGCGCATGCACCGTTCGCAAATTTCCCGCGTGCATTGCGCGAAATCACGTCGTTACGTCATTCGTTGTTTGAGTAGCGTAGTTTACGGACATTTCTATTCCCGAACGACTTACGTAAAAAAAAAAGAAAAAAAAGAAAAAAAAAAATTTGACGCGGGAACGACAGCCATACTTAACATGGGCTACGCACCGTTAGACCAGCAAAAAGCTGGTCTAACAGTACGTAAAAAAAAATAGACATAAGCGATTGCGAAGACCGCTCGTATCTTCGTGGATCGCCCTAAAAACTCATTTGCATATCCCGACGCATCAAAACGACGCAAACTCCTCCCAGCGGCCGCAAAAATATCGCAGCGTAGATCTGAAGGCTTACGAAGACGTAAGCCTCTCGGATCGAAGCCCGAAGCCGCCATATCATGGTTTGAGGATTCAAACTAGTGATACGGCGCGCAAAATTTGAAATTACTCCTGTCTAACACCAGTTAGACAGGCGTAATTGCTCTATGAATCTGGGCCTTAGTTTATAGGAATACTATTTATTTTGGCATTACTATCCCATCAAACGAGTATACATATTTCATTAGTATAAATGCACATAAGTCACTTTATTGTCACTAATTTTATATAAAAATTGTATTTTTAAATTGAAGCAGTTCATAACAGAGGGCCAGCGCCAAACCTACACTTTCCTCTTTTATTTATACCGGTACTGCACCTAGGTGTTGGTACACTGTAGGGGCAGCAGTTCCCTTCCAGGGGTAGGTTCAGATTGGTCTAGGGACCCCCCTAATAAAGGTTTAACCCCTTGATCACCCCCCGTCACCAGTGATCACTGTATTAGTGTCATGGTGACGCTGGTTAGCGAGTTATTTTTTTATAGCGTCAGGGCACCCGCCGTATATTACCCAGTAAAGGTTTAACCCCCTAATCACCGGCGGGTGATATCAGTTAGGTTTTAGGGTCAGATAGAGTCTGTGTTGCAACAGGTAGCATCAGACATTTGTAAAACTTATACACGTGTACAGTGTTACTTACCGCCCAAAATATGGAATCGGATGCACTATTTATTTATTTATTGTACACTGCTGAACATCAGAGGGAAATGACAATGGGCAGTGCAGCGCACACATAAACACACACTAATATGTACAGACACACACATAAACACACACTAATATGTACAGACACACACATAAACACACACTAATATGTACAGACACACACACATAAACACACACTAATATGTACAGATACACACACATAAACACACACTAATATGTACAGATACACACACATAAACACACACTAATATGTACAGACACACACACATAAACACACACTAATATGTACAGACACACACACATAAACACACACTAATATGTACAGACACACACACATAAACACACACTAATATGTACAGACACCCACACACACATAAACACACACTAATATGTACAGATACACACACATAAACACACACTAATATGTACAGACACACACACATATAAACAAACACTAATATGTACAGATACACACACATAAACACACACTTAGGCCGCGTACACGTGATCAGTCCACCCGATGAGAACGGTCCAAAGGACCGTTGTCATAGGTTAACCGATGAAGCTGACTGATGGTCTGATGTGCCTACACACCATTGGTTAAAAAAACGATCGGGTCAGAACGCGGTGACGTAAAACACAACGACGTGCTGAAAAAAAATGAAGTTCAATGCTTCCAAGCATGCGTCGACTTAAATCGGAGCATGTGCGGCTTTTTAACCGATGCTTTTGCATACTAACGATCGGTTTTGACCTATCGGTTAGGCGTCCATCGGTTAAATTTTAAAGCAAGTTCCCTTTTTTTTTTGACCGAAGGATAACTGACCGATGGGGCCCACACACGATCGGTTTGGACCGATGAAAACGGACCTTCAGTTTGTTTTCATCGGTTTTGACCGATCGTGTGTACGTGGCCTAATATGTACAGATACACACACACATACACACATAACACAATAATATGTACAGACACACACACACATACACACATAACACAATAATATGTACAGACACACACACACATAACACAATAATATGTACAGACACACACACACATACACACATAACACAATAATATGTACAGACACACACACACATACACACATAACACAATAATATGTACAGACACACACACATAACACAATAATATGTACAGACACACACATAACACAATAATATGTACAGACACACACACACATACACACATAACACAATAATATGTACAGACACACACACACACACATACACACATAACACAATAATATGTACAGACACACACACACATACACACATAACACAATAATATGTACAGACACACACACACATACACACATAACACAATAATATGTACAGACACACACACACAATGACATGCTGGGCACATTTGTCAGGCCTGTGTGAATGAGGCACAATGCTATTAGAAGACATGAGTGCAGGAAAACACATTCCTACCATATGCAGCATCCAAACCCATGTAGTGTCTCCCCTGCATGTCCCAGCACAGACACTGCAATTACCCACCGGAAGATGTACCCACCTTCATGACCAGGCCATTTAGGCAATACAGCACTGCGTTACTTTTTTTTTTTTTGTTTACAAACGGTTTATTGAAATATAAGTCTCAATACAAAAATAACTGTGCATTGGCAAGGGATACATACGTGACAAAGGGTGCAGAGAATATCAGTATGATGTATAAGTAGCAGTAATATAAGAGGGATGAATACAAACATTGGGATGTAAGAATGAATCATTCATAAAACTTTATAGAGGCACAATGACCTTATGGGTTTGTTCATTAATAAAAACATAATGACAGTATCACATAGAAGATCATTGACCTAACAGAGAAATATCCCAAGGTTTCCATTTGTTATTATATGTGTCCATAGTGTCGAATAATGTGTGATGGATATGTTCTGATAGCTTGATGGTAAGCATGCGATTCATAATTTGGGACCATGGCACTGTGGGGGATCGCCAGTTGAGAGCTATAGCCCAGTGTATTGAGCTGAATAATGTGTGTATAAGTCTGGTATGTGCTATAGGGATATCAGGAATAGGATAGAAAAGGAGGCACATTTTAGATGTGAGTTCAATTCTTCTGCCTATAATTTGTTCTATTTTGTTTTTGGCTTGTTGCCACGTAGTTTTAAGGTGTGTACATTCCCAGAATGTGTGTATAAAAGAACCCTGAGCTGGGCATCCTCTGAAGCATAGGGGTGAGATTGTTGGATAGAATGAGTTGCACTGCGTTACTTTAATTGACAATTGCGCTGTCATGCGACACTACACATAAATAAACTGTATGTCATTTTTCCCCACAAAGAGAACTGTCTTTTGGTGGTACTTGATCTTCTTCTGCGTTATTTTATTTTTTGTGCTATAAACTAAAAAAAATCTAATTTTGAAAGAAAAACATATTATTTTTTTACTTTCTGCTACTTTCTGCTAAAAAAAAATCAAATTTCTTCATAAATTTAGATCAATATGTATTCTGCTACATGTTTTTGTTAAAAAAAATACATAAAATCCCAATAAGCATTTATTGATTGGTTTGCTTGAAAATGTAGTATTTTTATACTAGTAAATGGTGGCGGTCAGCAAGCTACAATGGGACTGCAATATTGCAGCAAACAATCGGACGCTAACTGACACTTTGTGGGAACCAGTGACACTAATACAGTGACAGTAATAATATGCACTGTACTAATGACACTGGCTGGGAAGGGGTTAAAGATCTAGGGCAATTAAAGGGTTAAATGTGTACCTGACCAGTGTTTATGTGTGCACTGTGTGCTGCTTTCACTAAGGGATGTGCTGGATTTTATATAGAGCTCCGTCCAGTGTGTCTCCTCACCGATCAGTGGGTGCCGGCTGTCATCCATTGGCTGGAACCCGCTGATTGGCTTCTGTTGAGGAGGGGGGGTCACAGTATAATTCAGGGGCCCCTCCTCCCTGCAGAGTGAGGGGCCCCTTACCCCCTCGAATATACAGGGTGATGACTCTCTTTGCTGTACACTGCCGGGGGCCCTTACCCAGGCCTCCAATTTACCGTACACTGCCAGGGGCCCCTTCTCTTTAGTCCTATAGGGTAAGGGCCCTTCCACCTCAGGTCTGCAGACTGGGACCCCCTTTACTTTCAGGGTACATTAGGCAGTAGCGATCACAGCCAGTAAAATATACAGATTCATACACTGTATGAATCTGTATATTTTCGTCGCTGCCGCCCACTATTCAGCTGACCGGACATTAAGCGCCGGTCAGCTGAATAGCGGCAGCTGACTGGCTGTGTGGAAGTGCCTATCAGGGCCAGCGGCTCTAATAGGCTGTCCGAGTACAGCCCTGAGGCTGTAGTCGGCTTCCTGAAGCTCATCCTCGGGAAGTACCGGCCGTGCGTCCGAGGATAAGACTGACAGGCGTCTCAGCCAATCAGGTAACCTGATTGGCTGAAGCGTCATTGAGGGCGGGATGAGGGACATCGAGGGACGTAGAAGCCGTAAAGGTAAGTGCCAGGGGGGGAGGTACTGGGCACGGTGGCTACAAGTGGGGGCACAGTGGCTACAAGTGGGGGCACAGTGGCTACAAGTGGGGGCATAGTGGCTACAAGTGGGGGCACAGTGGCTACAAGTGGGGGCATAGTGGCTACAAGTGGGGGCATAGTGGCTACAAGTGGGGGCACAGTGGCTACAAGTGGGGGCATAGTGGCTACAAGTGGGGGCACAGTGGCTACAATTGGGGGCACAGTGGCTACAATTGGGGGCACAGTGGCGACAATTGGGGGCACAGTGGCGACAATTGGGGGCACAGTGGCTGTGTTTGATGGCATAGTGGTAACAATTGATGGCACAGAAGCTGCGTTTGATGGCACGGTGGCTGCGTTTTGATGGCACAGTGGCTGCGTTTTGATGGCACAGTGGCTGCGTTTTGATGGCACGGTGGCTGCGTTTTGATGGCACAGTGGCTGCGTTTTGATGGCATGGCACAGTGGTGACAATTGATAGGTACAGTGAGGCTGCAATTGTTTTTTTGTTTTTTTTCCGTTTGCGCCCCCCAAAAATGTTGAGCACAAGCCGCCACTGACATTAGGTGTAAAGGGCCCCTTTTCTCATAAAGACGCTCCAGCCCCCTTTACTGTCAGGGGCCCCTCTTTTTTCAGGTATAGAAGGTGACCCGCAGACTGAGGGCCCCCTTTACTGTCAGGGGCCAATGCACTTTAATATTACAGGGTAAGGGGCCCCTTCAACACAGTGATGGGCCCTTCCAACTCTGGCCATGCTGTTCAAAGTCCCATATACTGTTGAGGGGGGTCATAGATTTTATATGTACAAGGCGAGGCCCCCCCCCCCCCCCCACCTCAGACCAGCATGGTCAGCGCCCCCTCCTCAGACTCAGTCACGATCGTGCTAGACACTAGACAGTGACACAGAGACTGTGGGGGAGGAGCCACGGCAGCACATAAGCCACGCCTACTGGCGAGAGGCGGGGTCGCGAGCTCATAGACCTCAGAAATGAAGGGGCGGAGCCTGGACCAATCAGGTGTGAGCGCGCGGCGGGAGGCCGTTATCTTCGTGCGTCACTCTGAGGGAGGCGCAGTCAGCGATTAGCCAGCTGAAGGAGCCGCACAATTCGCTGGTTCTCCGTCACGCCCACCTTGGATGTCTTCTGAAGCAACGCCTTTGGCCGGTAAGAGGGCGGAGATTGTAACTAAGAGAGATAGGGGGCGGGCATTTATTGAAGCTAAGCTGTTGTAATGGTTACAGACGCTAGGTGTATCTACTGACCTCCAGTCTCCGCCCCCTGCCTTGCAGTATATTGAATGGGCGGTGCGGGCTCAAAGAGCACTCCAGATGTCCGATTTCAAGTCCCGCCCATTATTATCTGACAGACTACATAAGACGGCTGTACCGGCCAATCACAGTCCACTCCGCACCGCGCGGCACTCAAGTCAGCGCGTGCCGGTTACCTAGCAACTAAACGTCAACACTGTAGGGCAGCGCACAGCGTCCTCGCGTTCAACCTACGCGCACTTCTTCGATGACGATTGGCCCGTCCCTTTTTCTACGCCACACCACTCTCATCTGAGAGGAGGAGTGAGAGCCGAGAGAGGAGGGACGTGTTATGTGTGGGCGGAGTCTGCGCCGTGTTCTGTGATGGAGGAGGAGATTTCCCGGTAATGATTGTGTGACATTCCATTGAGGACACCAGATTTAAGGGGGAAATCTCATAGGGACTTCCGGTTTAAGGGACACTTCGACCGGGACAGCCAATTTAAGAGGGAACTCTGATGGGGACACCCGATTTAAGGGGGAACTCCAATGAAAACATCTAGGAGAAGTATAGCTAAAGTTTTTTTGGCAGCTGCTCAGCCTATCAGCTATCCACTTGGGGATTGACCCAGCCCCCCCACGCACCCTCGGCAATGTCTCCCTCCGCATTGGTCAGATTGAAATCAGCGACAGCCATTGGCTCCTGCTGCTGTCAATCAAATGCTATGAAGAGGGAGAAGTCAATAGACACAGATTGGGCGGCTCGGGAGTGAGCTCACACACGTGCCCCCAAGAAATGTGGTTTTCCATGGGGGCACTCGCCAAAGACAAAGAGAAGGGGCCTGGAGTGTTGACAGGGGATTCAGAAATGGAGGATCTGGGCTCTTGTGTGCAAAACCATTACACAAAGAAGGTAATTATAAGACGATTATTATTTTAATAATAATTAAAAAAAAATGTAAGGTTTAATGTCGCTTTACATGTAAACAGCTGACAGAAATTCCCCTCCAATAATCTATGTGAGCCGCCATCACCCGGAAGGACTTTCATTTAACCCTTCCTCCGCCTGGTCCATACGTCATACAGACAGCTAAAGGAGCCGCATGATTGGCCTGTTCTCCGTCACCCCTACCTTGATGTCTTCCTAAAGCAACATATCTTTCCTGTGTTTCATTTGGCGACCCGTCAGAATTTGTACGTTTCGTCGCCACCATCTTGCTACACCCTAAGTATACAGTGAGAAGGCGGCAAGCGGACATCTTGTTATACCCACCGGAGTTTTGCAACTATTTGAAATCCATATGACAGTTTAGATGTTGCATTTTAAAAGCAGCCGGCGAGCCTGCAGATCTCGCAGGTTTACGGATCTCACAGAACACCGCTGTTTTAAAAAATCTACATGAAAACAGTCAGATGTATTTCCAAATACTCAATTTGACTATATAAGCTCCGTTTACTGTTAAAAATAAGTGTGAAATGCAAAACTCCGGTGGCGCTTGCCTCCTTCTCATTGTATACTTACTGTGGAGGAGTGCGGGGTGTAGCAAGATGGCGGCGACAAAACCTCACTTCCCTTACAAATTCTGACGGGTCGCCTAATCTGCCGAAACACTGATAAGAGGGCGGAGATTGTAACTAGGGGATTTAGGCTGCATTCACACTTGGGCGACCTAATCGCAGCGTTTTGTCCCGCGATTTGCGGCGACAAATTAAGGGCGTTTTGTGCCGCGATTTGCGGCGACTTCAGCCCCCATTTTTTTCCAGGTACACATCTCTATGCCGAACGCCGAAGCCGCCTGAAAAAAAAGGTCCGGGACTTGTTTTGAGCTTCAGGCGTTCGGCGTGGAGATGTGAACCATCTCCATAGAGGGGAATGTTAAATTTCCCCTCTAGCGTCTTTGGGCTGCATTTGCGTCCTGCTTCAGGCGGCAAAACGCCTAGGTGTGAATGTAGCCTCAGGCTGTGTACACACGGCAGAGAACCTCGACGGGCAGAACACATCGTTCCGCCCGTCGAGGTTCTCTGCTGGCCGTCGAAATCGGCGACCCGCCCGTCGGGAATGGCAACCAGCCAATTATCCAGACGGGCCGTCGAGCAAAAAGAGAGCGTGCTCTCTTTTCGCTCGATGGGATTCCCGACGGGCGGGGCGAGCGCTCTGTGTACACACGGCCGAGGTCCTCGCTGGAATGCAGCTTCCAGCGAGGTTCTCGCTGGTTTCCAGCGAGAACCTCGGTCGTGTGTACGCCGCCTCAGAGAGATGGGGGTGGGATTTACTGAAGCCGAGTCGGACATTTTTACTTAAGGATGGGAGGAAACCATGGGCGGATCTAGGACAGCTGTGCCCCCCCCCCCCTTATCCCAGATTTCAATTGCACCTCCCACCCATAACCCTTCTCCACTCCTGACGCAGCTGTAGCTCCAAACCATGTGCACTGCACAAGCGCAACGTGTCCTACATCCCTTCAGTGGCTGAAGTCGGTGCGCAGAGGAATTTGCCTGATAAAATGCTCGACCGACTACTGCGCATGCGCACGGCAGAAATCAACTAACACTTACAAAATTTACGTGGACAAGCCCATCTTGGTACATCTTACGCTCAACCTCATCACACCTACAGTAAGCAGGCGGGGCAGCGGACATCTTGCTACACCAAAACCTACCGCCTTAAACAGCATTGGAAAAGATTTTAGCAAATCTTCTCTAGGGGTACCTGTAATTGTTTGAGTCAAAATTCTAAATTAGGCGCTACACACGTGGTTGCCAGGGCTGGCTTAAAGCGGAGCTCCACCCGATTTTTGTCATTTGTAATATTTCTAATGCTATAAAACAATACCGAAATGGATATTTAAGTTTAATAAATATGTACATTACCTGAGTTCTTTGTTTGCCTTCTGGTCTGGAGCCTTCGGGTTATTCTTATTTCCTGTCCCGCGCTGTGTCTTCTGGGAGCTTGTGTCATAGCTCCCTTGTTGTCCTATTCTGGCCTAGACAAAACATCGCGTGATTTCGGGGACCAGGACGAACCACGCCTGCCATAGCTATGGCAACACAGACGCTGACGCCCATGGTCCGTCCTGCGTGTGCGCATGCGCGAGATTGAGCGGTGGATGCTGGGAGCACAGCATCACCACAACTAGGAAGTCCCTGCCCGTATTTAATGCCCACACTACAAATGACAACGGAACATTTTTCTTCAGCACACAAAGAGAGCGGAGCGGACGTTAGAGCGGAGAGAAGTACGTTTATTTAACCACTTAAGCCCCTGACCAATATGCTGCTAAATGCCCAAAGGCGTTTTTACAATTCGGCACTGCGTCGCTTTAACAGACAATTGCGCAGTTGTGCGACGTGGCTCCCAATCTAAATTGGCGTCCTTTTTTCCCCACAAATAGAGCTTTCTTTTGGTGGTATTTGATCTTTTGATTTTTTATTTGTTGCGCTATAAACAAAAATAGAGCGCCAATTTTGAAAAAAATTCAATATTTTTTACTTTTTGCTATAATAAATATCCCCCAAAAACATATACATTTTTTTTCCCCCTCAGTTTAGGCCGATACGTATTCTTCTACCCAGAGCTTTTTTTCTCAGAAAATAGGTGCAGGAACTCAACCACGACCCCGTTCAGATTTCACAAACAGTAGAAGGGTCTTAAAGGGGCATTAAATACCAGAATTGCACTAATACAGAGTGCAGAGTTCAGGGGGGTTACACACAGAGTGAAGAGCTGGCACTTGTAAACACAGAAACCAGACTTCTGTGTTTACAGGTGATTGTGGTGAGCAGGCACCAAAGGGTCTAAGCCAAAGGTGGTGGAACTGAGTTCCCCCAAGTTCCCCCAGAAAAAAAGCCCTGCTTCTACCTATTTTTGGTAAAAAAAAAAATTGCAATAAGCGTTTATCGATTGGTTTGCGCAAAATTTATAGCGTTTACAAAATTGGAGGATAGTTTTATTGCATTTTTTTTTTTTTTACTACTAATGTCGCAGATCAGCGATTTTTTTTCGTGACTGCGACAAAAAATGCATTTAAATTGGGCGCTGTAGGATTTAGGGTTCACCTAGTTTGTGTTTATAACTGTAGGGGGGTGTGGATGTAGGTCTGATGTCATCGATCGAGTCTCCCTATGCAAGGGATCACTCGATTGATGCAGCCGCCACAGTGATGTATGTGTTTACATACGGCTCTCCCCGTTCTTCAGCTCCGGGCAGCGATCGCGAGCGGGCGGCTAGAAACGAATAGCCGCGCCCTCGTCCTGAATCACTGCGGGTTTCCGACCGCCGCATGTAGCGGGGGAGGGGTCCCGAGATCGGACCCCCGACCCGCGCAAAGGCAGGGACGTAAATTAACGTCCATCTGCCTTAACGTGCCCTTCTGTGGACGTATATCTACATGCGGCGGTCGGAAAGTGGTTAAAGCGGAGGTTCACCCTAAATATAGTCTGTCCCATGTGATCCAGCATACTGGTGTCAGCGCCAGTATGCTGTTTTTTTTTTTTTTTAAATGCCCCACTTACTGTTTAATCATTAATTTTGATTCATTTCCCCCGCGGTGGATGTCGCCTGTACAGCCCGTCACAGCTTCCTAAAATACCCGATTTAGGACTTGGGTATTTCCGGAGCTATACGGCGCCTGCGCACAGACCTAGGAGCTGACTGCGCAGGCGCCGTATTTCTCCGAGTCCAATTTCGGCTTTTTTCGGAGGGCGTGACGCGCCATAGCCATAGGACTCTGAGAAATACGGCGCCTGCGCAGTCAGCTCCTAGGTCTGTGCGCAGGCGCCGTATAGCTCCGGCAATACCCGATTCCTAAATCGGGTATTTTCGGAAGCCGTGATGGGCTGTACAGGCGACATCCACCGCGGGGGAAAATAAATCAAAATTAATGATTAAACAGTAAGTGGGGCATTTAAAAAAAAAAAACAGCATACTGGAGCTGACGCCAGTATGCTGGATCACATGGGACAGACTATATTTAGGGTGAACCTCCGCTTTAAGTCCTGCAATTAGCTATGTAACTAGACTAAAAAAAAAAAAAAAACGTAATTGCATGGGAGATCCGCTTTAAGGTTAGCCATGGCCGTGTCCCAGGATCTCTTGAGGATAACATCTTCTCTTTTATCCATGGGATCCACTAAATGTCCCATATCCCGAACACTAGGTCCGAGTGCTTTGATAGGGGGGCATCCAGTTTAGGAGACTGGTTTCAGACCGCAATGGGGTCTTCATTGAAAGGGAACCTTCTTTTCAAGCCACTTGAAAAGAAAGGCCTTTTGTCAGGTTCCTCCCATTCCCTGAGCACCAAGTCTGACACCAGCTTGTGTACTGGAAAAACTTTCTGGGCCAGATTCTCAGAGGCGTTACGACGGAGTATCTCAGATACCCCGTCGTATCGCCTTTTTTTTTTAGTCGTATCTATGCGTGTGATGCTGTGCATCACTTTTGCATAGATACGCTTCTACATCCGACAAGTGTAATCCAATTACACTTTCGGATCGTAGGTGTAATGACAACTCCGGCCACTAGGTGGCCTTTACGTTGTTTTTTCATTTGCATATGCAAATGAAGTAGTACGCCGATTCTCGAACGCTTTTACGCCGCCCCGTCGTCGCGTACGTCGTTTTCGTTCGCGTAAGGTTACCCCAGCTTCTATGTGGAGTAACCTTACGAGGTCCCGTCGGATGCCGTCGTGTCCCGTCGGATGCCATGTTAAGTATGGCCTCGGGACCGCGTCGTGTTGTGCGTCGTTTACGTCGTTTGCGTACGTCGATTCTCAATGGGGCTGGCGTACGCTGCGATTACGTCGTTTACATTGAGAAAATGTGACGTCCTTTGGAGCATGCGCACTGGGCTTTTTCCCCGGCCGGCGCATGCGCAGTTCGTTCGACGCGGGGCGCGCTTAATTTAAATACAAGCCGCCCCATTTGAATTGCGCGGGTTTACGCTGCGCGATTTACGCGACGTAAGCGAAACCTACGGAGCAAGTGCTTAGAGAATAAAGCACTTGCTCCAGTACGCAGCGGCGGCGTAGTGTAACTGGCTTACGCTACGCCGCCGAAAATATTGGAGAATCTGGCCCTCTGTTTCTTCCTGCTTAACCCCGGATACATTTTATCATGCCGTGAGAGAGAAGTCTTTTCCTCCTTCAGCTCTAACCTTTCATGAATGGCCCCAATTCATTCATCTACCTCCTCTTGGGAGAGCTTGAATCTAGTGGGGGTGCGGGAGTCATTCTGATCATCTTCCTGCCCAGGATCTGACTGGGAGGAATCCGAATCAGAATTTTTAAGGGAAACCTCCTCATTCTCCACAGGATCACCTGTCCCTGATGCTACCGGAGTGGGAGAGGTGGGCACCTCTTGCTGTCTGACAGCTGACACCGCCGCCTATGCAGGCCATCACTGCCCACTCCCTCGCCGGGCACCGGAGGGAAGGAGGAACGGGAAACTCCATACCCAGGCGGAGGGAACCCGTGGCCAAAGCGGAGAGATTTTACCAGGTGAGAGTCCAGCCCAGCTGTCTTCCCTCAGCCCTTGGAGAGGGATACTCTCCCGGATCCATCCCCCTGTAAAGATGGTTCCTCAGGTGATATGTCTCCTCCGACTGAGGAAACACATAAAAACTGACCAGATGCCTGAGGGACCGGCTTTTTAAAGAGCTGGAGGTGATGTGTTTCCTGTCCAGGGAGGAGCTCCATCTCTCAAGGGCTGTCCTGAAAGACGCCTTGGGAAATATTTCCTAAACATGCACCGTATAGGAGATGTTTACTTTTTACTGCATTCATGATGTCATTGGCGCATGTGCTGTGAATAAACTGCCCTCCGAGCCGTTTCTTCACTAGCGAGTGCCGTGACTGGTGGCTCCCGCGCGCATGCATGGAAGTGACATCACGTGACTCCGGCCAGTCACATAGCCGGAGTCTGTGGCCCCCGGAAGGAAGAGGAGCGAATATGGATGCGGCCTCCAGCGGGGACAGCGCAGGCTTCGTTTGCAGGTGTCACATAATGTGCTAGTATGTGATGCATACTAGCACATTATGCTTTTACTTTGCAGGGGACAAAAAAAGGAAGTAACACCCATCAGGGTTTGCTTCCTCTTTAAAGCCCCACTAAGTGATACAATTAATTTGTTTACTCCCTCCCTCCCACTCCTTCTAACGTGTGCTGACAGTCGATTTTCCTTCCCCTGTGAAGTCCTCCATTGGTCCCTTATTGCTGCCAGTTTTGGTACATGGGAGCGCTAATCCAGTGCTCCAATGACACCCCACCACCCCCCTGTGGTGATGTCAGTCCTCTTCTCACTCCTGAGTAGTGTGATGGCCCCCAAAATCTTTCACCTGCACAGCAGTTCCTGGCTCTACACCCTCACCTTCACTGTGTTTGTGGGCAGGTGGGGCTCTACCCTAGGAGACATGTATATATGTAAGACAGGGCTTTAGGCTGGGCTCACACTATTGTGAATTGGATGTGAGTTTCACCATGACAGGAGGCTGTGATTGGCTCTCAATGGAGCCGGTTCACACATCTCCGGGGTGGCCACAGAGCAGACTGCAGAAGAGTCCTGTGCGTCTTTAGCTCTGTTTAAGGTTCAAATTCAGCCAAAAATTCGGACCTGAAACGGTGAAGGGAGATGCACCAAACCCCCTGCTGTGCTCCACGGCCACACATATTGTGAACCCAGCCTTAGATTGTAAGCTCTCTCAGCCTAGGTTCACACTGTAGCAATGCGGGGTACCAGTGCGATTTCAGTGCCGGTTCACACTGCTCTCTGAACTGCTGCAGTTTTCAATACCCATGACCAGCGCCCCCAATAGCATAGAGTGTCCATAAGACACTCTCGTCCCTACTCTCTCCTCATTAGCTCACTGGCTGTGATCCTCAGCCAATGAGGATAAAGAGAGAGACCAGGGACAGCCGAGGCTCCTGTGCACATAGCTGGATCAGGAGGGGGCTCAGGTAAGTATTAGGAGAGCTGTGGGGGAAGCTGCACACAGAAGCTTTGTTACCTTCATGTATAGTATGCAGCCTTTACAGTCACTTTAACTGCTTGCCCACCAGCTGCCGCAGTTATACGGCGGCAGGTCGGCTCTCCTGGGCAAGAGCCCGTAGCTCTACGTCGGCACTTCTGCAGCCGCTAGGGGGCGCGTGCGTGCCTGCCCGTGCGCGTCCCCCCCAGTCATGTGCGCGTGCCCGGCGGGTACGATCGCCGCCGGGCACACGTGATCGCTCGTTACAGAGCAGGGACCAGGAGCTATGTGTGTAAACACATAGCTCTCGTTCCTGTCAGCGGGGGAAACGCTGATCTTCTGTTCATACACTGTATGAACGGAAGATCACTGATTTCCCCTAGTGAGTCCACCCCCCATACAGTTAGAACACACCTAGGAACATACTTAACCCCTTCCCCGCCCCCTAGTGTTAACCCCTTCCCTGCCAGTGGCATTTTTATAGTAATCCAATGCATTTTTATAGCATTGATCGCTAAAAAAATGCCAATGGTCCCAAAAATGTGTCAAAAGTGTCCGAAGTGCCCGCCATAAGTTCGCAGTACTGAAAAAAAAGCTGATCGCCGCCATTACTAGTAAAAAAAAAAATGATAATAAAAATGCCATAAAACTACCCCCTATTTTGTAAACGCTATAACTTTTGCGCAAACCAATCAACAAACGCTAATTGCGATTTTTTTTTTTTTTTTTTACGAAAAATATGTGGAAGAATACGTATCGGCCTAAACTGAGGAAAAAACGTTTTTTTTATATATTTTGGGGGATATTTATTACAGAAAAAAGTAAAAAATATTGAATTTTTTTCAAAATAGTCGCTCTATTTTTGTCTATAGCGCAAAAAATTAAAACAACAGAGATGATCAAATACCACCAAAAGAAAAGGATATAAAAGTGTAATGATGAGCGCAAACTTAAACTAAACTATATAAACAATCCAAACAAACAAGTGAATAAATGGATAATCCAAAATAAGTGCAATACAGTGCAGCAGCAAATGTCCCAAATAAGTGATTAAATTAATAATCCAAATATGTGCAATACAGTGCAGCAACGAGTGTCCCAAATAAATGAAATCCAGTGGGGAGACTAACGTAAATTAATCAGTGACAAGGCTTCACCAAAAGAAAGCTCTATTTATGGGGAAAAAAGGACGCCAATTTTGTTTGGGAGCCACGTCGCACGACCGCGCAATTGTCAGTTAAAGCGACACAGTGCCGAATAGCCAAAAAGTGCTCTGGTCATTGGGCAGCAATATGGTCCGGGGGTTACGTGGTTAAAGAGGGAATTTGCATGAGCTTTTGTGATCAGGAAGGATTTTTATTGAAGGGGATGCATGCTATGTTTGGCATTGCCGTCAGAAGACTGTTTTTAGCAGCTAGCTCCCGACTTTACTGTAAAAGTGTCAGTTTTACCCCCCCACCAGACTTTTCCATCTGGGTGCACAGCACAGTACTGAAAATGAAATGGTAGCTCCAGAAGTTAAAGTGGTGAAGGATGTGCTGTGCGTCCAAAGCAATGCCGATCGTGCGACAAGAGAAAATTGAGGAAAGAGGAGGAGCTTCGTACATAGGCATGTTATACATAGTTACATTGGATCAGCTTGGACCAATGTATCTATATAAACCGTATTATCTCGTGTATACTCATCTTCCTTTCTCTAACACACTGCTTTGTTCTGCTCATATGTGTCTTCCGCACACATTGGAGGGCGTTTTTGTAGCATGTGACGTACATTTTCAAATTCCAAGCTCAAAGTAACACAAACATAATCAGGTACAAAGAATGCCGCTCACCATCTCTGCACTAAGTCTTTGGCACTTTTAATGGTATATTTGCACAATAATTATCATTTGGAAGAAACTAAACAATAAAAAATACACAGACTTCATTTTTTGTACTTTTATTTATAGGACATTAAGCACAGGTAAAAAAAAAAAAAAGGAGCGGCCATGCACCTCCCCGTCTCGGGGCCCTGCCAGTGCTTCTGACCCCTCTTCTTTGTCCAGTGTATGCCTGCTCCTGAACCCCAGTCCTGCTTCCATTAATACAGACAGACGGACGGACTCAGCCCCACCCCTGACTTTGATTGACAGCCAATGGCTCCCGATACCTCAGCAAAGCCAGAGAGACCCAGAAGTGAGAGGAGAGAACAGCTGTAGATGTGCACAGCGCTCAATTGAATGAGGGCTCAGGTAATTAAGGGGGGGGGGGTGTGGAGGGAAATTCCGATCGTCTGTAGCAATTCCGACGCGCAAAATTCCGACGCATGCTCAGAAACAATTCGACGCATGCTCGGAAGCATTGAACTTAATTTTCTCGGCTCGTTGTAGTGTTGTACGTCACCGCATTCTTGACAGTCGAAAGTTCAGAGAACATTTAAGTGACCGTGTGTATGCAAGCCAAGCTTGAGTGGAATTCTGTCGGAAAAACCATCCAAGGTTTTCCTGATGGAAAATCCGATCGTGTGCACGGGGCATTACACTGCAGGTCCCCAGTAGATTCCTCTCCAGCAAGGAAAACCATGTGCAGCATAGTAGTGACATTACCGAATCTCATGCCATATCTGATGAGATTAGCCGCTAACAGTGCCCGTGCTTCTGGCAACGATGTTAAAAGAGAAGTTCAGAAATTTGCAATGCTGCAACCTTTGCCCCCATAAGGCTCTAGGCCCAATAGGCCTGAGAACTGAGCAATCATATGACCACTAATAGCTCAGTTCTTGGGTCCTCTCTAAGCGAACTGCTGTCACTGTCATCATCGGGGTGGGGAGGGGGTGGAGGAGGTTGGGATCTTTCCAGAGTCTAGAGCCGCTCTGTGATGGCTTTAGCCCGCTGTCGCCTGATTCTGGGTCACAGGAGAACAGAACTAGGTGCAATCACACCTGTGATCCACATGAGAAGTGTGACCAACATTTGCTTTGGCTATACTTCTCTTATAACGTATTTATGTTAATATTTGAGTCAGAGTCCGTGTGTGGCTTGTCCCAGTTTTTATTTTGGAATCATTTGATCCACAAGTGATCAGTTTCTAAACGTATGCCTCTTTGCTCCACCTCCCCACCTAACCCTTCATGTAGCAGCTAGGAGAGAAGCGAAAGGAGAATACCACAGATCTCAGGTACCCAACCTGCAGATAATTGGCATTTTCTCTACAGCCCTTTTATAGCAGTCTCATGTATCATGTCTCCATTCTATTATTATCTCCTGAAGATGTCAAGAGCCTCCAGTGGCTCCTGTAGCATGTTTACAGACTATGACTATTGCAGCATATTCATAGTCTCTGATCATCTCTTGTACCCCCCCTCACCGATCATCTCTTGTACCCCCCCTCACCGATCATCTCTTGTATCCCCCCTCACCGATCATCTCTTGTATCCCCCCTCACCGATCATCTCTTGTATCCCCCTCACCAATCATCTCTTGTACCCCCCCCCCCTCACCGATCATCTCTTGTATCCCTCCCTCACCAATCATCTCTTGTATCCCCCTCACCGATCATCTCTTGTATCCCCCTCACCAATCATCTCTTGTACCCCCCCCTCACCGATCATCTCTTGTATCCCCCCCTCACCAATCATCTCTTGTATCCCCCCCCCTCACCAATCATCTCTTGTATCCCCCCCCCTCACCAATCATCTCTTGTATCCCCCCCCCCTCACCAATCATCTCTTGTATCCCCCCTCACCAATCATCTCTTGTATCCCCCCTCACGATCATCTCTTGTATCCCCCCTCACCGATCATCTCTTGTATCCCCCCCTCACCAATCATCTCTTGTATCCCCCTCACCGATCATCTCTCTTGTATCCCCCTCACCAATCATCTCTTGTACCCCCCCCCCCTCACCGATCATCTCTTGTATCCCCCCCTCACCAATCATCTCTTGTATATCCCCCCCCTCACCAATCATCTCTTGTATCCCCCCCCCCTCACCGATCATCTCTTGTATCCCCCTCACCAATCATCTCTTGTATCCCCCCTTACCGATCATCCCTTGTATCCCCCCTCACATCTCTTGTATCCCCCTCACCAATCATCTCTTGTAACCCCCCCCCCCCTCACCGATCATCTCTTGTATCCCCCCCTCACCAATCATCTCTTGTATCCCCCCCCCCTCACCAATCATCTCTTGTATCCCCCCCCCCTCACCGATCATCTCTTGTATCCCCCTCACCAATCATCTCTTGTATCCCCCCTTACCGATCATCCCTTGTATCCCCCCTCACATCTCTTGTATCCCCCTCACCAATCATCCCTTGTATCCCCCCTCACCGATCATCTCTTGTATCCCCCTCACCAATCATCTCTTGTATCCCCCCTCACCAATCATCTCTTGTATCCCCCCTCACCGATCATCCCTTGTATCCCGCTCATCGTCCCTCATCATCCCTTGTATCCCACCCCTGATCATCACTTGTATCACTCTCCTTCTACAGCTTTACTATCCCCTCTCCTTGTATGCACCCCCTCATATCCCCCACTACCTTGTCCTCCAACTCTCCTTCTACAGATTTTCTACCCCCCTCATCCTGTGCATCCCTTCATACCCCCCACTCTCCTTCTACAGCATAGGTGGCAAACACAAGGTCCGCGGGCCAAATCCGGCCCTCCAGGCCATTTCATGTGGCCCTCACACCTCTCCTACAGCTTCTGGAGAGTTTCACCCCTCCTCTGGTCCGACTCCAGACTCCTACTTTCTGCTTTCAAGCAATGCATCCAGCTTCTTCCCAGCAGCAGCATAAGGTAAGGGGGTGCACTGTGATGTAAGGGAGAGTTGGGGACTCAACTTCTGATGGTGGGGGGGGGGGGGCTCTTGACATCTAATGTAAGGGAAGGGTATGCGCTGGACATCTAATCCCACAGATCGAACCGGCCCTTTTGAGGGCAATCATCATGCTGATGCGGCCCACCATGAAATAGAGTTTGACACCCCTGTTCTACAGCTTTCCTATCCTCCCCTCCTGTGTGCCCCCCCCCCACTCTCCTTCTACACATTTCCTACCCCCCCCCCACCTTGTCCTCCTTTTATTCCCCGCACCTTGTGCAGCATCCCCATCCTCTCCCATATCTTGTGTACCCCCCATCTTGTGCAGCTCCTCCACCCCTCACCTTGTATCCCCCCTGACTGTGTACCTTCCCTTCTCCAGACGCTGATATCACATGGAGCTTTCATGAATGCACTCCAGTTGATGGTGATAAAAAGGTGGAGTCTCGGGGCCAGATTCAGAAAGGAATTACGCCGGTGTATCTACAGATACACCGGCATAATTTGAATTTCCCGCCGGCGTATCATTGTTTTCTATTCAGAAAACATCATACGCTGGATTTACGCTAAGATCCGACTGCCGTAAGTCACTTACACCGTTGGATCTTAAATGTAATGTTCCGCCGGCCGCTAGGTGGCGTTTACGTCGATTTCTCATTTGACTATGCAAATGAGACAGATACGCCGATTCCCGAACGTTTTTGCACCGCCTCGTTGTCGTTTCCATAAGCATAAACTTACCCCTGCTATATGAGGGGTACGTTTACGAAGATCAGTCGTATGCCATGTTAAGTATCGTGTCGGGACAGCGTCGTCTTTTTCCGTCGTTTATGTTGTTTTACTAAGTCGTTCGCGAATAGGTATTTGCGTAAATGACGCTTATGTCGGATTCAACAACGTTTTTCGACGTGAGTTGGAGCATTCGCACTGGGCTATTTTCATGGCCGGCGCATGCGCAGTTAGATCGGCACGGGGAGCGCTTAATTTAAATACAAGCCGCCCCCTTTGAATTACGCGGCCTTACGCCGGGCCATTTACACTACGCTGCCGCAAATTACGGAGCAAGTGCTTTGTGAATACGGCACTTGCTCCAGTAAATTGCAGCGGCGTAGTGTAAATGGCACACGCTACGCCGCCGCGGATTGTACGAGAATCTGGCCCTCGGTGTCCGGGTGGGGGCGGTACTGAGCAGTATTTGGATTGCAGATAGATAGTGACACTGCAGGCAGGGAGGGGGGAGAAGTGCGGAGCAGGCATGGCTGGGGGCAGCCTCCGGGGCACAAGCCCCTCCCCTTCCTTAGTTTCGGTCCTGGTCCTCCATTCTGAAGCGCATCGATGAGAAGCACAAAGTCATCCCCAGCCAGACACTATCACTACTTCGTGTCAGCCAGAGGAAGTGGGGGAGGAGCCAGGGACCGACAAAACATAGGCCACGCCTCCTGTAAAGAGGTGGGGCCGCGAGCTGATGAAGGGGCGGAGCCTGCTATATAGACGCTATATATAGTGCGTCACTCTGAGGGAGGGTCAGTCAGCGGATAGCCAGCTAGAGGAGCGGCACGATTCGCCTGTCACACCCACCAGGATGTCTTCCTATGGCAACAACATTTTCCGGTAAGAGGGCGGAGATTGTAACTAGGGGGATTTAGAGAGATTAGGGGGCGGGCATTTACTGAAGTCGTGTCGGACATTTTTACTAAGGAATGTGAGGAAACCATGGGCGGATCTAGGCCGGTGATCTGCCAGTCTGGTTCCACCTATCTGTTTTGTTCCAGCTGAGTACGCCCATCCGACGGAAACTGCCGAGCGCGAACAGCTGTGTGTTAGCTGCCAGATGCCGATCGTGCGGATGGCAGGTAATGCACGCTGCCGCTCGGCAGAAAGGGGAGGAATGTATTTTTTTTTATTTTTATTGCTAACTAATCTGTTAAACAGCCGCCGTGGCCGAGCGCATAGACAGCTGACGATCAGCTGTTGCGTTCGGCTATTTCCGTAGACTAATACTGCGCATGCGCAGTTGGTAACTGCGCATGCGCAGTTAGTTCTGGAACAAATCTCATAGTGGAACAAGGCTGACAAGTCACCGGCTGTGTCCCCCATCCCAGATTTTAATTGTACGCCCTGTGTAAAAAAAACTCCCCTTTCTGCTGTCTCCGCCCCCCAGTACATTGGTTCGGGCTCAAGGAGCGTCCCAGCGCCTTGGATAGGTGGCCAAGCCTCCTATTTCAAGTCCCGCCCATTACAAATTGACAGACTGCACCGACCAATCACAGGCCACCTCAGCGCCGCGCGGTTCCTCGAGCACAGCTGTTCAACCTGCGCGCGCCCGCCTCCTCGATGACGATGGAGGGGAGAGCCGAGAGAGGACGGACGTGTTCTGTGATGGAGGATTCCCGGAAATGGTCGTATGACATTCCGATGGGGACACCCGATTTAGGGACACCTGATTTAAGGGGGCACTCTGCTGGGATAACCTGATTTAAGGGGGTATCTAATAACACCTGATTTTGGGGGGACGCTAATAAGAAGGCCTGATCTAAGGAGGCACTCTGATGGGAGTACTTAATATAAGGGGGCACTCTGATGGGAGTACTTAATATAAGGGGGCACTCTGATGGGAGTGCTTAATATAAGGGGGCACTCTGATGGGAACACATTCCAGGGACCCTAAAATAACGTTTCTTTATCAGTCTGGAGGAGAAGGTGGGATGTTCCCTCAGAAGAGCTGGATGAATCTGCTCAGCTCAAGCAAGGAAGAAGGTGACCCTCTACAAATGGTAGGACCTTTCCAGATTTACATTTCAGGGAATGTTTGTATTTGTATGGATGTTGTGTTCTTCTTCTATATGTAGGGACTCTGTACAGTCACTTATGTCTGCCAACAGTTACACTAGCTCTCACATTATGCTTGATTACTGGACACACGTAGATGGGCGGGCCGCGGGCGGCACGGTGGGAATGACCCAGCATGCAGCTCATTGGAGCAAAAAAAAAACTAGTTTGGCCAGAGATGCCCAAGCTCATCTCTATTCTGCACTGAGGGAGTGTGTAAGCCTCACATGTGTGGTTTGAACTTAAATTACATATGTGGGCATGACTTGCGTATGCACTTTTTTCTGCATGCAAGCTCGCGGGGACGCTTTCAGTTTTTTATTGTTTTTATTTAATTTTTTTATTTTTACACTTTCCCTTTTTAAAAGAAAAATGTTGATTACTTTTATCCCCATCCCTTGTATAGGAATAATATGTGATCGGTCCTCTTTATGGAGAGATTTATAAAACTGTGTAATAAATGAATACAATTAAAAAAAGAAAAAGAAAATGCAAACAAATATAATATAGGCAAAGGTAGGTTGTTCAATGCGCATTGCCACCATTTTGGCTCCATCTAGTGGCTATAATGTGGTATTTTCTTCCATTAGCCTGAGAATATTAGATTTTGCTCCATTCGCGCAGAATGGATTTACAAGTTGTGATAGATGAATAGCCATGGCATTTTTTTTCTATAAAGAGTCGGTGTAAATGGGAACAATGCAGATAATGCAAATTTTACATAATTGTGACCCTGTTGTGCATTGTAGAATTACTTAGCATTTCCCCCCTTTTGTCTGTAGGTGGCTGCCATGCAGAAAACACTGAACTTTGCCCTGGATGTTCTGCTTCCATTCCTCAATGGTGAGTTCCCCCCTAATTTTTATTTTTCATCCTTCTGAATGCTTTATGATCGTTACCCACATGCCTCGTGTATGCCTGTTCTCTATTACAAATCTTGGAGACATGTACATGGTAACAAAAATCTTGCCAAATGTTTTTCGATATTTAATATGTGTGGCTGGCATTTTCTCATTGTGTAGTTTAGAGACATAGGGCCAGATTCTGGTAGAATCCGCAGCGGCGTAGCGTAAGCCATTTACACTCACCGCCGCAACTTACTGGAGAAAGTGCCGTATTCTCCAAGCACTTGCTCCGTAGTTTGCGGCGGCGTAGTGTAAATGGCCCGGCGTATCCCCGCGTAATTCAAAGGGGGCGGCTTGTATTTTAATTAAGCGCACCTCCGCGTCAATCGAACTGCGCATGCGCCGGCCCGGGAAAAAAGCCCAGTGCGCATGCTCCAGCTCACGTCGGAAAACGTTGTTGAAACCGACGAGATCGTCACTTACGCAATGCCCTATTCGCGAACGTCGTAAGGGGGGGAACGTCGTAACCGACGGAAAAAGACGACGCTGACCCGACGCCATACTTAACATGGCATACGACGGAACTTTGTAAGCCTACCCTTCATATAGCAGGGGTAGGTTTACGTAAAAACATTCGGGAATCGGCGTATTCGGCTCATTTGCATAGGCAAATGAGAAATCAACGTAAAGGCCACCTAGCGGCCAGCGAAGTTATTACATCTAAGATCCGACGGTGTAAGTGTTTTACACCTGTCGGATCTTCACTGTATCTATGCGTAAGTGATTCTATGGATCAGACGCATAGATACCCGGGGAAAAAAAGCAGAGATACGACGGTGTTTCCTGCGATACACCGTCGTATCTGTTTTGAGAATCTGGCCCATAGGGATGTTCCCGTTCGAATGGTCAGGTCCTTGTTGGAGTACTAAGGCATTCGTTCGTATATTATAAAGAATTATAAAATGGACCTGTGTAGGGCAAGTAGTGGAATACCCTTCCCCCATTCCTCCCCACTTTTTTTTTTTTTTTTTACTTATAATTATTTGCTTTTTCTTCCCCCGGGGTTATATTTTGGACAAATAAGTGAGAGGTATTTATATACATAAATAATATGTGCATGTCAACATAGGTTACAATTAGACAATGTAATCTATTGTTGTGACAACGTATGATGGTATATGTCTTAATAAAAATGAATAAATTAAGAATGACTCCTCTATGTACCGGTACGTTTAGGAAATTTAGGCCGCAGGGATTTCAAACCCCTGGACTGGTGAAAGGGCAACTCGATGTCTCCTAGCGAGTGATCCCTGGCCACAGGTAGAGCGGGACCATGGGGGGAGGGTGGGGTCCAGTGTAAGTCCCCCTACATATTTTCTGTAAAGAGGAACTTACCCTTTAATCGCTTATTTTTCTGGCTTGTCGCCCACACGTGTGAAAGGGGCTTTTATTGTAGACTGTTGCAGTTGGAGAGTTCTTCCTACCTGGATGGAAGTAAAAACCTTACAGGGGTGGCAATCCTTCCCTGCGCCTTCCAAAACTTAGAATGTACTCCCTTAAATTCCAAAATTGGACTACAATTAAAAAAAAACTCCCCTTGGAGGTTAAAAATGAAAAGGCACTGGCAGCAAGCTTGTCTCCTCTCCAGCCTGGAGCCTGGCTTAAAGGGGAAGCAATCTTCCTCTGCCGACATTTACCTATAGGTAAGTCTGTAATAAGACTTATCTATAGGTGGTGTAAATATTATTATTATACAGGATTTATATAGCGCCAACAGTTTGCGCAGCGCTTTACAACATCAGGGAAGACAGTACATTCACAATACAAATCAATACAGGAGGGATCAGAGGGCCCTGCTCTTAAGAGCTTACAATCTAGAAGGGAGGGTCAAGTGGAACAAAGGGTAGTTAGCTGTGGGGGATGATCAGATGGACTCAAATGAAAATATCTCCTAAATGTTTGCGGTATAGGAGATATTTAGATTACGTGCAGCCAGTGACATCACTGGCGCATGCGCTCTGAAGGAACAGCCATGATTGTCGTTCCTTCCAAGTCCTGTGCCATGAACGAATAAATGTTCAGACAGGCGCAGGAGTGATTGCGGCTCTAGCCAATCACATACAGGGTTAAATCAAGCAGCAAGGATGCAACATATCGCCTCCTCACCACCTGTCAAACACCTCTGAAAAGTGATCCACCATGTGAATGAGCCTAACCACACTCACCAGTTTTATTACCGACAATGCTTGAATACTTGCGCAACACACAGCATGTGCAGCAGAATGTTGAATGGGTAAAGCCTGACCTCGGTTTCCTCTCTTCCTCCAGGGGTACATAGTGATCATGATGGACCTGGAGACATCTCTGTCCTCTCTGGATTTCAGCAAGCTCTTCAAAGGACAACACTTCAAGCTTTTCGGATGAGAAGAATTACAAACAAGTGTTGCTGAATGAAATTCTACCTGTACTGTAAACCTGCTGTTTTTAAAGTGATATTAAACGCTAATAGTTTTATTTTTTTACTATTTTTAACACCGCGTGTAGCTCCCTCAACTTTAAAGATTGCCTACCCCAGCATTCCATCCAGGTTTCCCTGATTTCTGCTCCCGTTCCCAGTTTCAAGATGGCTTCCTTGGCTTGCAGGCTCCTCTGGAGCAGAGGTTCTCAACCTCAGTCCTCAAGTACCCCCAACGGGCCATGTTTTGGGAACTTCCCTTGGATAAAATAGCTCATATCAATACCATGTCATTGATATTGATTCAAAGCAGCTGTTCAAAGTAAAGGAAAACCTGAAAACTTGTCTCGTTTGGGGGTATTTGAGGACTGAGGTTGAGAACCACAGCTTCGGGAGCAACCCTGTTGAATGTGCTGCTGGGGAAGCCTACATGCCGGTGTGAGGTTTATGCCTCTGTTGGGAGTAAATGCAACACTAAATTTTGTGAAGGATTGGGGCATGCGTGTACACAGGCACTAGGCATGATGGCACTTGTAGTCTTGAGCAGGGCTGCTGTTAGAAGTCATGGGCCCTGTACAGCCTAGGTGACAGTCACCAAACCTAACAAGTGGCTTCAGCCGCATGAACAAACCACTTGTTCATGGAGCCAGAATACCTTTTTTTTTTTTTTTTTTTTTTTTACAGCCCTGTGGGGGTTGGTGACCCAAATCTCACTTTTGAGACAGAGAAGGAGATTGAGGACACAGATTCCTCAATCCTTTCTCTGCAGCACTAGCTGCAGACTGAATGAACAGGAAGCTCTCTATACAGAGTTTCCCTGTTCATTTATAAACTGAAGCATTTGTAAACACAGGCTCCAGTAACTGTGCCCACTCCTGCTGCTCTGGGCCCCCCTGTTGAACTTATGGGGTCTAGACCCCATACAGGGGGGCATGTGCTACACATCTAGTCTTGAGAAGGGGACTAGGTCATGTGACTTGTGTTGGTACTATGGGTGTTCACTCCCCAGCAGGAAGTCCAGGGAAGCTGAGCAGGAGACTATAGCTGAGATAAGGTCTCGGTGTGTTTTTTTGATCTTTTTAAAGCTATTCCCATATTGTCCTCTGCTACGTTTATATACCACAATCAAGGGAATTCATAAAGAGTGCCTCTGCAGGACAAATGTTGGTGCCGTGGACTATATCCTGTACCTTTTTTTTTTTTTTTTTTTTTTTTTTAAACGGGTATATGAATCTGGTTCATGCACCACATGTGGAAGCACACTGAGACAAAGTGCCTATATGGACACCCTGTCCTCAGGGCAGCAGAGCTCCTTCTAGCCACTGGCTGGGTGGGTGAAGCCTGATGGAGCTGCTGAGATACTAGTTTCCAATCAGGTTCACTCCCCTTGTGATTAACAGCAGGCAGTGGATGGATCCATAGCCAATCGACAGCCTACTATTGGCTACAGAACGCTCCAACTGCCTGCTGTCAATCTCAAGCAGAGAGCGGACCTGATGGGGAACTAGATTCTCAGCTTTCCCTATCGGGCTCCACCCACTCTCGGCAGCTATGGTTGCTAGGAGGCTGTCAGCTGTAAAGCTGACAGCTTCTTTACCAACCAGTGACAGGTGGGGAGGGGAAGAGAATGCAGCAAACACGCTTCCTGCTACACAACGTAAAGAGACACGCAATTTGCCCGTCTCTGTACATCTACTTAAAGTGGTTGTAAACCCTCTGTGGGAACTTGCACCTACAGGTAAGCCTAGATTAAGGTTTACCTGTAGGTGTTTGCAATATTTCCTAAACCTACACGGTTTAGGAGATATTTGCCAAAAGGAATTCACCGTAGTCTACGGCGCAGGCGCACTGAGAATGACAGTTTTCTCAATGGCTAATGATTTGCCCCATAAGGCTCTAGGCCCAATAGGCCTGAGAACTGAGCAATCGTATGACCACTAATAGCTCAGTTCTTGGGTCCTCTCTAAGCGGACAGCTGTCACTGTCATCATCGGGCTGGGGAGGGGGTGGAGGAGGTTGGGATCTTTCCAGAGTCTAGAGCTGCTCTGTGATGGCTTTAGCTTTAGGTCACAGGAGAACAGAACTAGGTGCAATCACACCTGTGATCCACATGAGAAGTGTGACCAACATTTGCTTTGGCTATACTTCTCTTATAACGTTTTTATGTTAATATTTGAGTAAGAGTCCGTGTGTGGCTTGTCCCAGTTTTTATTTTGGAATCATTTGATCCACAAGTGATCAGTTTCTAAACGTATGCCTCTATGCTCCACCTCCCCACCTAACCCTTCATGTAGCAGCTAGGAGAGAAGCGAAAGGGCAATACCACAGATCTCAGGTACCCAACCTGCAGATAATTGGCATTTTCTCTACAGCCCTTTTATAGCAGTCTCATGTATCATGTCTTCTATCTATTATTATCTCCTGAAGATTTCAAGAGCCTCCAGTGGCTCCTGTAGCATGTTTACAGACTATGACTATTGCAGCATATCCCCCCCTCACCGATCATGTCTTGTATCCCCCCTCACCGATCATGTCTTGTATCCCCCCTCACCGATCATGTCTTGTATCCCCCCTCACCGATCATGTCTTGTATCCCCCCTCACCGATCATCTCTTGTATCCCCCCTCACCGATCATCTCTTGTATCCCCCCTCACTGATCATCTCTTGTATCCCCCCTCACCGATCATGTCTTGTATCCCCCCTCACCGATCATGTCTTGTATCCCCCCCTCACCAATCATCTCTTGTATCCCCCCTCACCAATCATCTCTTGTATCCCCCCCTCACCAATCATCTCTTGTATATCCCCCCCTCACCAATCATCTCTTGTATCCCCCTCACCAATCATCTCTTGTATCCCCCCCTCACCATTCATCTCTTGTATCCCCCCCTCACCCAATCATCTCTTGTATCCCCCCTCACCGATCATGTCTTGTATCCCCCCTCACCGATCATGTCTTGTATCCCCCCTCACCGATCATGTCTTGTATCCCCCCTCACCGATCATGTCTTGTATCCCCCTCATCTCTTGTATCCCCCCTCACCGATCATCCCTTGTATCCCCTCACCGATCATCTCTTGTATCCCCCCTCACCGATCATCTCTTGTATCCCCCCTCACCGATCATCCCTTGTATCCCCCCTCACCGATCATCCCTTGTATCCCCCCTCATCGATCATCTCTTGTATCCCCCCTCACCGATCATCCCTTGTATCCCCCTCTCACCGATCATCTCTTGTATCCCCCTCACCGATCATCTCTTGTATCCCCCCTCACCAATCATCTCTTGTATTCCCCCCTCACAACGATCATCTCTTGTATTCCCCCCTCACCGATCATCTCTTGTATTCCCCCCTCACCGATCATCTCTTGTATTCCCCCCCTCACCGATCATCTCTTGTATCCCCCTCACCGATCATCTCTTGTATCCCCCCTCACCGATCATCTCTTGTATCCCCCCTCACCGATCATCTCTTGTATCCCCCCTCACCGATCATCCCTTGTATCCCGCTCATCGTCCCTCATCATCCCTTGTATCCCACCCCTGATCATCACTTGTATCACTCTCCTTCTACAGCTTTACTATCCCCTCTCCTTGTATGCACCCCCTCATATCCCCCACTACCTTGTCCTCCAACTCTCCTTCTACAGATTTTCTACCCCCCTCATCCTGTGCATCCCTTCATACCCCCCACTCTCCTTCTACAGCATAGGTGGCAAACACAAGGCCCGCGGGCCAAATCCGGCCCTCCAGGCCATTTCATGTGGCCCTCACACCTCTCCTACAGCTTCTGGAGAGTTTCACCCCTCCTCTGGTCCTACTCCAGACTCCTACTTTCTGCTTTCAAGCAATGCATCCAGCTTCTTCCCAGCAGCAGCAGCATAAGGTAAGGGGGTACACTGTGATGTAAGGGAGAGTTGGGGACTCAACTTCTGATGGTGGGGGGGGGGGGCTCTTGACATCTAATGTAAGGGAAGGGTATGCGCTGGACATCTAATCCCACAGATAGAACCGGCCCTTTTGAGGGCAATCATCATGCTGATGCGGTCCACCATGAAATAGAGTTTGACACCCCTGTTCTACAGCTTTCCTATCCTCCCCTCCTGTGTGCCCCCCCCCCCACTCTCCTTCTACAGATTTCCCACCCCCCTTGTCCTCCTTTTATTCCCCGCACCTTGTGCAGCATCCCCATCCTCTCCCATATCTTGTGTACCCCCCATCTTGTGCAGCTCCTCCACCCCTCACCTTGTATCCCCCCTGACTGTGTACCTTCCCTCCTCCAGACGCTGATTTCACATGGAGCTTTCATGAATGCACTCCAGTTGATGGTGATAAAAAGGTGGAGTCTCGGGGCCAGATTCAGAAAGGAATTACACCGGCATAATTTGAATTTCCCGCCGGCGTATCATTGTTTTCTATTCAGAAAACATCATACGCTGGATTTACGCTAAGATCCGACTGCCGTAAGTCACTTACACCGTCGTTTATGTTGTTTTACTAAGTCGTTCGCGAATAGGTATTTGCGTAAATGACGCTCATGTCGGATTCAACAACGTTTTTCGGCGTGAGTTGGAGCATGCGCACTGGGCTATTTTCATGGCCGGCGCATGCGCAGTTAGATCGGCACGGGGAGCGCTTAATTTAAATACAAGCCGCCCCCTTTGAATTACGCGGCCTTACGCCGGGCCATTTACACTACGCTGCCGCAAATTACGGAGCAAGTGCATTGTGAATACGGCACTTGCTCCAGTAAATTGCGGCGGCGTAGTGTAAATGGCATACGCTACGCCGCCGCGGATTGTACGAGAATCTGGCCCTCGGTGTCCGGGTGGGGGCGGTACTGAGCAGTATTTGGATCGCAGATAGATAGTGACACTGCAGGCAGGGAGGGGGGAGAAGTGCGGAGCAGGCATGGCTGGGGGCAGCCTCCGGGGCACAAGCCCCTCCCCTTCCTTAGTTTCGGTCCTGGTCCTCCATTCTGAAGCGCATCGATGAGAAGCACAAAGTCATCCCCAGCCAGACACTATGGGCCAGATTCAGGTAGATGAGAGTATCTTTCCTCTGGAGTAACGCTTCTCATTTACGTTACTCTGAAGACCCTTTCAGCGCAAGTCCTGTAATTCACATAGCAGTTGCGCGTAAACTTGCGCCAGAGTAACGATAATGCGCTGGCGTAACCCGACGCAAGTGAAACTGGGTGTGATCATATGTAAATGATGGGCGGAGCCCAGCGCAGAGGCTTACGTTCAGCGCATCATCCACGGAGCATGCGCAGTGAGTGCGGCTCCACTCGCCCCCTTTGCGCATGCTCACAACTTCCGTCGGCAACCACTTCCTGGGAAACGTCAGCGCAATGCGTTCCGCTGGGCGCTTAAAAGCGCTGGCGGAAACGCCATTCCGGCGCAAAAGTAGTTCCATTTCCCCCCACCCCAGGGAAGATACTTTTGCCCTGTAATGGCTGCTCCCGCTGCCCCCAGAGAGAGGAGGAACCTAAATTATAATGCCCAGGAGGTCACAGTGATAATATCGGCTATGGAGGCATTTAATGATTTTCTCCATGGTAAAAAAAGCAGGAAGACCAGCCGGGAGAGAAAGCAGGCCATCCTGGACACCATAGCTGCCAGGGTCAATGTGCTGGGGTACTCCACCCGGAGTGCTTCAGACATTGGTAAAAAATCAATGACCTGCGGCGCAAGGTGAGGGGCAAGGTGTCCACCATTAGGAGCCATGAGAGGGGCACAGATGGTGGTCCCCATGTCCTGTCACCCTGACCGCGGAGGAGGAGGTGGTCGCCCGCTGCCTGGACAGGGAGCAGTTGGAGGGGGTCCCAGGCTATGATTCCGTAGAGGAAGGCTCCAGGACAGGTAAGTGATTTTTACCCCCTTTTTGGTGTGTTGCATGTGGGGGGCGGGGGTGGGTACATGTGCCAAGTGTGTGGGACCACCAACATGTGTCTGCTTTGTGTCATCCACAGATGACGGTGCTGGGCCATCTCGTGCCGGCCAGTCCACCCCAACCCCCCAACGGGATGCTGAAGACGAGGCCCTGGGTGCTGGAGACACCGAGGTGGAGGAGGAGAGTGCCCACACCACTTCAGCAGAGGTGGTTGTGGAGGAGCCTGTCCCTGAACAGGAGTTCATTTTAATGTTGGAGGAGTCCTCCTCCTCTGCAGGGCCCTCTGTGATCCCCTCCCCCATCCTAGGTAGCCCCTCAAGGGCGACTCCATCCCCACGGGGACAACCTTCCTCTGCCCCCAGGAAGGCCACCCGGAAGACCAGGGGGGTGTGTGATTTGGTCGAAGACCAGGTGCTTTTGGACCACGCGAAACAGACCCAGCAAATGGGGGAGATGGCTGGCCACCTAGACAGGGTCGCAGACAGCCTGGGCTCTATGTCACAGCTGCCCAGTCGCGTGCAGGGCGTTGTGACCAGCCTGGGGGAGGTGCAGGCTGATATCCGGCACTTGACAGCAGCTGTTCGAGACAACACTGCTGCCATTCGGGAAGAGGGGAGGGCAGCGGCAACGTGACCAGCGGCATCAGATCACCCGCCAGCTGAGGATGCAGGCCCAAACAAATTTGTATCTGAGCCGTATCGCTGTGGCATTGGAGGGCATGCAGCCAACAGCTCCCAGGAGTGGCCCACCCGGGGATCAGCCTCCTCCTGATGCCCCCCCACCACCACCACCACCCACTCCCTCCAGGCAGATGAGGAGCCCGAGAGTGCCCCCAAGGAGGAGCCCCCGTCATCCCAGATGAGGGTTTTTTGTTTTTTTGGTTGTTATATATTTTTGTTTATACTCAGGACATGAGTTTATTTATTTTATTTATTATTATTGTTTATACTCAGGACATGAGTTTTGGTTAATTTTTTTGGTTCTCAGGTTATGAGATTTTATTTTTATTTTTTGATACTGCACACGTTGCAGTGTGAATGGTGTGTGAATGTGAGAGGGTGGCACTCCTGAAAGTAAGGGGTGTCACCCTCGGCCGTGGTGGTGAAGTTAACCCCACGGCTGAATGAATGACGTGTGAAAGGTGTGTGAATGGACAGTGACATCATTGGGGCCTTGACGCGGCGTTACTGCTCCCAACTCCTACATGCTGGACTTGGGCTAATCCAATGCGATGTGCATGTGATGTGTGTGATCTAGGGACATCAGTGTGTACACGCGTGCACTGTCTGTGTTATTAATGTTTTGGTTTAGTGTCCAAAGATGCCTACGGCGAGGACCCTCCTGACTGCTCTTCCATCAGCAGACTGGGTGTCCTCTGGCAGGTGGGGACTGTGTGGGTCGGGGGTCAGGTCATCACGTATGTCAATCTCTAGGCCTTTTTTCATAGCAAAGTTATGTAGTATGCAACATGCACCGATGATCTGACACACAAAGGTAGGGGAATACAATAGGGTCCCCCCGGACTTATCCAGGCAGCGGAAACGGGACTTCAGGAGCCCAAATGTTTGCTCCACCACTGCACGGGTTTTGATGTGTGCTTCATTGTATTTTCTCTCTCCTCTGGTTTGGGGGTTCCGGAAAGGAGTCATTAGATGGGGTCCCAGTGCATATGCAGAGTCACCTGTAAGGGAAAAGACAGGAGGATGTTAGTAGTGCATGTGCCACTTTTGATGTGCATCACGGGAGGGGATAGTCATGCCTGACTCCCATGTCACTCACCAACCAGCCAGCTGTCCCCATACATGTTCTGTTCGAATTCTGCTGGAATGGGGCTCTGACGGTATATGAAGCTGTCATGGCTGGACCCGGGGTGTTTGGCACGGACGTGCCATATGAGGCGTTGGGCATCGGCTATCACCTGTACGTTGATGGAGTGCCAATGCTTCCGATTGCGGTATATGTGCTCTGTGGCACTGGGGGGCTGTAGGGCCACATGTGTGCAATCAATGGCCCCGATGGTGCGTGGGAATCTGGCAATGTTGTAGAAATCTGTCATTGCCTTCAGCCGCAGCTCCTCAGTGGTGGGTCTGATGAACTGGTTGGACATGCGTCTGAGGATTGCAGGGACAACCTGGTGCACACATCTGCTCATGGAGGACTGTGACATCCCAGCCACCACTCCACTTGTACGCTGGAATGATCCACTGGCAAGGAAATGAAGTGTTGCCAGGACCTTCACCAGTGGCTGCACTGCTTGTGAGCGGTGTGTCTTGCTGGTGATGTCACCCTGCAGGGTTGTGGTTAGTTCAAGTATTGCATCATCTGGGCTGAATCTGAAGAGGCGATACACCTCCTCATCCCCCATGCCAAAGAGGTTCATACGAGTGCGGTATATCCTCTCACGTGCCCGCCTCCTCCGTAGCGAGGGACCCAGTACTAGTCTTAGGACCACGAGTGCCCCTGGCATGTTGGCACACAGAGGTGTTGTCCTTGCTAGTGTTGTTGTTCAGCTTGCTAGTTTCGTCGGTAACGCTGCTGTAGCTGCTCTCCTGCTGACCTGTGACCGTCTGGAGTAAAGATAAAGCAGCCTTTTGTAGAAATAACTTTGCGCCGGACGGACCAGATACGCGCGGCGCATGTAGCCAGCGTATGGTGCTAATCCGTTCGTGAATTGGGAAAAATCCCTCATTTGCATATTTGCAGGGGAAATCAATAGGCGCGACTGATGCGCCCAGCGAAAATAAGCGCTGACGATACTCTGGCGTCGGAACGTTCCGCCGGTCGCAAATGACCCGTTATTGGGCGCATCTAGTTTGCTGGGTACGGGCACATAGAAAAGACGGCGCATCATCACAGTTACGCGGCGCATATCCAAATACTCCAGCGCAAGTGTTCGTGAATCTGGCCCTATCACTACTTCGTGTGAGCCAGAGGAAGTGGGGGAGGAGCCAGGGGCCGACAAAACATAGGCCACGCCTGCTGTAAAGAGGTGGGGCCGCGAGCTGATGAAGGGGCGGAGCCTGCTATATATAGTGCGTCACTCTGAGGGAGGGTCAGTCAGCGGATAGCCAGCTAGAGGAGCGGCACGATTCTCCTGTCACACCCACCAGGATGTCTTCCTATGGCAACAACTTTTTCCGGTAAGAGGGCGGAGATTGTAACCAGGGGGATTTCGAGAGATTAGGGGGCGGGCATTTACTGAAGTCGAGTCGGACATTTTTACTAAGGAATGTGAGGAAACCATGGGCGGATCTAGGACGGCTGTGTCCCCCATCCCAGATTTTAATTGTACGCCCTGTGTAAAAAAAAACTCCCCTTTCTGCTGTCTCCGCCCCCCAGTACATTGGTTCGGGCTCAAGGAGCATCCCAGCGCCTTGGATTGGTGGCCACGCCTCCGATTTCAAGTCCCGCCCATTACAAATTGACAGACTGCACCGACCAATCACAGGCCACCTCAGCGCCGCGCGGTTCCTCAAGCACAACTGTTCAACCTGCGCGCGCCCCCCCCTCCTCGATGACGATGGAGGGGAGAGCCGAGAGAGGACGGACGTGTTCTGTGATGGAGGATTCCCGGAAATGGTCGTATGACATTCCGATGGGGACACCCGATTTAGGGACACCTGATTTAAGGGGGCACTCTGCTGGGATAACCTGATTGTAGGGGGAACTCTGATGGGAACACCTGATTTAAAGGGGCGCTAATAAGGAGATCTGCTTTAAGGTGGCACTCTGCTGGGAGCACCTGATTTAAGGGGGTATCTAATAACACCTGATTTAGGGGGGACGCTAATAAGAAGGCCTGATCTAAGGAGGCACTCTGATGGGAGTGCTTAATATAAGGGGGCACTCTGATGGGAGTGCTTAATATAAGGGGGCACTCTGATGGGAGTGCTTAATATAAGGGGGCACTCTGATGGGAGTACTTAATATAAGGGGGCACTCTGATGGGAGTACTTAATATAAGGGGGCACTCTGATGGGAGTACTTAATATAAGGGGGCACTCTGATGGGAGTACTTAATATAAGGGGCACTCTGATGGGAGTACTTAATATAAGGGGGCACTCTGATGGGAGTACTTAATATAAGGGGGCACTCTGATGGGAGTACTTAATATAAGGGGGCACTCTGATGGGAGTACTTAATATAAGGAGGCACTCTGATGGGAGGGCTTAATATAAGGAGGCACTCTGATGGGAGTACTTAATATAAGGGGGCACTCTGATGGGAGTACTTAATATAAGGGGGCACTCTGATGGGAGTACTTAATATAAGGGGGCACTCTGATGGGAGTACTTAATATAAGGGGGCACTCTGATGGGAGTACTTAATATAAGGGGGCACTCTGATGGGAGTACTTAATATAAGGGGGCACTCTGATGGGAGTACTTAATATAAGGGGGCACTCTGATGGGAGTACTTAATATAAGGAGGCACTCTGATGGGAGGGCTTAATATAAGGAGGCACTCTGATGGGAGTACTTAATATAAGGAGGCACTCTGATGGGAGTACTTAATATAAGGGGGCACTCTGATGGGAGTACTTAATATAAGGGGGCACTCTGATGGGAGTACTTAATATAAGGGGGCACTCTGATGGGAGTACTTAATATAAGGGGGCACTCTGATGGGAGTACTTAATATAAGGGGGCACTCTGATGGGAGTACTTAATATAAGGGGGCACTCTGATGGGAGTACTTAATATAAGGAGGCACTCTGATGGGAGGGCTTAATATAAGGAGGCACTCTGATGGGAGTACTTAATATAAGGGGGCACTCTGATGGGAGTACTTAATATAAGGGGGCACTCTGATGGGAGTACTTAATATAAGGGGGCACTCTGATGGGAGTGCTTAATATAAGGGGGCACTCTGATGGGAGGGCTTAATATAAGGGGGCACTCTGATGGGAACACATTCCAGGGACCCTAAAATAACGTTTCTTTATCAGTCTGGAGGAGAAGGTGGGATGTTCCCTCAGAAGAGCTGGATGAATCTGCTCAGCTCAAGCAAGGAAGAAGGTGACCCTCTACAAATGGTAGGACCTTTCCAGATTTACATTTCAGGGAATGTTTGTATTTGTATGGATGTTGTGTTCTTCTTCTATATGTAGGGACTCTGTACAGTCACTTATGTCTGCCAACAGTTACACTAGCTCTCACATTATGCTTGATTACTGGACACACGTAGATGGGTGGGCCGCGGGCGGCACGGTGGGAATGACCCAGCATGCAGCTCATTGGAGCAAAAAAAAAACTAGTTTGGCTAGAGATGCCCAAGCTCATCTCTATTCTGCACTGAGGGAGTGTGTAAGCCTCACATGTGTGGTTTGAACTTAAATTACATATGTGGGCATGACTTGCGTATGCACTTTTTTCTGCATGCAAGCTCGCGGGGACGCTTTCAGTTTTTTATTGTTTTTATTTAATTTTTTTATTTTTACACTTTCCCTTTTTAAAAGAAAAATGTTGATTACTTTTATCCCCATCCCTTGTATAGGAATAATATGTGATCGGTCCTCTTTATGGAGAGATTTATAAAACTGTGTAATAAATGAATACAATAAGAAAAAGAAAATGCAAACAAATATAATATAGGCAAAGGTAGGTTGTTCAATGCGCATTGCCACCATTTTGGCTCCATCTAGTGGCTATAATGTGGTATTTTCTTCCATTAGCCTGAGAATATTAGATTTTGCTCCATTCGCGCAGAATGGATTTACAAGTTGTGATAGATGAATAGCCATGGCATTTTTTTTCTATAAAGAGTCGGTGTAAATGGGTACAATGCAGATAATGCAAATTTTACATATTTTTGACCCTGTTGTGCATTGTAGAATTACTTAGCATTTCCCCCCTTTTATCTGTAGGTGGCTGCCATGCAGAAAAACACTGAACTTTGCCCTGGATGTTCTGCTTCCATTCCTCAATGGTGAGTTCCCCCCTAATTTTTATTTTTATCATCCTTCTGAATGCTTTATGATCGTTACCCACATGCCTCGTGTATGCCTGTTCTCTATTACAAATCTTGGAGACATGTACATGGTAACAAAAATCTTGCCAAAGGTTTTTCGATATTTAATGTGTGTGGCTGGCATTTTCTCATTGTGTAGTTTAGAGACATAGGGATGTTCCCGTTCAAAAGGTCAGGTCCTTGTTGGAGTACTAAGGCATTCGTTCGTATATTATAAAGAATTATAAAATGGACCTGTGTAGGGCAAGTAGTGGAATACCCTTCCCCCATTCCTCCCCACTCTTTTTTTTTTTTTTACTTATAATTCTTTGCTTTTTCTTCCCCCGGGGTTATATTTTAGACAAATAAGTGAGAGGTATTTATATACATAAATAATATGTGCATGTCAACATAGGTTACAATTAGACAATGTAATCTATTGTTGTGACAATGTATGATGGTATATATCAATAAAAATGAATAAATTAAGAATGCCTCCTATATGTAGCGGTACGAGGTACGTTTAGGAAATTTTAAGCTGCAGGGATTTCAAACCCCTGGACTGGTAAAGGGGCAACTCGATGTCTCCTAGCGAGTGATCCCTGGCCTCAGGTAGAGCGGGACCATGGGGGGGGGGGGGGGGGGGGGGGGGGGGGTGGGTGAATGGGGTCCAGTGTAAGTTCATCTTACATATTTTCTGTAAAGAGGAACTTACCCTTTAATCACTTATTATTCTGGCTTGTCGCCCACACGTGTGAAAGGGGCTTTTATTGTAGACTGTGTTGCAGTTGGAGAGTTTTTCCTACCTGGATGGAAGTAAAAACCTTACAGGGGTGGCAATCCTTCCCTGCGCCTTCCAAAACTTAGAAAAACAGTTTCAGCTGTACTCCCTTTAAATTCCAAAATTGGACTACATTTTTAAAAAACTCCCCTTGGAGGTTAAAAATGAAAAGGCACTGGCAGCAAGCTTGTCTCCTCTCCAGCCTGGAGCCTGGCTTAAAGGGGAAGCAATCTTCCTCTGCCGACATTTACCTATAGGTAAGTCTGTAATAAGGCTTATCTATAGGTGGTGTAAATATTATTATTATACAGAATTTTTATAGCGCCAACAGTTTGCGCAGCGCTTTACATCAGGGAAGACGGTACATTCACAATACAAATCAATACAGGAGAGATCAGAGGGCCCTGCTCTTAAGAGCTTACAATCTAGAAGGGAGGGTCAAGTGGAACAAAGGGCAGTTAGCTGTGGGGGATGATCAGATGGACTCAAATGAAAATATCTCCTAAATGTTTGCGGTATAGGAGATATTTTTTAGATTACGTGCAGCCAGTGACATCACTGGCGCATGCGCTCTGAAGGAACGGCCACGAGTGTCGTTCCTTCCAAGTCCTGTGCCATGAACGAATAAATGTTCAGACAGGCGCAGGAGTGATTGCGGCTCTAGCCAATCACATACAGGGTTGAATCAAGCAGCAAGGATGCAACATAACGCCTCCTCACCACCTGTCAAACACCTCTGAAAAGTGATCAACCATGTGAATGAGCCTAACCACACTCGCCAGTTTTATTACCGACAATGCTTGAATACTTGCGCAACACACAGCATGTGCAGCAGAATGTTGAATGGGTAAAGCCTGACTTTGGTTTCCTCTCTTCCTCCAGGGGTACATAGTGATCATGATGGACCTGGAGACATCTCTGTCCTCTCTGGATTTCAGCAAGCTCTTCAAAGGACAACACTTCAAGCTTTTCGGATGATAAGAATTACAAACAAGTGTTGCTGAATGAAATTCTACCTGTACTGTAAACCTGCTGTTTTTAAAGTGATATTAAACGCTAATAGTTTCATTTTTTTACTATTTTTAACACCGCGTGTAGCTCCCTCAACTTTAAAGATTGCCTACCCCAGCATTCCATCCAGGTTTCCCTGACTTCTGCTCCTGTTCCCAGTTTCAAAATGGCTTCCTTGGCTTGCAGGCTCATCTGGCGCAGAGGTTCTCAACCTCAGTCCTCAAGTACCCCCAACGGGCCATGTTTTGAGAACTTCCCTTGGATAAAATAGCTCATATCAATACCATGTCATTGATATTGATTCAAAGTAAAGGAAAACCTGAAAACGTGTCTCGTTTGGGGGGTATTTGAGGATTGAGGTTGAGAACCACTGCTCTGGAGAAACCCTGTTGAATGTGCTGCTGGGGAAGCCTACATGCCAGTGTGAGGTTTATGCCTCTGTTGGGAGTAAATGCAACACCAAATTTTGTGAAGGATTGGGGCATGCGTGTACACAGGCACTAGGCATGATGGGACTTGTAGTCTTGAGCAGGGCTGCTGTTAGAAGTCATGGGCCCTGTACAGCCTAGGTGACTGTCACCAAACCTAACAAGTGGCTTCAGCTGCATGAACAAACCACTCATTCATGGAGCCAGAATACCTTTTTCTTTTTTTGAACAGCCCTGTGGGGGTTGGTGACCCAAATCTCACTTTTGAGACAGAGAAAGAGATTGAGGACACAGATTCCTCAATCCTTTCTCTGTGGCACTAGCTGCAGACTGAATGAACAGGAAGCTCTCTATACAGAGTTTCCCTGTTCATTTATAAACTGAAGCATTTGTAAACACAGGGAGGGCCACAGGGGGATTGGCTCCAGTAACTGTGCCCACTCCTGCTGCTCTGGGCCCCCCTGTTGAACTTATGGGGTCTAGACCCCATACAGGGGGGCATGTGCTACACCTCTAGTCTTGAGAAGGGGACTAGGTCATATGACTTGTGTTGGTACTATGGGTGTTCACTCCCCAGCAGGAAGTCCAGGGAAGCTGAGCAGGAGACTATAGCTGAGATAAGGTCTCGGTGTGTTTTTGGATCTTTTTAAAGCTATTCACATATTGTCCTCTGCTACGTTTATATACAACAATCAAGGGAATTCATAAAGAGTGCCTCCGCAGGACAAATGTTGGTGCCGGGACTATATTTTTTTAAACGGGTACATGAATCAGGTTCATGCACCACATGTGGAAGCACACTGAGACAAAGTGTCTATATGGACATCCTGTCCTCAGGGCAGCAGAGCTCCCTCTAGCCACTGCGGCAACGTTTTATTGCTGGGTGGGTGAAGCCTGATGGAGCCGCTAAGATACTAGTTTCCCATCTGGTTCACTCCCCTTGTGATTAACAGCAGGCAGTGGCTGGATCCATAGCCAATCAACAGCCTACTATTGGCTACAGAACGCTCCAACTGCCTGCTGTCAATCTCAAGCAGAGAGCGGACCAGATGGGGAACTAGAGTCTCAGCTTTCCCTATCGGGCTCCACCCTGCTCCAGGTTCCGAAAGCCAACTACAAGACCAAAGGAGAAAGATGATTCGCCATCCAAGGTCCCAGACTATGGAATGCTTTACCAACCATACCATGTCCTCATTAAAAAAAAAGGTCTAGTGTGGATTTTGGGGGACCATGTGTCTTCTTTTGTTTTTGTTTTTTTATATTTTAGACTAATGTATCTCAAGATTTTGCATACTTTCGTGATTGAGTGTTCTGTTGCCATGAAGCAAAATGTCTGTCACTCTAAAAAAAAAATTTTTTTTGGGCAGATTGTAGGAACATTGGGTCCCATAGACTTCAATGGAAATGGCTGAAAAAGTTTTCTGCTCAAAGAACAGCTCCCCACCCCAAATCTCCTTCACCTCTCCTCACCCTAGTGCTTTCTATTGGCTAAGCAAAAACCCCTGAAGCTAAAAAAACACTTGTAATAGTTCTGGTCTTTCCATTATGGATGTTACATCTGAACTTCCTCTAAATGGTCTGTTATATTCCCCATGCCTTTTTTTCTCAATAAACAAATTTAATAAGAAAAACCCTTGTAACACATGCAACAAAATATTCAAAAACTCTTAAATAAAAACGCCTTAAACTCGCTCTGCTCAGGTGGGAATGCAGCCTTATACATTTTAAAGGGAAAGTCCACCCTAAGCCTGAAATCACTACATCTACAGACATACACGATATAAGCCTAGCCTATCTAGCCCTGTAAAGAAGAAATCGCTATACATACCTTGTTTGAAGCCGATCCGTTCTGACCTACCATGGCAGAATCTCTGCAGAGGACACAGCCGACAACGGCTGGGAATGGGAAGTGACATCACTCATAGAGTTACTATGGGGCTTCCGTTGTCGGCTTTGTCCTCTGTACCCACTTACACAGTAAAGCCGCCGCTGACAGCTCAGTGTGGGATCGGGTTGGATCGGCTTAAAAAATCTATGTATACTGATTCCTTCTTTAGAGGGCTAGATAGGTTAGTGTTAGATTGTGGATGTCTGTAGATGTAGAGATTTTACTGTTAGGGTGGACTTCTGGACTTCTCCTCTCCCCATAGTAAAAAAAATAGGAAAAGCTTAAAGGGGTTGTAAAGACAAAAATATTTTCCTCTTAAATTAAAGTCTGACGGTAGCTGATAAAGTAAAATGTAATGTTTTGCATTATAACTAGTTTGGTACCTGTTGAAATCGAGCTGTTTTATTCACCTCCGTCACTCCTGAATCGTTATTCTCACTAACTTCCTGGTTTGCAGTACACATTCATTCTTGCTACATCACGGCCTAATGGGAACTACAGTTCCCATTAGGCTTAGCCTCCATGCCTGTGAGGGATAAGAGAGCATCTTCACGCAGGGCTGTAGTCATAGGGAGGGGGTGAGCACATTCTGCTTTCCACCATGCAAAATGCCTCAGATGCTGGTGGAAAGCAAGAAGAGGAGAGACAGGAAATTGCATTTTCAAACCTGCAGTACTGTATTCTGGAGGTCAAAAGGAAAAACAAGGTAAGTGACATTGAAATGCTCTAGCTTACAGCAATCAATTGATCTAATAAAAAACGAACCTTTAGTGTTCCTTTAACTACCTGGACATTTTATAAAACAAAAGGAATATAAATCATATAAAATTCACAAAGCAAAAAACACCAGGGTAAGGACCCTTCTTCTAAACATAAGAGTGGGTTATTTTCATCCGAGTCCAATGGGATTTGAAATGGATGGTCACATGGGTGTAAACATAGATCCCTATGCTTGTGTTAAAGTAATAATAAAGTCTTTTTTTTTTTTTAATAACAAACATTTCATACTTACCTGCTCTGTGTAATGTTTTTGCACAGAGCAGTCTGGCTAAACAAAATTACAATTGTCAACACCATTGAGACAACCTATCCAGGACCACTGATCTCCCCCTTAGGAGCCGGTCTCAGCCTAATGCCACATACACACGATCGGATATTCCGACAAGAAAGCCGTGGATTTTTTTCTGACTGAATTTTAGTTCAGGATATATGAAAAAAAGAAAGAATGGACTTTGTAGGCACTATTTAGAAATATAAAAAAAATTGATTTTTAATCTTTAGAACAGTACAATTTTTAAAACAAGATGCCCATTGCATCTGATAAAGCTATAAAATACATCAACTTAAAAAGCAATGTAAGAATATGAAACCAGGTGAGGGGACCACAGGTAAAAGTTGGTAGTAGTCGTTGCAACTGTCAGTGATAAGGACTGGTGTAGCCTGGGTCGGCACTGTTCGATTCTTGACATGCATGAATAGTGTTCCAGAAATTGCTCTACTAGTTTTGCGGAACGTGGCACTTCTTCGGGAGCTTAGGAACTACAACATGGAAGATAGTATTAAATAATAAACTGAAATAATGATATTGAGAACATATGTTACACAACAGTTCCCAGAACTGGAATCCTGCATAAGCATCGAACAAATGTTTACGATATACTCACCAATTTAATGGTGTCTTGATAGAGTGTTTAGCGTTGTCGCATGCCCCTACTGCACCCAGCCGGGTCAGTGGAGATGGAACAAGCTCAATGGCGGAGACCACTTTTTTTGAACCTGCCAATAAATTAATTGATTATATGATGGTATATAATAAAAAATATATATAAATGTTTTAAGAATGAAAATGACACCATTCCTAATGTATTTGAATGGGTAAGGGTAACATTTAATATAAACCATACTTGATTATAAGAAAAATAACTGATATTGTAATCATTATTGATAGATTATTCTTTTTATCCTTAAATATTAAATGATGGCTGATTATTTAATTGAAAGGAGGGGCCCAAATGAGCACAGCTGGAGAACATATACTATTGCGACCATACAGGTAAAACCACTTTATAGAAGAGGGTCAGGCTGCAAGGTATTATATTATCAAAGTACATAGTTAAATATGAGTATACCTATACAAAAGAGATATAGCTCTAATAATGGCATAAGTATAACAGGACAAATGAGTGTTACCTTGCTGAATTTGTTATATGGGCTCACCGTTGCTCAGACTGTGGGCTGAAACAGCCCTTGCTGTTAAATTGTGGTTCCAATGGGTCTGGTGAGCAGAGAGCAGGAGAAATTACCAAATTAGCCTTTAAAGGCAGTTAGAAGGGGAAAGGCTTGGCTGGACTAAAAACATATTGTAAGTGTATGCTAGTCACCTTATTATGTTGCACAGGGGAAATTTGCTCAAGCCACGGTCTGCGATGTGGCTCTCTCCAAGACAGCTGTAGAGTGCACACTCGCATTGCTATGATTTGTACCCGCTCGCGGATGTACCAGACTTGCGTCTGACGTCACGTGAGCCGGCCTTATTGCCTTCCGCGCATGCGCCGATTTTTTTTCAGTAACAAACATATTATACTTTCCTCCTCTGTGAAGTTGGTTTTGCACAGAACAGCCCGGATCCTCCTCTTCTCAGGTCCCTCTCAGCTGCTCCTGGCCCCTCCCTCCTATCAAGTGCCCCCTCAGCCAGCAGCTTCCTATGGGGGGGGCACCTATACCAAGTCACAGCTCCTTTTTATCCATTCTAGACACTGAGCCCTGATTGGCTGACTGACTTTGATTGACAGCCGCAGGAGGCTATGACGCCGCTGCTGTGTCTCAGCCAATCAGGTGGAGAGACCCGAATAGCTCAGACACCTGTGGACATCGCTGGAGAGAGATGGGGGTCAGGAAAGTAATTAGGGGGGGCTGCTACTCACAAAAGGTTTTTTTATCTAAACGCACAGAATGCTTCTGCCATTACAACTCCGTTAAGTCCAACTCTGGGCTTCCCCACCACATTTTCCTGGAGATGACCCACAGCTGTAATTTTTGCTTTTTTTATATATATATTTACATTTTCCATATGTCTAGGCTGGTCACATGACAAGCCAGGTTTTCTTTCTCACCTCCTTCTCTAGCGGTGGGCAGTCCTTAATAATGGAAAGAACTGTGCCGCTTTCTGCATCATTACACTTAGGTCTGGTTCACACCTGTGCATTTTTAGTTTTGCAGAACCATACTACAGTCCATTTAACATGGTTTCCTATGGGTCACGTTCACATCTGTGCATTTTATGGAAAGGACCAGGGACTTTTTTCTGTTTTTTGGTTCCATAGACTTCAGTGAATCAAAAATGTGCATTAAAAAAAGAAAAATGCACCCAGAATATGCAAACTGCAACCTGTATAGATGTGAACCAGGCCTAAGAGTCATGACACCCTGTACTCAAAGTATGTCCTCAGTCTTCTGGACTGAAATATGCTGGTAGTCATTGAACCTGGAAGACTGAGGACATCTAGTGGAACAAAATAATTACTACCAGATAGAAGGTGAACATTTCAGCCAATGCTGTTCTAAAAGGCACCTAAGGGACTCTTCTTTTATTAATTTGTCATTAATGATGTAAAAAATGTAGGCACAGCCAAAAGCTTTCTCCTGATATGACCTCAATGACTATTTGCAATAAAAGTAGTCTTAGTATACCTGAAATTCTTTTGTGATGTCACTAAAGTGCTTTATAAATTATTTTAAAGTTTTTTTCCACCCAAATTGGTCTCTTATTGGGTAACACAAAAAGTAAAAAAATATTTAAACAATTTAACTCAAAAACACCAAAATCTGCGGGATGACAATAATGTAAAGTGGCTGCAAGATTTTGTGGACTTCCTTGTTACCTGGTGGACAAATCGGATATTACTTCATGCTGAGAGCTTGCCATAGAGAAGCCTGTATTCAGCTTGCATCTTCCTATCAATGTACCTTTCCCTACAAGCCATGTAGGAATTTATTACTCTTCTGTTTTATTCTGCAAACATCCATGATTGCGACTCACCAAAAAAGTAAGTTCCTCTAATTGTTTCTTACTCTACAACGCTTTGTAACCCTTTCACCTGATATTTCCTATACTGATGATTAATTATTGCATGATGGGACTTGTAGTCTTGAGCAGGGCTGCTGTGTTAGAAGTCATGGGGCCCTGTATAGCCTAGGTGACAGTCACCAAACCTAACAAGCCACATGAAAAACCACTCAGCATGCAACCAGAATACCTGTGAGAATGAGCCCATTTTTTTTGAACGGCCCTGTGGGGGTTGGGTCTATAAATAATCAGGGGTCTAAACAGACACCCAAATCTCACTTTTGAGACAGAGAAAGAGATTGAGGGCACAGATTCCTCAATCCTCTATCTGCGGCACAAGCTGCAGACTGAATGAACAGGAAGCTCTCTATACAGAGTCTCCCTGTTCATTTATAAACTGATGCATTTGTAAACACAGGGAGGGCCACAGGGAGATTGGGTCCAGTAACTGTGCCCACTCCTGCTGCTCTGGACCCACCTGTTGAACTTATGGGGCCTGGACCCCATACAGAAGGGCATGTGCTACACCTCTGTTCTTGAGAAGGGGACTAGATCATGTGACTTGTGTTGGTACTATGGGTGTTCACTCCAGGCGTGTGGCGGGCCGGCTATAAGGGGAGGTTGGAGACGGGTTTTTTTTTGGGTGCGCAGTTTTTCGAGTGTATGTTTTTTCCAGGCGTGTGGTGGGCCGGCTATAAGAGGAGGTTGGAGGCCGGTGCGTTTTTTCGGGTGCACGTTTTTTCCAGGCGTGTGGCGGGCCGGCCATAAGGGGAGGTTGGAGGCCGGTACGTTTTTTCGGGTGCGCGTTTTTCGGGCGTACGTATTTTCCAGGCGTGTGGCGGGCCGGCTATAAGGGGAGGTTGGAGGCCGGTGCATTTTTTCGGGTGCGCGTTTTTCTGGTGCGAGTTTTTTTCGGGTGCGCGTTTTTTCCAGGCGTGTGGCGGGCCAGCTATAAGGGGAGGTTGGAGACGGGTTTTTTTTTGGGTGCGCAGTTTTTCGAGCGTATGTTTTTTCCAGGCGTGTGGCGGGCCGGCTATAAGGGGAGGTTGGAGGCCGTAACGTTTTTTTCGGGTGCGCGTTTTTCGGGCGTACGTATTTTCCAGGCGTGTGGCGGGCCGGCTATAAGGGGAGGTTGGAGGCCGGTACATTTTTTCGGGGTGCGCGTTTTTCGGGTGCGCGTTTTTTTCGGGTGCGCGTTTTTTTCCAGGCGTGTGGCGGGCCGGCTATAAGGGGAGGTTGGAGGCCGGTGCGTTTTTTCGGGCGGGGCGGTTTTCGGCCGTACGTTTTTTACAGGCGTGTAGCAGGCCGGCTATAAGGGGAAGTTGGAGGCCGATACATTTTTCGGGTGCGCGTTTTTTCCAGGCATGTGGCGGGCCGGCTATAAGGGGAGGTTGGAGGCCGGTACGTTTTTTCGGGTGCGCGTTTTTCGGGTGCGCGTTTTTTCGGGTGCACGTTTTTTTCCAGGCGTGTGGCGGGCCGGCTATAAGGGGAGGTTGGAGGCTGGTACGTTTTTCGGGGTGCGCGGTTTTTCGGGCGTACGTTTTTTACAGGCGTGTGGCGGGCCGGCTATAAGGGGAGGTTGGAGGCCGGTGCGTTTTTTCGGGCGGGCGGTTTTCGGCCGTACGTTTTTTCCAGGCGTGTGGCGGGCCGGCTATAAGGGGAGGTTGGAGGCCGTAACGTTTTTTTTCGGGAGCGCGTTTTTCGGGCGTACGTATTTTCCAGGCGTGTGGCGGGCCAGCTATAAGGGGAGGTTGGAGGCCGGTACATTTTTTCGGGTGCGCGTTTTTCGGGTGCGCGTTTTTTTCGGGTGCGCGTTTTTTTCCAGGCGTGTGGCGGGCCGGCTATAAGGGGAGGTTGGAGGCCGGTGCGTTTTTTTCGGGGCGGGCGGTTTTTTCGGCCGTACGTTTTTTACAGGCGTGTAGCAGGCCGGCTATAAGGGGAAGTTGGAGGCCGATACATTTTTCGGGTGCACGTTTTTTCCAGGCGTGTGGCGGGCCGGCTATAAGGGGAGGTTGGAGGCCGGTACGTTTTTTCGGGTGCGCGTTTTTCGGGTGCGCGGGTTTTTTCGGGTGCACGTTTTTTCCAGGCGTGTGGCGGGCCGGCTATAAGGGGAGGTTGGAGGCTGGTACGTTTTTTCGGGTGCGCGGTTTTTTCGGGCGTACGTTTTTTACAGGCGTGTGGCGGGCCGGCTATAAGGGGAGGTTGGAGGCCGGTGCGTTTTTTCGGGCGGGGCGGTTTTTTGGCCATACGTTTTTTCCAGGCGTGTGGCGGGCCGGCTATAAGGGGAGGTTGGAGGCCGGTACGTTTTTTTCGGGTACGCGTTTTTTTTCGGGTGCGCGTTTTTCGGGTGCGCGTTTTTTTCGGGTGCGCGTTTTTTTCGGGTACGCGTTTTTTTCCAGGCGTGTGGCGGGCCGGCTATAAGGGGAGGTTGGAGGCCGGTATGTTTTTTCGGGGTGCGCGTTTTTCGGGCGTACGTATTTTCCAGGCGTGTGGCGGGCCGGCTATAAGGGGAGGTTGGGGGCTGGTATGGTTTTTCGGGTGCGCTTTTTTCGGGCGTACGTATTTTCCAGGTGTGTGGCGGGCCGGCTATAAGGGGAGGTTGGAGGCCGGTACGTTTGTTCGGGTGCGCGTTTTTTAGGCGTACGTATTTTCCAGGCGTGTGACGGGCCGGCTATAAGGGGAGGTCGGAGGCCGGTACGTTTTTTCGGGTGCGCGTTTTTCAGGCATACGTTTTTTCCAGGCGTGTGGCGGGCCGGCTATAAGGGGAGGTTGGAGGCCGGTACGTTTTTTCGGGTGCGCGGTTTTCGGGCATACGTTTTTTCCAGGCATGTGGCGGGCCGGCTATAAGGGGAGGTTGGAGGCCGGTACGTTTTTTTCGGGTGCGCGTTTTTCGGGCGTATGTATTTTCCAGGCGTGTGGCGGGCCGGCTATAAGGGGAGGTTGGAGGCCGGTACGTTTTTTCGGGTGCGCGTTTTTTTCGGGTGCGCGTTTTTTCGGTTGCGCGTTTTTTCGGGTGCGCGTTTTTCGGGCGTACGTATTTTCCAGGCGTGTGGCGGGCCGGCTATAAGGGGAGGTTGGAGGCCGGTGCGTTTTGTCGGGCGCGCGTTTTTTCGGGCGGGGCGGTTTTCGGCCGTACGTTTTTTACAGGCGTGTAGCAGGCCGGCTATAAGGGGAAGTTGGAGGCCGATACATTTTTCGGGTGCACGTTTTTTCCAGGCGTGTGGCGGGCCGGCTATAAGGGGAGGTTGGAGGCCGGTACGTTTTTTCGGTGTGCGCGTTTTTCGGGGTGCGCGGTTTTTTCGGGGTGCACGTTTTTTCCAGGCGTGTGGCGGGCCGGCTATAAGGGGAGGTTGGAGGCTGGTACGTTTTTTCGGGTGCGCGGTTTTTCGGGCGTACGTTTTTTACAGGCGTGTGGCGGGCCGGCTATAAGGGGAGGTTGGAGGCCGGTGCGTTTTTTCGGGCGGGCGGTTTTTTGGCCATACGTTTTTTCCAGGCGTGTGGCGGGCCGGCTATAAGGGGAGGTTGGAGGCCGGTACGTTTTTTCGGGTACGCGTTTTTTTCGGGTGCGCGTTTTTCGGCACGTGCGCGTTTTTTTTTCGGGTGCGCGTTTTTTCGGGTACGCGTTTTTTCCAGGCGTGTGGCGGGCCGGCTATAAGGGGAGGTTGGAGGCCGGTTCGTTTTTTCGGGTGCGCGTTTTTCAGGCGTACGTATTTTCCAGGCATGTGGCGGGCCGGCTATAAGGGGAGGTTGGGGGCTGGTTATGGTTTTTTCGGGTGCGCTTTTTTTCGGGCGTACGTATTTTCCAGGTGTGTGGCGGGCCGGCTATAAGGGGAGGTTGGAGGCCGGTACGTTTGTTCGGGTGCGCGTTTTTTAGGCGTACGTATTTTCCAGGCGTGTGACGGGCCGGCTATAAGGGGAGGTCGGAGGCCGGTACGTTTTTTCGGGTGCGCGTTTTTCAGGCATACGTTTTTTCCAGGCGTGTGGCGGGCCGGATATAAGGGGAGGTTGGAGGCCGGTACGTTTTTCGGGTGCGCGCGTTTTTCAGGCGTACGTATTTTCCAGGCATGTGGCGGGCCGGCTATAAGGGGAGGTTGGAGGCCGGTACGTTTTTTCGAGGTGCGCGTTTTTCGTGTGCGCGTTTTTTCGGGGGTGCGCGTTTTTTCCAGGGGTGTGGCGGGCCGGCTATAAGGGGAGGTTGGAGGCCGGTACGTTTTTCGGGTGCGCGGTTTTTCGGGTGTACGTTTTTTATAGGCGTGTGGCGGGCCGGCTATAAGGGGAGGTTGGAGGCCGGTACGTTTTTTTCGGGGTGCGCGTTTTTTCCAGGGGTGTGGCGGGCCGGCTATAAGGGGAGGTTGGAGGCCGGTACAGTTTTTTTCGGGTGGGCGGTTTTCGGGTGCGCGTTTTTTCCAGGCGTGTGGCGGGCCAGCTATAAGGGGAGGTTGGAGGCCGGTACGTTTTTTCGGGTGCGGGTTTTTCGGGCGTACGTATTTTCCAGGCGTGTGGCGGGCCGGCTATAAGGGAGGTTGGAGGCCGGTACGTTTTTTCGGGTGCGCTCGTGCGCATTTTTCGGTTGCGCGTTTTTTCGGGTGCGCGTTTTTTTCCAGGCGCTGTGGCGGGCCGGCTATAAGGGAGGTTGAGGCCGTACGTTTTTTTCGGGTGCGCGGGTTTTTCGGGCATATACTTTTTTTCCAGGCGTGTGGCGGGACGGCTATAAGGGGGTTGGAGGCCGGTTACGTTTTTTTCGGGTGTGTGCGCGTTTTTTCGGGCGTATGTATTTTCCAGGCGTATGTGGCGGGGCGGCTATAAGGGGAGGTTGGAGGCCGGTACGTTTTTTCGGGTGCGCGTTTTTTCGGGTGCGCGTTTTTCGGCGGTTTTTGCGCGTTTTTTTGGGTGCGCGTTTTTCGGGCCTGTTACGTATTTCCAGCGTGTGGCGGGCCGGCTATAAGGGGAGGTTGGAGGCCGTGCGTTTTTTGCATTTTTCGCGCACGTACCTATTTTCCAGGCGGTGTGGCGGCCGGCTATAAGGGGAGGTTGGAGGCGGTACGTTTGTTCGTGCGCGTTTTTTTGGGGCGTACGTATTTTCCAGGCGTGTGACGGCGGCTATAAGGGGATGGTCGGGAGGAGGCCGGTACGTTTTTTTCGGGTGCGCGTTTTTCAGGAATACGTTTTTTCCAGGCGTGTAGCGGGCGCCGCTATAAGGGGAGGTTGGAGGCCGGTAAGTTTTTCGGTGTTTGGTGTTTTTCTCGGGCGTAACGTATTTTCAGGCGTGTGTCGGGCAGGCTATAAGGGGAGGTTTGGAGGCCGGTACGTTTTTTCGGGTGCGCATTTTTCGTGTGCGCGTGTTTTTTCGGGTGGCGCGTTTTTTTCCGGCGTTGTGGCGGTGCCCGGCTATAAGGGGAGGTTGGAGGCCGGGAAGTTTTTCGGGTGCGCGGTTTTTCGGGTGTACGTTTTTACAGCAGCGTGTGGCGGGCCCGCCTAAGGGGAGGTTGGAGGCCGGTGCGTTTTTTTCGGGTGGTGGCGGTTTTCGGTGCGCGTTTTTTTCCAGGCGTGTGGGTGGGGCCGGCTATAAGGGGAGGTTGGAGGGCCAGTACGTTTTTTCGGTGCGCGTTTTTCGGGCGTACGTTATTTCCAGGCGTGTGGCGGGCCGGCTATAAGGGGGAGGTTGGAGGCTGGTACGTTTTTTTCGGGTGCGCGTTTTCGGGCGTACGTATTTTCCAGGCGTGTGGCGGGCGGGCTATAAGGGGAGGTTGGAGGCCGGTACGTTTTATCGGTTTGCGCGGTCGTTTTTCGTTGCGGCTCTTTTTTTTCCGGGGTGGCGTTTTCGTGTGCGCGTTTTTCGGGTGCGCGTTTTTTCCAGGCGTGTGGGCGGGCCGGGCTATAAGGGGAGGTTGGAGCGATACGTTTTTCGGTTTCTTTGGTGCGCGGTTTTTCGGAGTGCGCGGTTTTTTTTTCGGGTGTACGTTTTTTACAGGCGTGTGCTGTGGCGGGCCGGCTATAAAGGGGAGGTTGGAGGCCGTGTGTTTTTTTTTTCGTGGGGCGGTTTTCGGTTGGCGTGTGCGTGGCGTTTTTTCCAGGCGTGTGGCGGGCCGGGCTAAGGGGAGGTTGGAGGCCGGTACGTTTTTTTCGGGTGGGTGTGTTTTTCGGGCGTACGTATTTCCAGGCGTGTGAGTGTGGTTGGGCCGGCTATAAGGGGAGGTTGGAGGCGGTACGTTTTTTTCGTAGGTGCGCGTTTTTTCAGTGCGCGTTTTTTTCGGAGTGGCGTTTCGTTCCTTAGCTGTGCGCTTTTTTTCGGGTGTGCGTTTTTCCCAGGCGTGTGGTGGGTCGGCTATAAGGGAGGTTGGAGGCTGTATACGTTTTTTCGGGTGCGCGTTTACGTACAGGCGGCGTGTGGCGGGCCGACTATAAGGGGGAGGTTGGAGGCCGGTACTGTTTTTCGGGCGTACGTATTTCCAGGCGTGTGGTGGGCCGGCTATAAGGGGAGGTTGGAGGCCGGTACGTTTTTTTCGGGTGCGCGTTTTTTCGGGGCTGTACACGTATTTCCAGGCGTGTGACGGGCCGGCTATAAGGGAGGTCGGAGGCCGGTACGTTTTTTCGGGGCGCGTTTTTCAGAATACGTTTTTTTCCAGGCGTGTAGCGGGCCGGCTATAAGGGGAGGTTGGAGGCCGGTACGTTTTTTCGGGTGCGTGTTTTTTCGGGCGTTACGTATTTTCCAGGCGTGTGGCGGGCCGGCTATAAGGGAGGTTGGAGGCCGGTACGTTTTTTTTCGAGGTGCCGCATTTTTCGGGTGGCGCGTTTTTTTCGGGGTGCGCGTTTTTTTTCCAGGCGTGTGGCGGTGCCGGCTATAAGGGGAGTTGGAGGCCGGGAAGTTTTTTCGGTGCGCGGTTTTTTTCGGGTGTACGTTTTTTACAGGCGTGTGCGGGCGGGGCGGCTATAAGGGGAGGATGGAGGCCGGTGCGTTTTTTCTCGTGGGCGGGTTTTTTTTCGGGTGCGCGTTTTTTCCAGGGTGTGGTGGGCCGGCTATAAGGGGAGGTTGGAGGCCAGTACGTTTTTTCGGGTGCGCGTTTTTCGGCGGCGTACGTATTTTTCCCAGGCCTGTGTGGCGGGGCCGGCTATAAGGGGAGGTGGAGGCCGGTGCGTTTTTTCGGGCGGGGGGTTTTCGGCCGTACGTTTTTTACAGGCGTGTAGCAGGCCGGCTATAAGGGAAGTTGGAGGCCGATACATTTTTCCGGGTGCGCGTTTTTTTCCAGGCATGTGGCGGGCCGGCCTATAAGGGGAGGTTGGAGGCCGGTACGTTTTTCGGGTGCGCGTTTTTCGGGTGCGCGTTTTTTCGGGTGCACGTTTTTTCCAGGCGTGTGGCGGGCCGGCTATAAGGGGAGGTTGGAGGCTGGTACTTTTTCGGTGGCGCGGTTTTTTCGGGCGTACGTTTTTTACAGGCGTGTGGCGGGCCGGCTATAAGGGGAGGTTGGAGGCGGTGCGCGTTTCCATTCGGGGGCGGGTGCGGTTTTCGGCCGTACGTTTTTTTTCCAGGCGTGTGGCGGGCCGGCTATAAGGGGAGGTGGAGGGCCGTAACGTTTTTTTTCGGGGGAGCGCGTTTTTCGGGCGTACGTATTTTCCAGGCAGGTGTGGCGGGCCAGCTATAAGGGGAGGTTGGAGGCCGGTACATTTTTTCGGTGCGCGTTTTTCGGTGCGCGTTTTTTTCGGGTGCGCGTTTTTTTTCAGGCGTGTGGCGGGCCGGCTATAAGGGGAGGTTGGAGGCCGTGCGTTTTTTTTCGGGCGGGCGTTTTTCGGCCGTACGTTTTTTACAGGCATGCGTTAGCAGGCCGGCTATAAGGGGAAGTTGGAGGCCGATACATTTTTCCGGGTGCACGTTTTTTCCAGCGTGTGGCGGGCCGGCTATAAGGGGAGGTTGGAGGCCGTAACGTTTTTTCGGGTGCGCGTTTTTCGGGTGCGCGGTTTTTTCGGGTGCACGTTTTTTCCAGGCGTGTGTGGCGGGCCGGCTATAAGGGGAGGTTGGAGGCTGGTACGTTTTTCGGGTGCGCGGTTTTTTCGGGCGTCACGTTTTTTACAGGCGTGTGGCGGGCCGGCTATAAGGGGAGGTGGAGGCCGGTGCGTTTTTTCGGGCGGGCGGTTTTTGGCCATACGTTTTTTCCAGGCGAGTGGCGGGCCGGCTATAAGGGGAGGTTGGAGGCCGGTACGTTTTTTTCGGGTACGCGTTTTTTCGGGTGCGCGTTTTTCGGGTGCGCGTTTTTTCGGGTGCGCGTTTTTTCGGGTACGCGTTTTTTCCAGGCGTGTGGCGGGCCGGCTATAAGGGGAGGTTGGAGGCCGGTATGTTTTTTTCGGTGCGCGTTTTTCGGGCGTACGTATTTTCCAGGCGTTGTGGCGGGCCGGCTATAAGGGGAGGTTGGGGGCTGGTATGGTTTTTCGGGTGCGCTTTTTTCGGGCGTACGTATTTTTCCAGGTGTGTGCGGGCCGGCTATAAGGGGAGTTGGAGGCCGGTACGTTTTGTTCGGTGTGCGCGTTTTTTAGGCGTACGTATTTTCCAGGCGTGTGACGGGCCGGCTATAAGGGGAGGTCGGAGGCCGGTACGTTTTTTCGGGTGCGCGTTTTTCAGGCATACGTTTTTTTCCAGGCGTGTGGCGGGCCGGCTAAAAGGGAGAGGTTGGAGGCCGGTACGTTTTTTTCGGGTGCGCGGTTTTCGGGCATATAACGTTTTTTCCAGGGCATGTGGCGGGCCGGCTATAAGGGGAGGTTGGAGGCCGGTAACGTTTTTTTTCGGTGCGCGTTTTTTCGGGCGTATGTATTTTCCAGGCGTGTGGCGGGCCGGCTATAGGGGAGGTTGGAGGCCGGTACGTTTTTTCGGGTGCGCGTTTTTCGGGGTGCGCGTTTTTCGGTTGCGCGTTTTTTCGGGTGGCGCGTTTTTCGGGCGTACGTATTTTCCAGGCGTGTGGCGGGGCCGGGCTATAAGGGGGAGGTTGGAGGCCGGTGCGTTTTTGTCGGGCGCGCGTTTTTTTCGGGCGGGCGGTTTTCGGGCGTACGTTTTTTTACAGGCGTGTAGCAGGCCGGCTATAAGGGGAAGTTGGAGGCCGATACATTTTTCGGGTGCACGTTTTTTCCAGGCGTGTGGCGGGCCGGCTATAAGGGAGGTTGGAGGCCGTACGTTTTTTTCGGGTGCGCGTTTTTCGGGTGCGCGGGTTTTTTTTTCGGGTGCACGTTTTTTCCAGGCTTGTGGCGGGCCGGCTATAAGGGGAGGTTGGAGGCTGGTACGTTTTTTCGGGTGCGCGGTTTTTTTCGGCCGTAAACGTTTTTTACAGGCGTGTGGCGGGCCGGCTATAAGGGGAGGTTGGAGGCCGGTGCGTTTTTTCGGCGGTGCGGTTTTTTGGCCATACGTTTTTTTCCAGGCGTGTGGCGGGCCGGCTATAAGGGGAGGTGGGGGCCGGTAATACGTTTTTTTTTCGGGTACGCGTTTTTTTTCGGTGGCGCGTTTTTCGGGTGCGCGTTTTTTTCGGGTGCGCGTTTTTTTCGGGTACGCGTTTTTTTCCAGGCGTGTGGCGGGCCGGCTATAAGGGGAGGTTGGAGGCCGGTATGTTTTTTCGGGTGCGCGTTTTTCGGGCGGCGTACGTATTTTCCCAGGCGTGTGGCGGGCCGGCTATAAGGGGAGGTGGGGGCTGGTATGGTTTTTCGGGTGCGCTTTTTCGGGCGTACGTATTTTCCAGGTGTGTGGCGGGCCGGCTATAAGGGGAGGTTGGAGGCCGGTACGTTTTGTTCGGGTGCGCTGTTTTTTAGGCGTACGTATTTTCCAGGCGTGTGACGGGCCGGCTATAAGGGAGGATCGGAAGGCCGGTACGTTTTTTTCGGGTGCGCGTTTTTCAGGCATACGTTTTTTTCCAGGCGTGTGGCGGGCCGGATATAAGGGAGGTTGGAGGCCGGTACGTTTTTTCGGGTGCGCGTTTTTCAGGCGTACGTATTTTCCAGGCATGTGGCGGGCCGGCTATAAGGGGAGGTTGGAGGCCGGTACGTTTTTTTTTCGGGTGGCGCGTTTTTCGTGTGCGCGTTTTTTCGGGTGCGCGTTTTTTTTCAGGGGTGTGGCGGGCCGGCTATAAGGGGAGGTTGGAGGCCGGTACGTTTTTCGGGTGCGCGGTTTTTTCGGGTGTACGTTTTTTTATAGGCGTGTGGCGGGGCCGGCTATAAAGGGGAGGTTGGAGGCCGGTACGTTTTTTTCGGGTGCGCGTTTTTCCAGGGGTGTGGCGGGGCCGGCTATAAGGGGAGGTTGGAGGCCGGTACAGTTTTTTTTTCGGGTGGGCGTTGTTTCGGGTGCGCGTTTTTTTTCCAGGCGTGTGGCGGGCCAGCTATAAGGGGAGGTTGGAGGTCGGTACGTTTTTTCGGGTGCGGTTTTTTCGGGCGTACGTATTTTCCAGGCGTGTGGCGGGCCGGCTATAAGGGGAGGTTGGAGGCCGTACGTTTTTTCGGGTGCGCGTTTTCGGGTGCGCGTTTTTTCGGGTGCGCGTTTTTTCCAGGCGTGGTGGCGGGCCGGCTATAAGGGGAGGTTGGAGGCCGGTACGTTTTTTTTCGGGTGCGCGGTTTTCGGGCATACGTTTTTTTCCAGGCGTGTGGCGGGACGGCTATAAGGGAGGTTGGAGGCCGGTACGTTTTTTCGTCGGTGCGCGTTTCGGGCGTATGTATTTTCCAGGCGTGTGGCGGGCCGGCTATAAGGGGAGGTTGGAGGCCGGTACGTTTTTTCGGGTGGGCGCGTTTTTTCCGGGTGCGCGTTTTTCGGGTTGCGCGTTTTTTCGGGTGCGCGTTTTTCGGGCGTACGTATTTTCCAGGCGTGTGGCGGGCCGGCTATAAGGGGAGGTTGGAGGCCGTGCGTTTTGTCGGGCGCGCATTTTTTCGGCGTACCTATTTTCCAGGCGTGTGGCGGGCCGGCTATATAAGGGGAGGTTGGAGGCCGGTACGTTTGTTTCGGGTGCGCGTTTTTTGGGCGTACGTATTTTCCAGGCGTGTGACGGGCCGGCTTATAAGGGGAGGTCGAGGCCGGGTACGTTTTTTCGGTGTCGCGTTTTTTCAGGAATACGTTTTTTCCAGGCGTGTAAGCGGGCCGGCTATAAGGGGAGGTTGGAGGCCGGTACGTTTTTTTCGGGTGCGTGTTTTTCGGGCGTACGTATTTTTCCAGGCGTGTGGCGGGCCGGCTATAAGGGAGGTTTGGAGGCCGGTACGTTTTTTCGGGTGCGCATTTTTCGTGTGCGCGTTTTTTTTCGGTGCGCGTTTTTTCCAGGCGTGTGGCGGTGCCGGCTATAAGGGAGGTTGGAGGCCGGAGAAGTTTTTTCGGGTGCGCGGTATTTTCGGGTGTACGTTTTTTACAGGCGGTGTGGCGGGCCGGCTATAAGGGGAGGTTGGAGGCCGTGCGTTTTTTCGGGTGGGGGCGGTTTTTCGGGTGCGCGTTTTTTCCAGGCGTGTGTGGGCCGGCTAAAGGGGAGGTTGGAGGCCAGTACGTTTTTCGGGTGCGGCGTTGTTTCGGGCGTACGTATTTTCCAGCGTGGTGGCGGGGCCGGCTATAAGGGGAGGTTGGAGGCTGGTACGTTTTTTCGGGTGCGCAGTTTTTCGGGCGTACGTATTTTCCAGGCGTGTGGCGGCGGCGCTATAAGGGGAGGTTGGAGGCCGGTACGTTTTATCGGGTGCGCGTTTTTCGGTTGCGGCTTTTTTTTCGGGTGTGCGTTTTTCGTGTGCGCGTTTTTTCGGTGCGCGTTTTTCCAGGCGTGTGGCGGGCCGGCTATAAGGGGAGGTTGGAGGCCGATACGTTTTTTTCCGGGTGCGCGGTTTTTTCGGGTGCGCGGTTTTTTCGGGTGTACGTTTTTTACAGGCGTGTGGCGGGCCCGGCTATAAGGGGAGGTTGGAGGCCGGTGTGTTTTTTTTGGGTGGGCGGTTTTCGGGTGCGCGTTTTTTTCCAGCGTGTTGGCGGCCGGTCTAAGGGGAGGTTGGAGAGCCGGTACGTTTTTTCGGGTGCGTGTTTTTTTCGGGCGTACGTATTTTCCAGGCGTGTGTTGGGCCGCTATAAGGGAGGTTGAGCCCGTACGTTTTTTTCGGGTGCGCGTTTTTCAGGTGCGCGTTTTTTTTTTCGGGTGCGCGTTTTTCGTGTGCGCGTTTTTTTCGGGTGTGCTTTTTTTCCAGGCGTGTGGTGGGTCGGCTATAAGGGGAGGTTGGAGGCTGGTACGGTTTTTCGGGTGCGCGTTTTTTCGGCGCGTACGTATTTACCAGGCGTGTGGCGGGGCGACTATAAGGGGAGGTTGGAGGCCGGTACTGTTTTTCTTCGGCGTACACGTATTTCCAGGCGTGTGGTGGGCCGGCTATAATAAGGGAGGTTGGAGGCCGGTACGTTTTTCGGGTGCGCGTTTTTCGGGCGTACGTATTTTCCAGGCGTGTGACGGGCCGGCTATAAGGGGAGGTCGGAGGCCGGTACGTTTTTTTCGGGTGCGCGTTTTTCAGGAATACGTTTTTTCCAGGCGTGTAGCGGGCCGGCTATAAGGGGAGGTTGGAGGCCGGTACGTTTTTTCGGGTGCGTGTTTTTCGGGCGTAGCGTATTTTCCCAGGCGTCGTGGGGGGGGGGCCGGCTATAAGGGGAGGTTGGAGGCCGGTACGTTTTTTTTCGGGTGCGCATTTTTCGTGTGCGCGTTTTTTCCGGTGCGCGTTTTTTCGGGTGCGTGTTTTTTCGGGCGTACGTATTTTCCAGGCGTGTGGCCGGGCCGGCTATAAGGGGAGGTTGGAGGCCGGTGCGTTTTTCGGGCGGGGCGGGCGTTTCGGCCGTACGTTTTTTACAGGCGTGTAGCAGGCCGGCTATAAGGGGAAAGTTGGAGGCCGATACATTTTTCGGGTGCGCGTTTTTTCCAGAGCATGTGGCGGGCCGGCTATAAGGGGAGGTTGGAGGCCGGTACGTTTTTCCGTGTGCGCGTTTTTCGGGTGCGGCGTTTTTTCGGGTGCACACGTTTTTTCCAGGGCGTGTGGCGGGCCGGCTATAAGGGGAGGTTGGAGCTGGTACGTTTTTCGGGTGCGCGGTTTTTTTCGGCGTACGTTTTTTACAGCGTGTGGCGGGCCGGCTATAAGGGGAGGTTGGGAAGGCCGGTGCGTTTTTTTCGGGCGGGGCGGTTTTCGGCCGTACGTTTTTTCCAGGCGTGTGGCGGGCCGGCTATATGGGGAGGTTGGAAGGCCTTAACTTTTTTTTCGGAGCGCGTTTTTCGGGCGTACGTATTTTCCAGGCGTGTGGCGGGCCAGCTATAAGGGGAGGGTGAGGCCGGTACATTTTTTCGGTGCGCGTTTTTTCGGGTGCGCGTTTTTTTTCGGGTGCGCGTTTTTTTCCAGGCGTGTGGCGGGCCGGCTATAAGGGAGGTTGGAGGCCGGTGGCGTTTTTCGGGCGGGGTCGGTTTTTCGGCCCGTACGTTTTTTACAGGCGTGTAGCAGGCCGGCTATAAGGGAATTGGAGGCCGATACATTTTTCGGGTGCAAGCGTTTTTTCCAGGCGTGTGGCGGGCCGGCTATAAGGGGAGGTTGAGAGGCCGGTACGTTTTTTTTGGTGCGCGTTTTTCGGGTGCGCGGTTTTTTTCGGGTGCACGTTTTTTTCCAGGCGTGTGGCGGGCCGGCTATAAGGGGAGGTGGAGGCTGGTACGTTTTTCGGGTGCGCGGTTTTTCGGGCGTAACGTTTTTTACAGGCGTGGCGGCCGCTATAAGGGGAGGTTGGAGGCCCGGTGCGTTTTTTCGGTGCGGGGCGTTTTTTTGGCCATATAAGTTTTTTCCAGGCGTGTGGCGGGCCGGCTATAAGGGGAGGTTGGAGGCCGGTACGTTTTTTCGGGTACGCGTTTTTTCGGGTGCGCGTTTTTCGGGTGCGCGTTTTTCGGGTGCGCGTTTTTTCGGTGCGCGTTTTTTCCAGGCGTGTGGCGGGGCCGGCTATAAGGGGAGGTTGGAGGCCGGTACATTTTTTTCGGGTGCGCCGTTTTCGGGTGCGCGTTTTTTTCGGTGTGCGCGTTTTTTCCCAGGCGTGTGGCGGGCCCGGCTATAAAGGGGAGGTTGAGGCCGGTGCGTTTTGTTCGGGCGGAGGCGGTTTTCGGCCGTACGTTTTTTAACCAGGCGTGTAGCAGGCCGGTCTATAAGGGGAAGTTGGAGGCCGATACATTTTTCGGGTGCGCGTTTTTTTCCAGGCATGTGGCGGGCCGCTATAAGGTGAGGTTGGAGGCCGGTACGTTTTTTTCGGGTGCGCGTTTTTCGGGTGCGCGTTTTTTTCGGGTGCCACGTTTTTTCCAGCGTGTGGCGGGCCGGCTATAAGGGAGGATTGGAGGCTGGTACGATTTTCGGTGCGCTGGTTTTTCGGGGCGTTAACGTTTTTTACAGGCGTGTGGCGGGCCGGCTATAAGGGGAGGTTGGAGGCCGGTGCGTTTTTTTCGGGCGGAGCGGTTTTCGGCCGTACGTTTTTTCCAGGCGTGTGGCGGGCCGGGCTATAAGGGGAGGTTGGAGCCGTAACGTTTTTTTCGGGAGCGCGTTTTTCGGGCGTACGTATTTTCCAGGCGTGTGGCGGCCAGCTATAAGGGGAGGTTGGAGGCCGGTACATTTTTTCGGGTGCGCGTTTTTCGGGTGCGCGGTTTTTTCGGGTGCGCGTTTTTTTCCCAGGCGTGTGGCGGGCCGGCTATAAGGGGAGGTTGGAGGCCGGTGCGTTTTTTTTCGGGCGGGGCGGTTTTCGGCCGTACGTTTTTTACAGGCGTGTAGCAGGCCGCTATAAGGGGAAGTTGGAGGCCGATACATTTTTTTTCGCGGGTGCAACTTTTTTCCAGGCTGAGTGCGTGGCCCGCTATAAGGGGAGGTTGGAGGCCGGTACGTTTTTTCGGGTGCGCGTTTTTCGGGTGCGCGGTTTTTTCGGGTGCACGGTTTTTTCCAGGCGTGTGGCGGGCCGGCTATAAGGGGAGGTTTGGAGGCTGGTACGTTTTTCGGTGCGCGGTTTTTTTCGGGGCGTACGTTTTTTTACAGGGCGTGTGGCGGGCCGGCTATAAGGGGAGGTTGGAGGCCGGTGCGTTTTTCGGGCGGAGCGTTTTTTTGGCCATACGTTTTTTTTTCCAGGCGTGTGGGCGGGCCGGCTATAAGGGGAGGTTGGAGGCCGGTACGTTTTTTCGGGTACGCGTTTTTTTTTCGGGTGCGCGCTTTTTTCGGGTGCGCGTTTTTTCGGGTGCGCGTTTTTTCGGGTACGCGTTTTTCCAGCGTGTGGCGGCACGGCTATAAGGGGGAGGTTGGAGGCCGGTATGTTTTTTTTCGGTGCGCGTTTTTCGGCGTAACGTATTTTCCAGGCGTGTGGCGGGCCGGCTATAAGGGGAGGTTGGGGGCTGGTATGGTTTTTTTCGGGTGCCGCTTTTTTCGGGCGTACGTATTTTCCAGTGTGTGTGGCGGGCCGGCTTATAAGGGGAGGTTGGAGGCCGATGCATTTTTTCTCGGGTGCGCGTTTTTCTGGTGCGAGTTTTTTTTCGGGTGCGCTTTTTTCCAGGCGATGTGCGGGCCAGCTATAAGGGGAGGTTGGAGACGGGTTTTTTTTTGGGTGCGCAGTTTTTTCGAGCGTATGTTTATTCCAGGCAGTGTGGCGGCGCCGGCTAAAAGGGGAGGTTGGAGGCCGTAACGTTTTTTCGGGTCCGCGCGTTTTTCGGGCGTACGTATTTTCAGGCGTGGTGGCGGGCCGGCTATAAGGGAGGTTGGAGGCCGGTACATTTTTTCGGGTGCGCGTTTTTCCGGGTGCGCTATTTTTTTTCGGGTGCGCGTTTTTTTCCAGGCGTGTGGCGGGCCGGCTATAAGGGGAGGTTGGAGGCCGGTGCGTTTTTTTTCGGGCGGGGCGGTTTTCGGCCGTACGTTTTTACAGGCGTGTAGCAGGCCGGCTATAAGGGGAAGTTGGAGGGCCGATACATTTTTCGGTGCGCGTTTTTTCCAGGCATGTGGCGGGCCGGCTATAAAGGGGAGGTTGGAGCCGGTACGTTTTTTCGGGTGCGCGTTTTTCGGGTGCGCGTTTTTTTCGGGTGCAAGTTTTTTCCAGGCGTGTGGCGGGCCGGCTATAAGGGGAGGTTGGAGGCTGGTACGTTTTTCGCGGGTGCGCGGTTTTCGGGCGTACGTTTTTTACAGGCGTGTGGCGGGCCGGCTATAAGGGGAGGTTGGAGGCCGGTACGTTTTTTTTCGGGTGCGCGTTTTCGGGTGCGCGTTTTTTTTCGGGTGCACGTTTTTTCCAGGCGTGTGGCGGGCCGGCTATAAGGGGAGGTTGGAGGCTGGTACGTTTTTCGGGTGCGCGGTTTTTCTCGGGCGTACGTTTTTTTACAGGGCGTGTGGCGGGCCGGCTATAAGGGGGAGGTTGGAGGCCGGTGCGTTTTTTCGGGTGCGCGTTTTTCAGGCAAAGGTTTTTTTCCAGGCGTGTGGCGGGCCGGCTATAAGGGAGGTTGGAGGCCGTAACGTTTTTCGGGTGCGCGGTTTTTTCGGGCGTACGTTTTTTACAGGGCGTGTGGCGGGCCGGCTATAAGGGGAGGTCGGAGGCCGTAACGTTTTTTTTCGGGTGCGCTTTTTTCAGGCAAAGGTTTTTTCCAGGCGTGTGGCGGGCCGGCTTAAGGGAGGTTGGAGGCCGGTACGTTTTTCGGGTGCGTGCGTTTTTCAGGCGTACGTATTTTCCAGGCATGTGGCGGGGCCGGCTATAAGGGGAGGTTGGAGGCCAGGTACGTTTATTTTCGGGTGCGCGTTTTTCGTGAGTGCGCGTTTTTTCGGGTGCGCTGCGCGTTTTTCCAGGGTGTGGCGGGGGCCGCTATAAGGGGAGGTTGGAGGCCGGTACGTTTTTTCGGCGTGCGCGGTTTTTTCGGGTGTACGTTTTTTATAGGCGTGTGGCGGGCCGGCTATAAGGGGAGGTTGGAGGCCGGTACGTATTTTTTCGGGTGCGCGTTTTTTTCCAGGGTGTGGCGGGCCGGCTATAAGGGGAGGTTGGAGGCCGTACAGTTTTTTCGGTGGGGGCGGTTTTCGGGTGCGCGTTTTTTCCAGGCGTGTGGCGGGCCGGCTATAAGGGGAGGTTGGAGGCCCGGTACGTTTTTTTTCGGGTGCGGGTTTTTCGGGCGTACGTATTTTTCCAGGCGTGTGGCGGGCCGCTATAAGGGGAGGTTGAGGCCGGTACGTTTTTTCTGGTGCGCGTTTTTCGGTGCGCGTTTTTTCGGGTGCGCGTTTTTTCCAGGCGTGTGGCGGGCCGGCTATAAGGGGAGGTTGGAGGCCGGTACGTTTTTTCGGTGTGCGCGGTTTTTCGGGCATAACGTTTTTTTCCAGGCGTGTGGCGGGACGGCTATAAGGGGAGGTTGGAGGCCGTACGTTTTTTCCGGGTGCGCGTTTTTTCGGGCGTATGTATTTTCCAGGCGTGTGGGCGGGCCGGCTATAAGGGGAGGTTGGAGGCCGTACGTTTTTTTTTCGGGTGCGCGTTTTTTCGGGTGCGCGTTTTTTTGGGGTTGCGCGTTTTTTTCGGGGTGCGCGTTTTTCCGGGCGTACGTATTTTCCAGGCGTGTGGAGGGCCGGCTATAAGGGGAGGTTGGAGGCCGGTGCGTTTTTGTCGGGCGCGCATTTTTTCGGGCGTACCTATTTCCCAGGCGAGTGGCGGCCGGCTATAAGGGGAGGTTGGGGGCTGGTACGGTTTTTCGGTGCGCTTTTTTCGGGGCGTACGTATTTTCCAGGCGTGTGGCGGGCCGGCTATAAGGGGAGGTTGGAGGCCGGTACGTTTGTTCGGGTGCGCGTTTTTTGGGCGTAACGTATTTTCCCAGGCGTGTGACGGGCCGGCTATAAGGGGAGGTCGGAGGCCGGTACGTTTTTTTTCGGGTGCGCGTTTTTCAGGAATACGTTTTTTTCCAGGCGTGTAGCGGGCCGGCTATAAGGGGAGGTTGGAGGCCGGTACGTTTTTTTTCGGGTGCGTGTTTTTCGGGCGTAACGTATTTCCAGGCGTGTGCGGGCCGGCTATAAGGGAGGTTGGAGGCCGGTACGTTTTTCGGGCGCGCATTTTCGTGTGCGCGTTTTTTTCGGTGCGCGTTTTTTCCAGGCGTGTGGCGGTGCCGGCTATAAGGGGAGGTTGGAGGCCGGGAGTTTTTTCCGGGTGCGCGGTTTTTCGGGTGTACGTTTTTTACAGGCGTGTGGGCGGGCCGGCTATAAGGGGAGGTTGGAGGCCGGTGCGTTTTTTTTCGGGTGGGCGGTTTTCGGGTGGGCGCGTTTTTTCCAGGCGTGTGGTGGGCCGGCTATAAGGGAGGTTGGAGGCAGTACGTTTTTTTCGGGTGCGCGTTTTTCGGGCGTACGTATTTTCCAGGCGTGTGGCGGGCCGGCTATAAGGGGAGGTTGGAGGCTGGTACGTTTTTTTCGGGTGCGCGTTTTTCGGGCGTACGTATTTTCCAGGCGTGTGGCGGGCGGGCTATAATGGGAGGTTGGAGGCCGGTACGTTT